>JARHVA010000408.1:0-422500 GCA_037957365.1 Torreya grandis
AATAACATGTGCCACCTCCATGTGGCTCTAAAAATTGCTCCCCACTTCCATAAGTGAGTTCAAACACTCAATAGTGTTCTTCTTGTCTTCATCTCCAAGGGTCAACAAAGTAGATGCTCTACTTTAGACAAGATCTTAGCCACCCCATAGGACTCTAATAATTACACCCCACTAACACATGTGAGGTCAATATACAATGGTGCATTCTTGTCTTCTTCTTCTATGTGACCACACAAGTCCAAAATGTGTTTCAATCACCTTTTGAAATTTTGTACACATGTGAATCATGGGTCCCCTTAAAAATTTGACCCATGCATGACCCTTTGTCTTTTGCACCATGTGACTACCCACATGTGACTCACTAAGGACAAAACCCATATCTTCTAGTGAAGTACTATGCCCCACACCTGTCACATCATCATGATCACACTTAGGACCCACTGTGGACCCCACAACCACATCACCTACATGCCATGTCACCATGCATACCAACTCATATGCACACTTGCATACCATGTTACCATGGATAGTGACCTGTGAATAATGGCTTCACACCCAACAATTTTTTTACTTTATTGTTATTTCTTTTATCCCTCATCCAAGCATTTTTCTACCCCTTGGTTTTACTTTTCACTTTGGGTACTTAAACTCTTGATTTTTCAAATTGATTTGAATAATCTAAAACAACTATCTCTATGACACTCCAATTGCTTACTATTCCATATATTACATCCTATGACACTTACATAATCTCCAAATTATTCACCTTTTAACCAATTTTCCCATTTGCGGAGCCATGTACATTCCTACATATCATAATATTTTTGCTACATCTCTATGATTCAAAGTTATACCATCCATATGGGGCACCTTGCTTGCCCTCCCTCTTATCATGCTAAGCTTATGCACCTTGTTGAGGATTTTCTAAATCCCTCATAATTCCTCTATTTAAAAAACCTTGCTTCTTGGCATCTCTTTTTAAATCTCTTTTTAGCATTAATAAACTTTCAAAAATTCAAAAAAAATCAAAATATTTTCAAAAATTCAAAAAAATCAAAATATTTTCAAAAATTTAAAATCAAGACCTAAAGCATTTTTAAATATTGTTAGTTTACTTCTTTTAATATGTTATTTATTTAATTTTAAGTAAATAGTATATTCCATATTTCAATACACAATGCTTCTCACAAGGTACTTAAATGTGATATAAGACATACTTTGTCATAATTCTTTGATGTCAAGTTTCCCTTATTACCCAACAACCTTGCTAAGTTAGGAGCATCTATTTATTCTATATAGGTTATCTCTATCCAAAAAATTTCTATCAAGTTGAGATACATATCATATAAAGGTATTGATACTCATCCATACTTTATAAATGTATTACATGAAATATTCTACTTGCTAACAATGACATTAATACATATGATTCATTTATACTGGTTCATTTTGATACATGTTTTTCTTTGGCATTATTACTTTATTACATTATAGGTTAAAGTTTCTTATTATGTGTATGGTCCATGGCCTTGTATGTTCAACTTATTTCTTGTATGGCATCATTATGCCATTTGCATGTGGCCCTTGGTCTCTTGTGTTACATGACATTTTATATGTTCCTTTTATGTGGATCTTAGGTCTTGTGTGTGACATATTTTTTCAAATTACATTACACTATATGACATTATTTCTATGTTTTTTGCTTTCTACTATAGTGACATGATTCACATCATGCATTCTATCTACTATGGTGCCATGATTCACATCATGCATTCTATCTACTATGGTGCCATGATTCATGTCATGCATCATTTATATATTATATTTCTACTCTAAATTCCACGATATATATCATGCATACATTGTTTTTATTATTTAATGATATATCTTTCTAACACATACTTTAAAATGTAAATTCAATGTTGTATTCAATACTATAAATGCAATCAATTTTAAATATTCAAAGTGCTATATCTTTCAAATATGCTTTCTTTTGGGACAAGTGACTTGCAGGATACGTCTCTCATCTCAAAAGGGGTCATCATAATGGATTAATTAGAACATTAAATATTCATGAGCAAAATTAATTTTTATGACAATATGAAATTTTCAAGTGAAAATATGATTCAACATTTTTAGATTGTGGGGGCATGTGGAATGCATGTGCACTCATCACTACACTTACAAAATTAAAAGTTTTAAATAGTTTAAAGGTGGACAAAGTTCAAGGTTTAAAATTTACAAAGTTTTAAAAGTTATGAATTCAAATAACATTTCAAACAGTACATATATAAGGGGATTTATATGCATTCGTGTTCACGTTTCTACTATGGAATTTTCAAAATTATCAAGTTTCAAGTTTAAAAGTTGTAAATAGAATATAGATCTATTTGTAGTGGTGTGATTTATTTCAATTACAAGTGGGTCATATTAGAGTCTAGTGACACTTAAGGTCTATGGTTTCACTTTTTTAAATACAACAGGCCACAGTTCGTGGTTCTATCCTTATCAAATATAGAGTACTCTATACATTAAGAGTTGGAACATTTAATCATTTCAACTCAAGAGAATTCAATGGTTTTAAAAAATATTGAGACTTGATCACTCTCAATTCTTCACAGTTTATCACCTTTCCAAATGTCCCAATAAGGGGGCATGTAAATTTTTTCATCTCCAAGTTACAGGGAAACTAGATTACACACTCTCATTGCTAGTGTTTTTTTTCTAAATTTACAAATTAAAAAGTTCAATTTAAAAAATTTTCAATATGATAAAATATTAATTTTAATGACATTATTGTAGGTTCCTACATTAAGTCATATTGCACAATCAAGCTTCACGTTTAAAGTCAAAGTGTGTGTACACACTCAGGTTCACATTTACTTTACTCTAATAATTTCACTTCATGCATCAATAGAATAAAGTAGGGAAAAATTTAGACACATAAAATTAATCACTAAGTGTTTAATAATAGTTATTCTTGACATTCTTACCTTTACTTGGTCTACTTGCCATTTCATTATCTCGTAATTTATGAGAGAACCCTCACTATCTTGTAAACATTACAAATATCCTTATTTCAATTGCATTCATCCATATTCATCCCATTAGTTCATGTCAAAATTATCTCAAAAATATTTGGTTTTTTGGGACAAGTCCACACTAGCCAGATAGGGGCACATTGTGGCCTTGTCCCTTAGTGTGTCCTTGTCTCTCATGTTCTAGTGGTCACTTTTTTGAATCAAGACATTACACAATAACTCTCTTGCACATCTTGTTGAATTGGTTCGTTAAAATATTATAAATATTATCTTATAAAATCACATCAAGGCTACTCATTTTACCCACACTATATATCTCTAGAAAAAATCACTACATACTTTATTATGCAGTGTTCTAACTGTCAATAACCAATTTTGAATAGTGTTATTATAGGTCAAGGATATTTAAAATAATCATATAACTTAAGCATTCTATTAGCATCATCACATATCACATAATCACTCTAGGATTATCTTGAGGCCTATTTGGGCTATGTAGACAGTGCTTAGTCACAAGGGGTTTCTAAGCCCAACTAAGATATACTTACTAGCCAATTTTTATCCTTTTTTGTTATCTAATTTCTATCTAGTGAATGTGAAGGACTAAGGTTTAATATTTTTAGTTATTCTGCATAGAATAACAACACACAAAGATATATAGTCACTCATCAAAAGTAGTCGTACAGGTCCAAATTGACAAATATAAAATATAGTCATCTAGGATGTGGTCACAATGTGCCCCTGTTCACCTCTTATAGACTTATCACAACAAACCATGAATCATTATTTTTAATATAATCCTAATTGAAGGTCAACTTAACATAGTTTTCACTTACAAAAAAATTATAGAGTCAGATCTATTACTATTTTGAGGGACACTCTATAACCTAACTTAGTTTAACAAGTTTCTACTTTCAACAAATTATGTAGATATTGTATTTTCATGTCAGATCAATATATATCAATATTTTCATTTTAATAGGTTAATTCAAATTAAATTTAAGTTATCTTAAATTGAAAAGGGTTGAACATTATTTGCATTTACAAATTTTATAGTGTCATTTGATGTCAATTTTAATTTTTTTTCCATGGATGTACTAAGTGGTTTACAATTTATCTTTCAAAATTTGCATAGAATTTTACCGATGCACTTTTGTTGTGTGATGGAAATGTATTTAAATTTTTAAATCACTTCAATACCCAAATAGTAATGAAGGTAACCTAAATCTATCATTTCAAAACCTTTCATCAAATCTACTTTGACATTTACAATGTACCTTTTATTATTTCCTATGAGTAGATCATCCACACACACAACTATATATATATATATATATATATATATATATATATATATATATATATATGATTTAACAAAAATAGTTGCATATTCAAATTCAAAATGATTGAAGTTCATACTTAAGAGGTGCTTAGTGATATTTTCACACCATGCTCTTGAGTCTTGTTTCAATCCATACAATTATTTTTCTAACTCACACACTTTGTGTTCTTGGTTATCAACTGTAAAACCTTTTAGCTGAGTCATGTAAATTGTTTCTTTGAGATCATCATTTATAAAAGTAGTTTAAAGTATATATAATGAATTTTCCATCTATTTTATGCTACTAAAGCCAAGAAAGTCCAAATATTAGTCTATTTTGATGTTGGTATAAAAGTCTCATTATAGTTTATCCCTTATTGTTGAGCATATCCCTTTGCAATTGTAAGTCTTGCTTTATGTTTGTCAAATGAGCAATCTGATTCATATTTGTTTCAAAAGACCCACTTGCAACCAATGGGTTTAAAATTGGGTGGAGGATCAACTAACTCCCATTTCCATTCTTGACCAAAGCATCATATTCAATTTTCATTATTTTTCTCTAAGCATTAAGCTTTTTAACTTGTTTGAAGGAAGTTGGTTTTGAATAAAAAGTGATATTGATTTCTTCTTCTAGAGGGTCTTTTAAGGTAAAATTTTCTAGCTTATCTTGAATTTATTATAGGAATTTTTATGTTTGTTGTCAGGAATCTAGGACAACAAACATGCTCTGATGCCACTAGTTGGGATCTTGCTCCTCAGAAAGAGCACAGTATGATTACCAAATATAAGCAATTGAATATGCGGAAATAACCAGAAACACAAGTAACTAGAATTCACCAATAGCACAGAATATGAGAGACAATACACTATCTTGTATTAACACTAACAGAAAAGAATACAACAAAGAGCCGCCACACTCTTTCACCTTACAGAGATTCGCCACACCTCAAGTGTTCAGTAATTCTTCTCACACACACTCTCCTACACAAAAACGGTCCCAACAACCAACTCACACACAGAATTGGTGTTCACCTCACCAACCAGTCAGTAATAACCCTGTCGGTACATCAAGCACTCTATAGCACTTCAAGCTGATCTCTCATGAACCTGCAACCTGCAATTCAAAGACCAAACTTACATGTAGATCCCCAATGAGCTTGCAACAACCTGCAACTCACAGATCTTACAACTAGAAGGAACTCTTCCTTTCTATCTCATACCTTATACAATACATGCCAATGGGTCTATAAATAGATCCCTAACTCAAACAATAACTTAGACTCTTAATTTAGACAATTGTCCTCGTAGCACAAGACTCTAATTGGTCTCAACATGCAAACTCTTTGTTCACTTAACTAACTGTCCGTGAAACGAGCAGTTCTGGAACACACAGGCGACCGACGTCGGTCCCTGCTTGTCTGGTTCTGCCGACGTCGGCCGACTTTCTGCCGTCGCCGGTGGCCTTCTGCACTGGTCTCTGCCGACGTCGGTCCTGCTGCCGACGCCGGTTACTGTAGAACTCAGCAACCATCTGTTCCTCAGTTTGCAAAGGTTGAAGCTTTTAGCTCCACAACCTAACATTTGTTGTGTGGATGTGTGTACTTTAAGTGCTTATTTTTAAAACTTCATTAGGTTGAACATTTTTTAATGTATATGTAGCCCTATTTGGCATCTTTTTTGATGTTATGTGTAGGATAACTGGTGCCTCATTTTATTGACTTGAAGCTACTTTATTTTTTGACATATATCCATCTTATGATGAATTTTCATTTTATTCTAGTAGGGGAGCTTTGTTTTTAATTACATGAGATAATAAAAATTCAACTAATTCCCAATTACATGTCCCCTCTTCACTGTTTAGAATCTCTATATCATTCTCCTTGAAAACATCAAATTTTGAAAATTTCTCAAGTTGACTCAATTTTCAATCAATGTTGGATGTGTCCTTTATGGTTTCATAAGAAATAACATCTCTCTAAATGATAAACTTTTTTTTCCATCAAATAGTCTCTAGACCTTTGAGGATTATGAATATCCCAAAATGATGCATTTCTTACTCATGTGGTCCAACTTGTTCCTTTTATCCTTGGGAATTAATGCGTAACATGTGGATCTAAGAATATTAAGATGGCACACTAAAGGAAAATGACCACACCAAAATTTAAATGGAGTCTTCATTGAAGAGTTATTTATGGGGACTCATTCTAGAGATAGGCTGTTGTTTGAGTTGATTTTGTCAAGAAATATAGATTCACTCTTTTAAAATACAAACATTGCCTGAACCATGTTCATTAAGGTTTTGTTCATCCTCTCAACTACTCCATTTTGTTGAGAAGTAAGACACTATGAGATGATTCTTGATCCCATTTTCCTTGGGATATGCTTCAAACACCTTTGATGTGAATTCACCACCATTGTTAGTGGTCAGTGTCCTAATATGAGCTTGTATTTCATTTTCAAGCATTACTTATAACTTTGAACAATTTTGTAAGCTTCTGATTTTTGCTTCAAAAAATATATCCACGTCATTTTGCTATAATAATCAATGAACAACATGAAGTACTTATGACCACCAATAAAAATAATTGATATAAAACAAAATCAATGTGTATAAATTGTAATTTCCTTTCAACTTCCTAATTAGGATTTTGAAATGATTCTCTTTCATGTTTATCCAAGATGTAGGCTTCACCGTTTTTGATCTTTTTGGGTAGAGTTGGAAAACCTAAAACACCATTATTTTGCATTGTTCGAATGTTTTCAAATTTAGTATGCCAAAATATTGCATACTAAAAAATACTTGTTGACATTTGTCCTTCGATGTGAAACATAAATTTATAGAAATTGAAGGCTCACCTATGAGTTTCAACAACTTTCCTTCCTCAAATCTAGTCAAGATAACTGCATTATCACATTTTAAATTTTTTATACCTCTCCATCACCTATGAAAATGGAGTGGCCTTGTTTTTAAATTAATGCCAAAGACAATGAGTTTTTTTTCTATTAAGGAAGGTATAGGATATTATGGAGAGTGAAATCTAGAAGCCCTACTGACTTGAGTCGATTTATCCTTTTTCCTTGACGTTGAAAACTTGTTGTGTCTACCAAATATATTAGACCACATATTTATTTATGAAAATAATTAAATAATAACCTTTAGAATGTTGTGTGTTGCATGGCATCAATATCTAAGACCTAATAATCATCCCAAGTTGAATTTATTGAGTCATTATTTATTTCATTTGAAATAGAAAGCACAAATTCACTTGTGAATTTAGCTGAGTCTAGTTTTGAGGTTTTCTTCTTTTCTTTTTCTTATTTTTATTTTCTATGGGTCTCAATCTCATCCCATCATGTTTTTCATTCATGAGCCTCATGACTCCATTTTATACCACATATTTTTAAAAAAAAAAATGATCTATCATTTTACTTTTCATGATGTTGACAATTATTTTTGTTAGTTTAACCTTCTCGTCCTTTATTTTTCCATTTAACTTTATCATTTACTTAATGTTTGGAAGAGGAATCCTTATTTAAAGAATTTCCATTTTGATGAGAATAAAAAATAATTTTGATTGTGGTTTTAATCTTTCTTCCAAAGGCCTTTTCTCTTTCAACTATATTTTCAACCAGTTGATCAAAAATGAGAGTCTTCAATTGATTGCTTGCTTGCAAATACTATAAATACATTGAACATGTGGTAATAAGAGGTTTTATAAATCCCATCATAATTGATTGCATGGATTATTAATTCAAACTCATTACATCACCATTTTTCAATTAAGGCTGAATAATTTTAAATTCAAGTGTATGTATTATATTCTTGAATGGGAATCATACAAATCCTTTAACTTGTTTAGTGATTCCTATGGTGTGTTACACTATTATATGTGAAAAACATATTATGCATTAACTAAGTCCCTTATCAAGGCTAATTCCTTAGATTTTTTATGATTCTAGGTTTGTGATTTTGCTCTTGATGTTGGTTTAGTTGGTTGTGTTTCTCCATCACAAATGTGAAGCCATAATTCATTGAATATGAGAGTATTATCAATTTGTCTAGACCATTTTAAAAAGGTGTCTTTCCTAGTTAGTGTTGTGCAAAATATTATTTTTATTGAATATATTTTGTTATCAATGGGAGAGGAATTGGTTCCTTGTCACTCCAATAGGTTTTCCTTTCTATATATTATTAGACTGATATACTAAACCTCTTAATATGCTCACCCTTCCTATATCCCTGTATGTGGAAGATGCTCATATTTTTGATATACCTAATGATACACGAAAGAGATGTCAAAGTGAACAAGAGCAAAGTGATATGTGATAGTTAGGAGTTCATGAAAATTATATGTTCTATCAATGAAACTTGCTTAGAGAGAAATCATTATACTTGGGTGTAACTTTTGCATATACTCAAAACTTATTACTATCAAGATTTATGTCTAGTGATAGAGATGAATGGGTAATGGATGAAAATGGGAAAATGAAAATTTTATCCAAGTTTTTCCCTATAAATTTATAGGGTCAAAGCTTCAAACATCATTATTGTAGCTATGTTAGGCATTCGATGTACTAGTTCAAACACATTGAAAATACTTGTAAATGTGAACTAGAGACACCACATATATTGAACATTGCATTTGTAAAATTTGTTTTGAAAAAATGTTTTCACTAAAATGACTTATTTTTAACATTTTAAATAAGTTAAAAAATCCTCCAAACTAGATATAAGCTTTTTCAAATAAAAATCTTAATAAAAATGAACAAAAATTTAAGAAAGATTTAAAAAAATTATCTTTGAAAGATATAACATTATTCATTCTTAAAATGGATACCACATGATACCAATATCTATGTCTCAATAGGATGTTAGATTCAAAGCAGGTTATAATTTCTTGGTAATGTGTAGGTTTATGGCTATAACATAGATGCAATGCACAACTCCAATGTAGGTGCAATGCAAGCCAAAACCTAATGTCCAATGCTTCAATTACTATTAAAAAATTATAATTCATTTCCAAGAAATCAACCATAATGACAAGTGCATAAGTTTTATTAAAATATTTCGTACACATAACCTTTTGTTATGTGGATGTTAGGGCAATGCTTCAATTGTTGATAATAATGTTTGATCAAATAACTGAATGATACATTATTCTCATGGAATATCTTAATTGAAGCTTATTGTAGTAATGGGATCCCCACGTGGATTTTGACATAGTTCAACAAATGTGACCAATTCATCTTTGGTAGCATACCCACATATACAATGACAATGGAGAGGCTACACAAAATTTAGAATGGTTGGGAAAATAAATTTACAATAGGAGGAGAAGAATGAAGGGTAAAAATAGAATGAGTAAGCATGCGCTCTGATACCAATATTACGATATGAAATGACTATGATAATTATAAATGAAATTGGTGTAAACAAAAATTATATTCATTCAATTAATGAGAAGAAAGGGTACATATAAATAGGAAATTATACGACGGTTCAGTTCATCTCTTAAGATGATTGTTCACATTCTACAAGAATACAAAATATTAATCCTAAGATTATCTACAATAATATTACATGAATAAAATAGTTGACACTTATTGTTACAAAGAGGTTTATATTTTTATGATATCAAGTATCAACATTTTTATCAATGTCTATATATAGGTGTTTAAAGGTGTTTATGTGTTAAGTGAGTTTATTTGCGTTGTGATTACTACTACTATATATGAGGTAAATCATTATTAATGTAATTATTACTCATGATATTCATTTTTAAATGACTTAAATCATACTATTTAAATCCTATAAAAATAAAAATAAATAGTTACATATGCTGGCTTTAACATATAGCCATACATGCCACATATTTAATGACCAAATAACTAATATTTTTCATATAAAACAATAAATCTATGTGAAAGAGAGAGATATAAAGGAAAAAATTAAAGTAAAACATAATTACAAATAATAAAACTAAGACCTTGTGATGGACAATAAATTCATAAATTCTTGGATATCTCCATGTAAATCATTTCCTATATTTAGCCCCATGGTTGAGAGGCCATGGGCTACACATTACCATTCATATAATATTTTTATTTCATGCTTCACTTATTTGTTCATAAAACCAAAAAATGACTATTCAAATTCCTTTTTTTTATAGATAGGTATGAAGATTTTGACCAAAGCAATAAACAGTTACATCAACAACCACAATTAACCGTACTAATAATACGACTACAACTGACCAATACCAACACTACCACCATAATTGGCTAATACCAACACTACCACCATAGCTGGTAAATACCAAAAATATTGCCATAACTATTGAATAAAAACAATACCACCACAACTGGTGAATAACACTAATATGGCCATAATTAGCCAATACTAGTGAAATGACCACAACTGACCTACCAATACCTTTGACATTTAAACCTAGGTGGTGCATATAAAAATCAAGTTGTTTTACCAATGTTCCCCATCTCATCAGTTATTCAAATTCCTTTTTTATTCCCACTCTTGATTTCTCATTTTTTTCACCCATTACATAATATAAATAGACATTAAAATATATCCTAAAAACCCCTAACAATTCCCTTAGACAAATTCAAGTGTCTCATCTTGAGAAACTTAGTATTGATATAATATTATTCAAATTACTTACACTGTGTTCTATCATAATGCATAATGTGTATGCTTATTTAGTGCACATCCTATCTTATTGGGTTGCATGGGTGTTGATCCGTTGCACCTGCCAAAACTAAACATTATCCAAGGTAAGGCATAATATTGTGATTCCCATCTGGTACAAGTTAATGTATTTAACATAAAACTAACCCTACCCTAGATTTAATGACTAAAAAACCAATATTTTGCATAGAAAACAAAAAATATAAGTGGAAGATAGATATACTGGTAGCCATTAAAGTAAAACATAATCACAAAGAATAAAACTAAGACTTTACAAATGACCATACAATCATTAATTATTGGATATCTCCATTAAAATCATTTCCTATATTCATCCCTATGGTTGACAGGTAACGATCTACACATTACCATTCATACAATGCTTTCTTTCATACTTCACTTATTTGCTCATATTACCAAAAAAACACTACTCAACTTCCCATTCTTTTCCTATTCTAAATGAGACATATATGATGATTGATTTCTCATTTTCCCACCAATTACATAATGAAAATAAACATTAAATTATATATAAAAACTATAACTACATAGATATTATTTACAATAGAATTAAGAAAATTATAGTTTGATGATGATGATGGCAACTTTAATGTCTAGTAGTCACATTGGTCTATAGAACCTATCAAAGTATGTAAATCATTATTATGTAGTATAAATAATGAAATAAATGTCTAATTAATCATCACACAATATTTTAAAAATGGAATAATAGTGTCTAATTAAATGTTTAATCAAACATGTAAAGAACATATATGAAATAAAAGACTCTATGTGTTGTCATTACAACTTAAATGTAGTTTGAAAATATGCATCCAAAGTTGTGATGCATATCTTATTGAAATTTGGAAGTGATTAGAGACTAATTTTAGGATTTTAAAAATTCTCTTGAAAAATTATAAGGACCACATAAACATCTTGGTCAATGATTTCCACATATAAAGTAATTCACCATACTTCTTCACACACTTTTTCTCATTTGCCTCCTTATCCTAATTTTTCACCCTGTGACTCATGAATTCCTAACATGAGTTTAATTATATTGACCTAAAATGTAAAATAAATCCAATTTAAGGGTGATTTAGGAGGATCCACACATTTTATTCATTCATATGGTCCTAATTTATGCTAACACTATCTGCACAACAAAGATTTCATCAAGAGTTTTCCCACATAATTTGAATGGGGTCAAAAAAACATCATATGCAAAAGTTATGATATTTTGAAGGTGGCAACAAACATGAAAAAATAACATAGTGTTGACATCATCAGCTGACTGGACCTGTATGGCCTAACACATAGACCAATCATATCCTTCAACATGGAATTCACAAAGCTCCACCAAGTGATATCAGTTCCAAGGCAAGTTCCATGTAATACATGATCTCATGACAAAGTTACAAGGGATTAAGTTTATCTCTTAAGAAACTTTTGATTGTTATCCACACTAAAGTGGGATAATCCAAAGCACTAAAAAAAACCTCCTCATGAGCTACTACATGGGAGTTGGAGTAGGGATTAACCCCCTCACCCCACTTGGCCTATGTTTAAGGCCCAACAACAAGTTATGCCATATTTAATAAACCAAATGAAAGATTTTGTATTATCCCTTAATTTTGGGATTTTTTGCTAAAAATAAAGGATATGTGACATTTTCTATGCAAAAGGGAAAAGGCTTTAACCCATCAATCAAGGGCCATGGAAATACTATAAAAGGTTTGATATTGTAATTAAAGAACAAAAACAACTTATAAGCTTTAAGCCTTTGTAAAGGAGAACAAGAGAAGAAAGTAAAGTTTCTATGTTTGATATTACATGAGTAGCACATCAAAGGCCAAGAGCCCATTACAAAGACTTCCTAGAGATGTTACTTGTAACTTTTAGCCCCTTATTGGGAGATATAATAGGTTTATATGTTAATATTTCTAGAGTAGCAATTACATGCCAAGAGCCATTGCACAGACCTCCAAGAGACATTACAATGAACTTGTGTAACCCCTCATTTGGGAGAGACAAACAATAGATAGTCTAAAAGAGCTAGAGTTAGAGCCAAAGTTAAACTTCCTAGAGGAAATTAGACACTTGTTTTTAGGTTGAGTGCTCCTTATTGGAAGAATTTGATGTAAGAAATTTTATTTTTACATCATTTTAATCGATTAGTCTAGCCTTTGAGCAGACCCAAAGACGTAGCCTAATTTTGGGTGAACTCTACTATTAACTCGATTTGTATATTATCTTAATTATTTAGTTTTGATTTTAATTTTAAATTTTTAATACTAAATTTTAATTATTTAAGCCAATTTTCACATAAAAAGATAATAAATTAAGAAATTTATCATAAGAATCTGAAATAAATGAATTAGTGAGTAGTTCCATTAACTAACCTTTTCAGATCAAGTTTGGTATCAAAGTGGTTTTCTACAGGGTTTGATAACACTTTTTCCACTTAGTGTTAGTATTATTCTATTTGTGTAATTTTTATTTTAAAAATGCAAGTTTCTTGGTTACAATAATACAACCATGGGAAAATCTTTGAAGAGGGAAAGGCTTCAAGATCTTTAAAGAATAAACTAGTAGATTCAGGAGGAAAACCCTACATTAAGACAAAGATTTCAGCATTTGGAGGATGAGATACAAGATTTACAAGATTGAGTGATATTCCAAGGAGAATGTCACATGGGAATCATTCAGGAGTTATAACTTGAGTTGCAAACTAAGGAAGAGATCTTGGCAAAGTTCTAGAGTGGTGAAGGAGTGGAGGAAAAAGAAGAGTCTATCATGCAAAGGAGACCATCATCAACCATAGATCTAAAAACCATGATTGAGGTATGAAGAGTAAGTAATTCACCATGTTTTCTTTCTTCTTATCAAGATTTAGAGGTTTCTTTGGGTGAATTTGAGAAGTATACTCAGGGTATTGGCTCCAAGTTGCTAACAAGATGGGTTTTGATGTAGAGGGATTTGGTATCAACGGCCAAGGAATGATTAATCCCATACAAGCTAAGGAAAGATATCATTATGCAAGTTTGGGATATGTTAGTGTCCAAGGAGAAGTTAGAGAATGCTCTAATATAACTAAAGAAATAAAAGCTTATAAAAGTAAAGAGTCCAAGCCATTAGCTCTTCAAAAATAACCCATACAATGAGATAACACATCATCACTCCATGATGGTGAAAGTGAGTGCAAGATGGAAGAAATAAAGGAATAACATTTCAATCATGGAAAAAACATCTAGAAAGAATGCAAAGCATATCCAAAGAGAGATGAACATCCCAAAAGAGGAGGTAACACATCTTATCTTCATCAAACTTACATAAAGGACAACCCTAAAAGGTATGGCAAGTATAAGTATTCTGATGTTTACTTCGATTATGAGAATAATGGATTTAAAACACAAACATTTTGATATGCATATCTATGTTCTTTTTATGGAATGAATAACCATTATGTGGCCATGTGTTTGAATATAAATTCCATCCTAAAGAAGTCCATGTCCTTAAAGAGAAGAAGACTTATTGTAAATACTAATCTCTAAGTCAAAATGTGGAGAATGGAAAGAAGGGATTATTATCCAAGAAAATAGTCAAGAATTATTGCTCTCATTGTAATATGAGTGGCCATTGGGTTGAAAAATGTTGGAAGATTCATCCAAATACTTGCAATAAGGAAGTTGTGAAAGTACCTACAAGTAAGGAGGTTATTCAAACCCATTAAAAGAAAGAGGTATCACATGAAAGAGTTGGTCGAATTCCAAAAATCCAAGAGTCAACCCTTGAATAAGCCTACCTATCCATAGGATACTCCATGAAGAGGGAGAAAACCAAATAAGATCATCCATAAGATTGGATCGATAAGAATTTGGTTTCATGGATAATATATTTACATAGCTAAGTGTTGTTTTAGCATGCTTATATAGCACCTCTAAATCACTTTTTGGGTTTCTATTTTTGAAGAAGTATGAAGTAAACTAATCCAATGTGTGTGAGAAAGTGTGGATGTAAAGCACTCATTAAGGTTGACTATGGAACAACCATCTAAGTTGAGAAATGCATTATGAGTAGCCCATTATAAGAGGTGGTATCATTTTCTATTTTGTATTCTCATTTTCATGTTGACATTCATGCTAGCATTTTTGATTATCACGTCTTATAGCATTTGAAGATATTGGTGAAGAGGAATTCCATTTATAAAAGAACTTCAAATAAAAGTTATTCAAGTTAGACAACAATAAAGACATGTTGATAGGCTGAAGTGTAATTCCAAGAGGAAGACAAAGTGGCATGAAATAAACATAAGAAGTGCTTCCATGGCAAGTAGCTCTCAATAAGATCACTTTTTTTTTATGTATGCATGTTGGTTTTTTTTATGGATGCATGTTGGCATTAATTTTATTTCATTAAAATATGTTCTTTTAATGCATGTGTAATTGTTTGTATGCACATTTTTTAAAGACTCAAATAAGGAAATTTTTGTAAATAGAATTGTGTTTACAATCAATGTATGTTGCATTCAATTTTAATACCCTACCAAAGGAAAATTGTACAAGTGGTGACTTGTTATAACATCACTTACTTATTATGCAATGTATTTTTTCCTGGTTGAGAATGTTAAATAAAAATGAGAGTGTGTAAAGCATCTCTTAATAGGAGAGCTTCATTTTAGCCTATAAGCAATGCAGTGGCTAAGATAATCCACCAAGAAGAAGACCAAGACACCAAGAGTGCAAACAGGTCATTTCATATATTTTAGTTTGGAAAGTCAGCCTCTGAGAGAGAGAGAAACATGGCCAGCCTCCAAGAGAGAGAAATAAATGATCCTTCTATGATCATGTATCCATGTGAGAATGTTCCCTCTATTGATTATTTTGCTCCTAAATCACTTGATGAGTTGTAGGAAGAAGTTCTTGATAGAAGAGAGAGAACTCTATGAAGGGGTACTTTCATGTATGAAATTATACTTTTGGTTGTCCAAAAGTTTTTTATTGGGGAGGTATGATCGAGGAGGATCTCAACATTTGACACATTTAAATGGTCCCAATTTTTTGTCAAACTATGCTCACATTGAAGATCTTGTTAGGAGATTTCTGATGCAATTTGAATAGGGTCAAACAAATATTATATGTGAAAATTATGGCTTATTAAAGGTGGAAACAAACAAAGAAAAAAATAACATAGTGCTAACATCATCAACTAACTAGACCTTATGGCCTAACACATGGACCAATCATAAATTTTAATGTGGCATTCATAAAGCTCCACCAAATGCTATGAGTTTCAGGCAAGTTCCATGTAATACATGGTCTGATGACTAAGTTACAGGGGATGAAGTTTCTCTCGTAAAGAAATTTTTATTGTTATCCCCACCAAAGTGGGATATCTCATTATCCAAAACACCAAAATAATCCTCCTCATGAGCTAATGCATGAGATTTGGAGTGGGGCTCGACTCCCTCACCTCGATTGGCCTATGTTTTAGGTCCAATAACACAGTACGTCATAGTTGGCAAACCAAATGCAAGACTTTGTATTTATCCCTTAATTTTAGTATTTCTTACTAAAAACAAAGGATATGAGGAATTTTCCAAGGGGATTTGAATCCCTAACCCTATGCAAAAGGGATAAGGCTTTAACTCAAAAATTAAGGGCCTTAAAAACACTATAAAATGTTCAATATTATAATTAAAGACAAAAAAACATGTAAGCTTTAAGCCTTGTAAAGGAGAACAAGAGAAGAAAACAAAGTTTATATATTTGATATTACAAAATTAATATTGAAGGCCAAGATCCTATTGCACAGATTTCCTAAAGACATTATAGGGAACTTTTATCCCCTTATTGGGAGACAAAGTAAGTTTGTATGTCTATCTTATCAGAGTAGCAATTACAGGCTAAGATCCATTACACAGACCTCTAAGAGACACTACAATGAACTTGTGTAGCCCCTCATTTGGGAGAGACAAGAAAGATATAGTCCAAAAGAGCTAGATCTAGAGTCAGAGCCAAACTTTCTAGAGGACATCAAACACTTGATTGTAGCTTGAGATCCCCTTATTGGAATAATTTGATGTAATGGTATTTTTTCATCATTTTAATTGATTAGTCTAGCCTTTGAGAAGACCTAGAAATGTACCCTAATTTTGGGTGAACTATGTTATTAACTCAATTTTTGTATTATCTCTTTTCTTCAGTACTTACTTTTAATTTCAATTTTTAAATGCTGAATTTTAATCGTTTAATCCAATTTTAATGTAAAAAGATGGGAATGTTGGGGGATCAAACCAAAAATAGATTACAATTGTGACAACAATAAATGCGGAAATAAATCAGATAGATAAGTAACTAAAATGATAAATAGCACAGAACAAGATATACAAGAAAACACCCTGAAAACTTGTATTGAAACTCTTTACAATAGGAATACAATTGAAGAAACTTCGTTCTTCCACACCTCTCTCAGATGCACACAAGATCTCTCACTAGATCTCTATTCCTCAAGAGCTATCTCTCAAGTACAATCAAATCCAACAACCTGGATTGATGCAACTCAGTACTGTCCTTCAAACATTCACAATGTTCTACTATTACTGATACATTCTACCATTCAACATACTAAGCTAAGAAGATCTTTCCTACATATAGAAAATAGGAAACTTGAGCATGCTCTTACAACAAATAGTTAAGCCTCTTCAACAAGGGCTCTAAAAATAGTAATGCTAATAATAGAGACGCAAGCTTGAGTCCACGACTCAAACTTATCATGCAAACACTCACTTCTGTCCACGGAAATAGCTTTCTGGACACGCAGGTAACCGACGTCGGTTCCTGCCTGTTTGCCTGTGACCGTCGCCGGCCGACCCTACTGCCGACGTTGGCGCCTCTGTAACTCAACTGACCGACGTCGGTCGCTCCTGATCGACGCTGACGTCTGTGTAGACCCGAACCTGTTTAAGTCTGCTTCTTGGTGAAGCTTTTAGCTCCACACCCTAACAATCTCCCACTTGGAGATAAACCAGCTGCACCAGTCTGTACAGCAACATCTTCTAGCTCCTCCATCTTCAACTCAATCATGAAGACCAATAGAAGTTGAATGAAGATTCAACTTCTCCTTCGTAACTGGCTTTGTTAGCATATCAGCAGGATTCTTGTCTGTATGGATCTTCTCCAGTTTCAACTCACCATCTTCCAATACCTGCCGTATGAAGTGGTACCTTAGCTGTATGTGCTTGGTTCTTGAGTGAAAAGCTGAGTTCTTAGCTAAATGGATTGCACTCTGACTGTCACTATACAATCTGCAACTCCCATGCTCCCTTCCAAGCTCTTCCATGAACCGTGTCATCCATATCATCTCCTTGCTAGCTTCTGTGGTTGCAATATACTCTGCTTCTGTAGTTGACAAGGCAACAACCTTCTGCAACTTAGATATCCAAATAACCGCCGTTCCACCTACAGTAAAAACATAACCTGTAGTGCTTCTTCTGCCATCCAAATCACCTGCCATATCTGAATCTACATAACCATGTAGAGAAGTATCTGAACCTCCATAGCATAAGTGTCTACTGTTGGTTCCTCTCAGATATCTAAAGATCCATTGAACCGCTTTCCAATGTTCCTTACCTGGATTGGCCATATACTTACTTACAACTCCCACTGCTTGGGTAATATCTGGTCTAGTACACACCATTGCATACATCAAACTCCCTACTGCGGAAGAATATGGAACCTTACTCATGTACTCTACCTCTTCATGTGAATTGGGACATTGTTCTTTACTCAACTTAAAATGTCCAGCCATAGGTGTACTTACCGATTTTGCATCCTGCATATTAAACCTCTCCAACACCTTGTTCACATAATCCTCTTGAGACAATATCAACCTATGATTTTTCCTGTCTCTCTTAATGCTCATGCCAAGGATTTTCTTCGCTGCTCCCAAATCCTTCATAGTAAACGTTTGAGCTAATTTTAACTTAAGCTCTGAGATATCCTGCATGTGAGACCCTGCAACCAACATGTCATCTACATACAACAATAGAATAATATATCTACCATTATCAAATCTCTTGAAATATACACAATGGTCCGATTGACACCTACTGTAGCCATGCTCAGTCATAAACTTGTCAAATTTTAAGTACCATTGCCTTGGAGCTTGCTTGAGGCCATACAAGCTTTTCTTCAACCTGCACACTAACTTCTCCTTACCCTTGACCTCAAATCCTTCTGGCTGTTCCATGTATATTTCCTCATCCAAATCTCCATGAAGAAACGCTGTCTTAACATCTAGCTGCTCAAGATGCAAATCCTCAAAAGCAACCAAAGACAATACAACCCTTATAAAAGTCATCTTAACAACAGGAGAAAAAATTTCACCAAAGTCAATACCTGGCTTTTATGCAAATCCTTTCACTACCAATCTGGCCTTATATCTCATCTATCCATCCTCACCTTCCTTCAACCTGTAGGTCCATCTGTTCTTCAGTGTTCTCTTACCAGCTGGCAATTCAACCAAATCCCATGTTTGGTTCTCTCTTAAGGACTCCATCTCCTCAACCATGCCACGCTCCCACTTACTCCTGGACTCCACCTGTAATGCTTCTTCAAAACTCTCTGGTTCTCCACCATCGATTAGCAATAAATAATATAAGGGAGGAGAATATCTAATTGGAGGCTTACTTACCCTTTCAGACCTCCTGGTGGGTGTCTTGGACTCGTTCTCAACAATCTATCCACCCAAATTTTCTGACAGTGACCGACCTCGGTCACCTGTAGACCTGTTACTAGCCGACGTCGGTTCTGCCTGATCGACCTCGGTGCCTGGTCTGCCGACGTCGGTTCCTAACTTGCCGACGTCGGTCTCTGTGTTTTCCTGCAAGTGATTATTTCTTTTTCCCGCGAGCTCATTTTGGACCATAACTTCATCCAATTCACTATTGCTCTACCCAGATTGATCTAGCTTCCTTATCTGATCACTGTACATCACTCTTTCATTGAAAACAACATCATGACTCTTGATTACCTTGTTAGTTCCTAGATTCCAAAATTTGAAACCAAAATCATTTGAGCCATAGCCAATAAACGTGCACCTCATAGACTTAGCATCAAGCTTCTTTCTATTTTCCTTATCTATGTGCACAAAGGCTTCACAACCAAAAACTTTGAGATATGAGAGATCTACCTTTTTACCTGTCCATGCCTCTTCTAGAATTCCACCATCCAGAGCTGTAGAGGGTCTTCTGTTAATCAGGTACACTGCGGTGTCAACTGCTTCTGCCCAAAACTCTAAGGGCAACCCTGCATGCAATCTCATACATCTTGCACGCTCCATGATAGTTTTGTTCATCCTTTTAGCAATACCATTTTGCTGAGGTGTCCTTGGAACTATCCTTTGCCTTCAAATTCTATGAGTGTGAGAATACCAGTTAAACTTAAGACTGCAGAACTCACCGCCATTATCAGATCTCAAGCACTTTAATCTTTTGCTTGTTTCATTCTCAACCATAGCTTTCCAAATCTTAAAAGTCTCAAAAACATCAGATTTCTTTTTAATACAGTAGATCCATACCTTTCTTGTGGCGTCATCTATGAATGTAACATAGTACCGTGATCCGCCAATAGAGGCTACCTGAGCCGGTCCCCACATGTCTGTGTGAACAAGCTGCAACTTCTGCCTTTTCTTAGTAGACCCAGTCTTGAGAAAACTAACCCTTTTCTATTTTCCAAATACACAATGCTCACAAAATTATAGATCCATACTTTTCAAATCTGAAAGCATACCTTTAGACTTAAGAATTGACATCCCCTTCTCACTCATGTGGCCAAGCCTTGAGTGCCACAATTTAGCATCCACATCTGAAGTAGATAAAATTGAAGGAGATTTGTTAATAACACAATTACACAAATAGAGAGTACCTTCTCTCTTACCTCTGGCCATAATGAGTGCACCCTTGGTCACCTTCCAAGAATTTGCTGTGAGAGTTACTGTACAACCCTCATCACCTAGCTTACCTGCAGAAATCAAATTTCTCTTCAAACTAGGAACATGCATCACATCTCTCAACACCCATGTGTTGCCATTCTGCATCTTCAGCTGCACTTTACCTTTGCCATTAATCTTACAAGGCTCATCATCCCCTAAGTACACTATTCCAAAATCTCCATGGATATAGTCACTGAAGTATTCCCTGTTAGGAGTAGCATGGAA
This sequence comes from Torreya grandis, assembly GCA_037957365.1. Lineage (NCBI taxonomy): Eukaryota > Viridiplantae > Streptophyta > Pinopsida > Cupressales > Taxaceae > Torreya > Torreya grandis. The sequence continues at coordinate 21,284 of JARHVA010000408.1, forward strand.
AGATGCACCAGAATCTAATACCCAAGACTCTATATTATTATGCAGAGAGAAAATTAAAGCATCCTGTGCAATACCTGCAATCTTGGCTTCTTCCTGTCCTTCGTGTTGATTGTCCTCCTTAGGCTTTGACCAACAATCTCTGCTTATGTGCCCCATCTTTCCACAATTCCAACATTGTGGCTTCCTGCCATTTCTGGATTTAGATCTGCCTTTCCCCTTAGACTTAGATCTTGATCTCCTCTTGCTCTTTTCTTTTTGCCTTCCCCTGCTCTCAAAATTTAAAGCGTTCCCAGATGTCTCTTCTGTGCTTTTCCTGCGTATTTCCTCATTCAAGATAACACTAACAACATCCTCTACTTTTAAAATATTTGATGCAGATGCAGTATTACTTACTGCCATTACTAAGCCATGACAGCTTTCAGGCAAAGAAGATAATATTAAAAGAGCTTTTATCTCATCATCAAACACTATATTTACTGAGCTTAATTGATTTACAATACCATTGAAATCATTCAGATGAGTAGAAACAGATCCACCTTCATTCATATGCAAATTAAATAACTGCTTCATAAGATATACCTTATTTGAAGCTGAGGGTTTTTCATACATATTTGCTAACATAGTCATCAACTCTACCGTTGTTTTTGCCTGTGACAAATTAGATATCACAGTGGAGGCCAGACTCAGTCTTATAGACCCCAGAGCCTTTCTGTCAAGAACTTCCCATTCTTCATCCTCCATGTCCTTGGGCTTCTTTGCTATCCCACCTAACGGTAAGTAAAGATCCTTCTGATATAGATAGTCCTCTATCTGCATTCTCCAATGTTGGTAGTTCTTGCCATTAAACTTTTCCATTCTCAACTTACTTTCTTCTGCCATTGCTTCTCCCACTCAAACAGAAATCCCTGCAGAAACTCCTGTGAGAAACCTGTAATCCAAACACACTACATAGATCTGAACCACCTGTTAGTGAACCTGAGCTTTGATACCAATTATCAAGCTCTGAACCTGTAACCAAGGCTCTGATACCACTTGTTGGGGGATCAAACCAACAATAGATTACAATTGTGACAGCAATAAATGCGAAAATAAATCAGATAGATAAGTAACTGAAATGATAAATAGCACAGAACAAGATATACAAGAAAACACCCTGAAAACTTGTATTGAAACTCTTTACAATAGGAATACAATTGAAGAAACTTCGTTCTTCCACACCTCTCTCAGATGCACACAAGATCTCTCACTAGATCTCTATTCCTCAAGAGCTCTCTCTCAAGTACAATCAAATCCAACAACCTGGATTGATGCAACTCAGTACTGTCCTTCAAACATTCACAATGTTCTACTATTACTGATACATTCTACCATTCAACATACTAAGCTAAGAAGATCTTTCCTACATATAGAAAATAGGAAACTTGAGCATGCTCTTACAACAAATAGTTAAGCCTCTTCAACAAGGGCTCTAAAAATAGTAATGCTAATAATAGAGACGCAAGCTTGAGTCCACGACTCAAACTTATCATGCAAACACTCACTTCTGTCCACAGAAATAGCTTTCTGGACACGCAGGTAACCGACGTCGGTTCCTGCCTGTTTGCCTGTGACCGTCGCCAGCCGACCCTACTGCCGACGTTGGCGCCTATGTAACTCAACTGACCGACGTTGGTCGCTCCTGACCGACGCTGGCGTCTGTGTAGACCCGAACCTATTTAAGTCTGCTCCTTGGTGAAGCTTTTAGCTCCACACCCTAACAGGGAAATTGAAAAAGTTGTCATAAGAATCTAAAATGGATGAATTTGTGATAAGTTAAATTAACTAAATTTTTTGGATCAAGGGGTATGCATTAGATTTTGTGTGGCTAGTGTAAAATAATTAGTCCTCTCATATTCAAACCCATTGGATATGAATAAAGATGTCAAATGTATAAGAGAAATAACTCAAACATGCAGTGCACCAAAATTGATTCAAAATATAATGCTATATATAAAATGGTAATTTATGGAGTGTGAATCCTTATGAAATGAGCATAATCACTTATCTATTCATAGATAACTTGAATTAAAACTTTGGCAAGATACGAATGGATGTCGACTTCTAACGACTAAAAATGAGAAGGGATAGATTATTTAGTATGAAGCTAATGTCATCACTTGATTGTTGATGTTATAATTAGTTTTATTAGTTTAGTAAGGTTATTTAATTAAGTTATGTCCTATATTAGTTGTTTTATCTAATTTGAACGCTTTTTAGGAACTTCCTAAGAAATAGTTAGAAGTGTCAAATAAAGTTCAATTCACTGAATGTGTACTTAACTAAGCTCAAATCATTATATATTCATCTCCAAGAGGTGGGAGAAACTTTATAAGACTTAGCTAATTTAATTTAATCTTATTTTAATCAATCTCTTACTTTATATAGATTTAGGGCACCTAACTTGTCTAGTGTGTATATGTTTCTTACTTGTTAAGAAAGACATCTTGTATGATGACCATATATTATCAATGAGTAAAATTTTTAATATTGAGTCTTTATTTATTTTAATATATTTTTATTTGTATTAATTTTTTTTATATGATCACTTTATTTTTTCACTTAACCTGACTTGTCACGCAAGTTATTTCTAATTAGCTAGTTTTAGCCTTTCTTGTAAATATAAGATGGTGCAATAGTGTGGTGCCATAATTCTTTATGGAAAATATTTTACATATTTTTATCTTTGATTTTTTATTTTAGGAATTATAAAAGGAAAATAAACAAGCTTTAGTAGCTTAATTTGAATTTATTTAGTGCATATTCAGTCACCAATCACACTTACAACACTACTAGATTAACAACTAGTAATTCTGGGATAGATTGGATGATATATAATGTAATTTTAAAATTAAATGAGATTTGATTTGCACTCTCACAATGAATTCAAAACATTCAATTGGTATCAAATACTCATTAAATAAAGGCTAAGAAGGTTTTTAAGCCATTATCAGGAGAATATGGCTTATGTAAATTTAACTTTTATAAATATTCTTATTTTCAAAGGTGGCAACTTTGAATATTGGAGAGATCAATTGAAGAGAATAATTATTTGGAAGGGAGTTTGGGATAATGTTCTCCATGGATACACACCACCTATATATTGGAATATTTTGACTCAAGATTTAAAGAGCACAAAAAAGGATGAAGAAAAGGTTGAAGCATAAGCTTTATTTTATATTTAAAGCATCATAGACCCACTCATCTATCCAAGAATTATTGGATGAAAAAAAGTCCATGAGTCATGAAATACCTTGAAAACTTCATATCAAGCATATAATAAGGTAAGAGAACCAAAACTACAAACTTTTTAAAAGAATTTTGAAAATTTGAGAATGACTGATAATGAAAGAGTTGGAGAATATTGCATAAGGATAAATGAATTAGTGCATAGAATGAGGATTTATAGAGAAACCATAGAAGATAGGGTCATAGTAAGGAGACTAAAATATTATTGCATATTGTGTCACTCTTGATGAGTGTAAAGACATTAACACTATAATTTTTGATGAGTTAGTGGGTTCTCTCTTGTCCTATAAGGATAAGATGAGACTCTATATAAGAGATCTAGAACATGATTTGGAATATGCACTTGAAATCAAGATAAGAATTTCAAATCCCAAAGAGAAAAAAAAATAGAATCAAGGGAGTTAAATAAAATCAAATTCAAAGGGGAAAGATAAATATAACTTCATAGGTAAAATAAAGAGATACCTTACTTTTCATTATTTCAAAAAATTAGGACACTTAATAAAATATTGTAGGATACTAGCAACTAATAATCAAGTTAATCAAGAGGATGAAGAGAAGGCATTTTGAGGTGAAAAATGTAAGGGGAAGGAACCATTATATTATTGTTTCACATGTATTATGGGGATATAAGATTTAATGAATTTTTTTTCTCTTGATTGAAGTTTCTCAAATCACATGATAAGTCACAAAGATAGTTTCAATAAGTTAGATGATTCCTTCAAAATATAAGTGCAATTAGGAGATGGAAAGTCCATTCAATTTGAAGGAAAGGGAAACATGAAAATAGCCAAAAGTTAGTGCATGGTTAAAATAAATTATGTTTATTTTTATTCAAATTTTGATCCTAAGAATATTGATCATAATTTCACAAGATATAATGATGAAAGCAAAACATACAACTTTTATAGCACTAGTAGTAAATCCACATTCGTTTCCAAAGATTGTAATTTAAAAAAAAAAGAGATGTATGATGATTATGATAATATATATAAATAGGTAATAATTTAATTTTAAATCCTATTAAAGTTGATTTTGGGGGCTTATAAAGTCTTACACATGTTTCTAGTTCAATAGGAAATAATACTAGCTCTTCCCAAGAGACTAGTCATCCATCTTCATGAGATCCAATCAAGTATAAGAGGTTGTTGAATCCACATATAGATAATAAAATGTTAGACAATAATTATGAGATGATGATAAAAATATTTGAACATCAGGAAAGTAATTTATTTGATGATGCTTATGATGAAAATACCATGTTTTTATTATCATCTATGTCTAGTGAACCTAGAAGTTGTGAAGAAGCTGGTCAAAATAAATAATGGGTTGATGATATGAAAATTGAGATGAATGATACATGGAAAAAATTTCATCCTCCATATGATAACTATCTCATTATTACCAAATGGGTTTGTAAAACCAAAGTCAAGAGTGATGGTACAATTGACAAACTAAAAGCTAGATTAGTTGCAAAAGAGTTTACACAAACATATGGGGTTGATTATGAGGAAATTTATGCACCCATGACACATAAATATAATATAATACTATTTATTTATATAAACATTCATAAATTTTTGAAAATCCATCAAATGGATGTCCAAAATAAATTCCTAAATGGAGTGATTGAATAAGAAGTATATGTGGGGTAGCTACAAGGTTTTGAGGTAAAGGGTGAAATTTTTTAGGTATATAAGTTGATTAAGGATTTTTATGAGATGAAACAAGATTCAAGAGATTGGAACTCAAGAATTTATAGCTTTTCATTGCATCAAGTATTTTCAAGTCAATATGAACTAACTCTTTACATTCAATCATTTGATTTTAATGTGTTATATGTTTGCCTCTATGTGGATGACTTGATATTTATAGGTAGCTCTATGGAGATGTTAAATAGATTAAAGGAAGATATGTAATTATAATTTGAGATGAATGATCCTGGAATTATGAAGTATTTTATTAGCATGGAAGTCTATCAAAATAAAGAGAAAGTATTCATTTATCAAGCCAAATATACCCAAGACATGTTAAAAAAGTGAAATATTCAAGATTCTAAACCCATGGACACTCCAATTGTAAGTGAAAAAAATTTAATGAGAGAGGAAAAGAGTCCTTAAGTGGATTAAAATAATTTTAGAATCATGGTGAAAGGTTTTATGTATCTCACTATGATAAACCCCGATATCAGTTATGGGGTTTCATTAGTTTTTAGATTTATGGGCAAACCTTCACTCAAACATTTGCAAGAAGTGAAAAGAATTTTTAGATATTTAAGACAAAATTATAATCATGATATTAATTTTAGAACATAAAGTTATTTATTTACATTGGAGAGGATTTCTTGGTGATAGAAAGTCAACTTTAGGTTATTGCTTCGCATTAGGAAGTGGGTTATATCCATGGTCTTTAAAGAAATAATCTACAATTTCATTACCATTAGCTGAAGATAAATATAAAATGTTGAGTTGTGGAGCTAAAAGCTTCACTGATATGCAAATGTGGAGGTTGCTAGGTTACACAGTAACTGATGTCGGTTAGACTACCGACATCAATTAGGGGTCGATCAGAAGCTACCGACATTGGTTATGCATCGGTCGACGTCGATCATCTTCAGACAGATAGAGACCGACATCAATCATCTGTGCGTTTCCAAAATTAGATTTGTTCTAATTTTAGGAGAATGGTTAGTTTGCATGTAAAGTCTAATTTTAGTCTTGAGTCTGCATTTCTAATTATTGTTTGGTTTGGGATCTATTTAAGAGACCCATGGGGCTATATTGTAATAAGGACGAGATCCTCAAAGTGTAAGATCTAGAAGGTCTGAAAGAGTGCAAGATCAGGAAGATCTACATGGTAAGCAAGGTCAATTAGATCTGCAGGGTGTAAGATCAAGAAGATCTGCTGGGTCAAGGATTGGAGGCAACAACAATTGGGTTGATTGTCACAAGGACTTGTAAGGTAGGCAAAACAACCATTGAGTTGATTGTCACTAGTGGAGGGAATAACTCAGTGTTGAGTTGGTTGTAATTGATTGAGAGAGAGAACTCTTGAGGGAGAATTACTGTACACCCAAGAGGTGTGGGAAGAGTGAGATTTTTTCATTGTATTTCCTTCTGGAAAAGTGTTAATACATATTGTATTGTTTATCATATCTCTTATTCTTTGTTGTTTCTGATTTCTAGTTACTTATTACTTTTGATTTAATTTCGTGTTTAGTTGCTTATACAAAGGTAATCAATTGTACTCTAAGGAGGATCTTGACAGTTGGTATCAGAGCTAGGATCACTAACAAGTGGTAGAGCGGGTTAGTGATTGTTGATTACAGGTTCACTCTCAGGGGTTTCTGATTGAGTGGGAGTAAAGTAATGGTAGAAAAAAGTAAGCTAAGAATGGAGAAATTCAATGGCAAGAATTATCAATTATGGAGGATGCAGATAGAAGATTATCTGTATCAGAAAGATCTGTACTTATCGTTGAGTGGGGTTTCATGTAAGCCCACATATATGCAAGATGAAGAATGGAATGTTCTTGATAGAAAGGCTCTTAGATCTATAAGGTTGAGCCTGGCATCATCTGTGATTTCCAACTTATCACAAGTAAAGACAATGGTAGAGTTAATGGAATCTTTGGCAAATTTATATGAAAAACTCTCAGCTTTGAATAAGGTATTTCTTATGAAGCAATTATTTAATTTGCAAATGCAGGAAGGTAGATCAGTATATAGTCATCTTAGTGATTTCCATGGATTAGTAAATCAGTTAGTTTTAGTCAAAATAGTTTTTGATGATAAAATTAAGGCTCTCTTAATATTATGCTCTTTACCTGAAAGTTAGAATAGCTTGGTAATGACAGTTAGTAATACTGCGTCTGCTTCAAATATCTTGAAAGTTGATGATGTTGTTAGTGTAATCTTGAATGAATAAATTCGTAAGAAAAGCACAGGGGAAACATCAAGTAATGCTTTAAGTGTTGAAAGCAGGGGAAAGCAAAGAGAGAAGGTCAAGCAAGGGAAATCAAGGTCAAAGATAGGCAGGAGATCCAAATCTAGAAATGGAAGTATCACCTGCCGAAACTATGGAAAGAAAGGACATATAAAGAAAGACTGTTGGTTGAAAGAAGATCAGCATAAAGAAGTAGATGTTGCAGGTATTGTTGCATAGGATGCTCTTATATTTTCTTTGGATAGTCAGGTAGAATCATGGGTTTTAGATTATGGTGCTTCTTTCCATGCAACCCAAAATAAAGTATTTTTCCATGATTATGTCCATGGAGACATTGAAAAAATTTATTTAGGGGATGGTGAGCCTTATCGAATTGTTGGCAAAGGGGAAGTGCAGTTGAAATTGCAAATTGGTAACACATGGGTGTTGAAAGATGTCATGCATGTACCTGTCTTGAAGCAAAATTTAATTTCTGTAGGAAGTTGGGTGATGAGGGTTGCACAGTAACTCTCACAGCTGAATCTTGGAAAGTTTTCAAGGGTGCACTTGTATTAGCAAGAGGTAAGAAAGTAGGTACACTTTATCTATCTACTTGTATTATTGATTCTCTTTCTATTTTATCTACTTCAGATGTAGATGCAAAGATGTGGCTCTATAGGCTTGGTCACATGAGTGAGAAGGGAATGCATGTTCTTAAGTCAAATGATAAGGTTTCAGATTTGAAAAGCATAGATCAAAATTTCTATAAGCATTGTATGTTTGGGAAACAGGAGAAAGTGAGGTTTCTCACAACTAGGTCAAGAAAGAAGAAACACAAGTTGGAGCTTGTTCACGTAGATGTGTGTGGACCAGCTTAGGTAGCTTCTATTAGAGGATCATAGTATTATGTTTCTAATGCTACAAGAAAGGATTGGATTTATTGCATAAAGAGGAAATCTGATGTTTTTGACACTTTTAAGAACTAGAAAGCCTTGGTTTTCAATGAGAAGGTGATGGACAGTGATCAGCTCAAGAGGCTGAATAATTTTGAGTAGGGAAATGTTGATTTAAATAAGGTTATGATCCAAAATGAGCTCATGGGTAAAAATCATCACTCACAGGAAAACATAGACACCGACGTCAGTCAGGTGAGAACCGACGTTGATCAGGCAGGAATTGACGTCAGTTCGATGGAGACCAAAGTCGATGATGTCAGGCAGGTGGACACCGACGTTGATCAGGAAACTGACGTTGGTGATCAGGTGGAATTGACATCGGTCAGGTGCAAACTGAGGTTGGCCAGAGATGACTGGGATCGGTCATTATTAGAATGAAATTTGGGTGGACAACAAGCTGTCAAAGAGTCTCAAATGCCCATGAGGAGGTTCGAAACGGTAAGTAAGCTTCAAATTCATTATTCCCCTTCTTTATACTACTTGTTGCTCACTGATGGTGGAAAAATAGGAAGTTTTGAAGAGGCAATGCAAGTAGAATCTAGGAAACAGTGGGAGCATGGCATGAATGAGAAAATTGATTCCTTGGAAGAGAATCAAATGTGGGATTTGGTAGAGTTGTCAGCTAGAAAGAAAGTATTAAAAAATGAATGGATTTATAGGTTAAAGAAAGGAGAGAATGGATAGGTGAGATAGAAGCACAAGTTATATGGTCTTGAGCATGCTGTAAGACAATGGTATTTGAGGTTCGACAAGTTTATGACAAAGCATGGCTTTAGTCAATGTCAATGTGACCATTGTGTTTATTTTATCGGATTGGATAATAGTAGCTACATTATCCTATTACTGTATGTGAATGATATGCTTGTTACAGGTTCACACATGCAAGAGATTACTGAGCTAAAGGTAAAATTAGCTCAGACATTTTCCATAAAGGATTTAGGAGCAACAATCCTTGGCATGAGTATTTCTAGAGACAGGAAAAATCATAGGCTGATTTTGTCTCAAGAGGATTATGTGAATAAGGTAGTGGAGAGGTTCAATTTGCAGGATGCAAAATCGGTAAGCACACCTATGGTTGGGCAGTTCAAGTTAAACACATAACAATGTCCTAAATCACATGATGAGGTTGAGTACATAAGTACTAGACTTGATATTGCCCAAGCAGTGGGAGTTGTCAGCAAGTTTATGGCCAATCCAGGAAAGAAGCACTGGAAAGCAGTTCAGTGGATTCTCAAATATCTGAGAGGGACCAGCAGCAGGTATTTATGCTATGCAGGGTCAAACACTTCTCTACATGGGTATGTAGATTTGGATATGGTAGGTGACTTTGATGGTAGGAGAAGCACCACAAGATATGTGTTCACTATTGGTGGAACAACAATTAGTTGGATTTTAGAGATGCAGAAGGTTGTTGCAGTCACAGAGGCTACCAAGGATAAGAACCCTACAAAAAAGTTAACAAATTTGGTAACAAAGGAGAAGTTGAATCTTCATTCAAAATTTGTTGGTCTTCAAGATTAAACTTGAAGATGGGGATACAAGCTAGAAACAAAATTAGAGGATGTTGTTGTATAGGTACAGGTGCAGCTATTTATCTCCAAGTGGGAGATTGTTGAGTTGTGGAGCTAAAAGCTTCATTGATATGCAAATGTGGAGGTTGCTAGGTTACACAGTAACTAACATCGGTTAGACTATCGACATCAGTCAGGGGTTGATCGAAAGCTGTCGACATCGGTTATGCATTGGCCAACGTCAGTCATCTCCAGACAGATAGAGATCGACATCAGTCATCTGTGCATTTCTAGAATTAGATTTGTTCTAATTTTAGGAGAATGGTTAGTTTGCATGTAAAGACTAATTTTAGTCTTGAGTCTGCATTTCTAATTATTGTTTGGTTTGAGATCTATTTAAGAGACCCATGGGGCTGTATTGTAATAAGGATGAGATCCTCAAAGTGTAAGATCTAGAAGGTCTGCAAGAGCGCAAGATCATGAAGATCTACATGGTGAGCAAGGTTAATTAGATTTGCAGGGTGCAAGATCAAGAAGATCTGCTGGGTCAAGGATTGGAGGAAACAACAATTGGGTTGGTTGTCACAAGGACTTGTAAGGTAGGCAAAACAACCATTGAGTTGATTGTCACCGGTGGAGGGAACAACTCAGTGTTGAGTTGGTTGTAATTGATTGAGAGAGAGAACTCTTGAGGGAGAATTACTGTACACCCAAGAGGTGTGGGAAGAGTGAGATTTCTTCATTGTATTTTCTTCTGGAAGAGTGTTAATATAGATTTTATTGTTTCTCATATCTCCTATTCTTTGTTGTTTCTGATTTCTAGTTACTTATTACTTCTGGTTTAATTCCGTGTTTAGTTGCTTATACAAAGGGAATCAATTGTACTCTAAGGAGGATCCTGACATAAAACCCTTAAGTTAGATTACATAAAAAGATTATAGTTGAGAAGACTCTTATCTAATTTAAAAGGGCTCAAGCCAACATGGATTTTTTATGATAACAATGGGGTAATACAATTATCCAAGAATCTTGTTTTCCATGTTAGAACCAAACATATTGAACTCAAACATAATTTTGTCAAAGACTTGGTAAATGATTAATAATTTTTCATTGATTAGGTGAGAATTGAAGATTAATTTTATGATATTTTCACTAAGAGATTACTGAAGAATATTCATGGAAGACTTAAGAAAATGATAGGCATTTCTCCTCTTTACATCAAAGGGGGAATGTTGAGTGTGAAGCCAATGCTGAAATTTTATTGTTAGTATTATAATTATTTTTATTAGTGTTTTAGTATTTTATGAGGTTTATTTAATTCAATTATGTCCTATATTATTTTTTTTTGTCAAACTTGAACACTTTTCAAGTACTTCCTAATAAATAACTAGAAATATCAGTTAGAGTCTAGTTCACAAGATGTGTACTTAACTGAGCTCAAATCATTATCCATTCATCCTAGGAGGTGGGACACACTTTATAAAGCTTATTTAACTAAATTTAATCTTATTTTAGTCAATCTCCTACTTTATATCGATTTGGGATGTTTAATTCGTCTAGTGTGCATGATACTTGTTAAGAAAGAAATCTTATATGATGACCATATCTTATCAATAAGTAAAACTTATTCTCTTGAGTATATTTTTAGTTATTTTAGTATATTTTGGTTATCTTAACTTTATATAATTTTAATTTTATGCTTTCAATTGTCATGACTTGTTATGCAAGTTATTTGTAATTGATTAGTTTAAGCATTTTTTCTTAATAAAAGATGGTGAAATAGTGTGGAAACATAATTATTGTTGGAAAATATTTTTGCACATTTTTATCTCTAATTTTTTATTACATGTATTCATAAATGAAAACCAACAAGTTTTAATATCTCAATTTAAATTTATTCAGTGCATATCCAGTCATCAATCACACTTGCAACACTACTATATTAACAACTAATAATTCTAGCATAGATTGGATATAATATAGCTTCATTTTTTAGATTAAAACAAAGTTGATTTCCACTCCATACATAATTTAAAACCTTCATTGATGGAAATTGGATTTGGAACCTCGTCGTCATAGGGGGATGAACCTCTACTTATGCAATCTTGAATATGATAGAGCACATCACCTTTTTCCCCTTATAAGTATAATAGTGTGTCACACATTTTAATGCAAAGAGGTTATATACACTTCCAATCTCCCCTAAAAATAACTTGAGTTTAGGTGGATGATATTAATATAAACATATGTGTTTTAGCTTGTATATACAAAGTCATAGGACATTTACATTTTTATAAAAAAATCATTAAGTAATTTTTAGGATTTATTTTTGAATTAATTTTTTAAATATTTATTGTCCACTTAGTGGGGCATAGTATTATGATTTGAAATTGTAACTCCCTTTGGTCCATGATATCATTGAAGAAAGGATGTCCTTGAAAATATAATGAGTAGTATATGCCCCTATTTTGAGATTTGAAGTGAACCTATGAATCTCATATGTCAAAATAAATAAATTATATATATCATTGAGCATAACATATCATGAAATATTATAGTGCACTAAGATAAATTGTTTGGGAAAGTATGCTAACATATTTGACCCCATGTGGGCTCAACATATAATAATGATAACAAATAAATTATTGGATCTATTATAAACTTGACTCATCCATCCATGGAGATATAGAAATAAGGAGCATGAGAAAGTCAAAGGATTTTTTCCAAATGTATACACATAGTAAGGATCACAATAGTAAAACATAACATAATATTTGCATGATATGGATCATGGAAAGATAATAAATAACAAGGCTTGCATGATATGGATCATGGTAAGTTAAAAAAACATAATGTCATAGTGGACATGATAAGTAACATATAAATCACATACTCATAATGGATTTGATAAGCAACATAATAAAGTAACAAGCACATAAGCACCCCTATTAATGGGTTGGTCATTTTATCAAAATCAACAAAGTGAGCAGGGAAGATGGATTGGGTGCTTCCCCCTCTGAAGTCGCTCAAGATAAAATTTGATGGCACTACAAGGTGAAACCTAGGTGATTCTAGGGTAGGTTACATCATTCAAGATTATGCTATATCACTAATTAGATTGACATAGAATAAGCTGGTGGATGACACTAATAATCAACCAAAGGCCCAATCCCTAGAACTAGGGCCCAAGTTATTAGACCAGTGCAGTATCATGAGATTCATAATTAAAGGTGATTTGATAGTAATTATTCAAGCTTTGAGGAATATAAAAATAGGGTCTTAGAATGTGGATAACATTCTTAACATTTCCTAGGATGTCCTTAATCCTATCAATGATTGGGAAGAAAATCATTACTTCCATGAAGTAAACAAGGTGGTGGATGTGATGGAGAATAGAGACATATCTCAATCAAAGGAAATAATCATTGATAATGATTAGGAGGCTTGGTTGAGGATGGGTCAAATCTACTACATGATTAACTCATGCTTGGATGGGATACAAGCCTGATGGCATTAATGGTTAGTGACTGCATAAGCATGGGAAGTGTTGTTTCCCATATCTATTAGGTTACCCCTATGTTTGCATCATAAGTGGGTGTGATGGAATTTGGGATTTATTCCCACTGATAAAAAACCATCCAACATTTATCTTGAGTGGTAGTAGTGTTTATGAGGTGGTGGCATCATCGAAGATGGAACATATGTTATACGTGGCACTCAATGAGACCCTTCTATGTGCCAAGGCTAGGAAACATGAGATGAAATTTGAGGGATGAGTTTTAGATTGTAGGTTGAAGAAGGTGTTTATTATATAGTTGGGTAACACCTTACATGCAATTAAGGAGGTCATTAGGATAATCTTCTTGGAGACCAATTATAGGGTTAAGGTCAACTCCTTAATCATGTCAACTTTCATGCAAAATATTCTCTTGGTGTCTAAGGACAAAGAATTGACAATTATGGTTATTTTTAGGTTCATTAAAGTGCATTTTAAAGGTGGGTTGGAAGTGGTAGTGGAAGCATTTGTATTGGAAGAAAAATGTTCCCAAATTTTCTTAGAGTAATTGATTTAAGGGGTGGTACCTTTTAGATACCTAGAAGATAGGTTTGATAACTTGCTGGACTAGTTGGAGGTGTTGTAATACTATCTAAAAAACCCCAGGCCCTTGGTTTTTTGGGTGAATGTCTTAGATTTGGTTATTCTATGTTCTTTAATGGTGTCAATCGTGGTGGATCTTAGTGGTAAGAAGTCACATGGGTTTGTCTCAACAGACAAACTCCTTGTTTAAATTTATGGTACTTACACACCCCACTCCATCTACCCCTAAAGTCCTTGGGGAGGTCCCCTTGACCAGATGACATGAAACCTTGGTTATATTATGGGCATGCATAGAGAATTCTAGTACAACAATAGGTTTGGGAGGCTACATCAACTTGAAGTGTGCAAGTGGATTTTGATGGAGGTAAAAAATGGTGATACAAAAGGGAGAGGTTTCATATAAAGGGGATATTGGTGTTGGTTATGGATGAGAAAGTCTATTTGGCTAGATAGATAAAGTGATAAGTGGTGGTATATTATAGGGCAATAACGATGGATGTAGGGGGTGCCTAGGTGGTTGGTAGTGGTGTCTTGTAGTTTGGTATTGTTAGTGATGGTGGTCTCAATAGTGGGTCACTGGTCATGATTCGGGTGTGATTTTTAGACATGCATGGGTGACAGTGGACATGCTATTTTGGGTGTGTGGTGGCCCTTGTGGGGTTTTGGTTTTTGTGGCCCTTAAGGGTGGTTTTGGTCTGGTTACTTTTTGTTTATCATTTTTGGTCCCATCCTTTAGGGTGTCTTTCATTTATTTTTAGCCTTTGGTCTTTTGGATCCATCATAACAAACTTTGTAATCACTTTTCTTTCATTTAATAAAACATGTGAGGGACCCCTCAACCCTCTTTACCTAGTAAAAATTAACAAGCACATAAACATAATAGGCATGATAAGTATAATGGCAATATGGCATTCACATAAGCGCAATGAACACTAAAATTATCATAGAATCATAGGAAAATATTTTTTTGACATCAAGGTCAAGTTAGAAATAACATCATATTTGAACATTGGATCATAGTCAACTTGTATACTACATAAATCTTGCATCACTTACAATATTAAGAATACCATTATTTAAACATAAAGTGGAAATATAGAGAAAGCAATAACATGTATATGAATAAATTTTTCCTCCCTTTTGCCACTAGATAATTATATCATAGTGTGGAAATAGGGAACAACAAGAAGTTCATGCATGAAAACTCTTTAGAAGCATGATGTAGATTACATGCCACAATACCTATATTCCAAGGTAGATAGAAAGTATTCTTCCACACACAAGTGGATGATGAGTTGCCCAGAAACTCACTTTAAAGCTCCAATAATGAATGTGACCCTTTGAATATTGAAAATCATATTGGAAATTACATCAATTATACATATGGAAAATTTTATAAAGTGTTGTATATTTTCCATAATGCATAATGGGGGCCACCAAAAAGAGTTTATCTTAAATTAGGTGAGTATCTCCTAGGAAATACCTAGGCTACACATGGGTGAGGTATCTATTAGGTGTTCTTCAAGTGTCATAAATATTATTGGGATAAAGGTAGCTTCCCAAGACCATTACTTCTTCATATGGACTCCATTATTGAGTGCCATTTTTTTCGAAAGCATATATTTTTTAAAGAGATATGGAATGGTGGATTCAAATACATTACATGACAATCTCCTAGGTGATACATGGTTTGAAGTATATCTTAGGTGACACAAGGGTAAATCAAAATTTATTGTGGCAACAATACCTTCATGGGACCATAACTTTTTTATACATACTTCATTTTGAGTGCCTTTTTTTAATAATTAGTAATTTTTAGAGATGAATCCAATGGTAGACCCTAATACATTATATTATTAGTGTATTTAATTACTTATACATTATTTTATGGTTTTAAGATGCACTTGTAATATTATTTATAATTCATAAGTTGAAAATAATTGGTACATACTTATCCACAACCCATTATTAGAGAATATTATCAATTAAGTAAATACTTAATTGACTTCTACTAATTAAAAGTTTGTCTTATTCTATTTGTAACTACTCTCCAAAACCCTAACCTTAACCCTATCCTTCTCTATTATCTATATAAGAACATAAAGGGCTAGTGGGTGAGGCATATTGTGAATGAGAATTAATTTTATACTGGAATATTTAGGCCAATGCTCTTAATCTAAAGAGGTAGTTATGCTAGTTGGATACATCTATGTTATTTTATTTTTAAGCTTTCAATATTTGTTTATGAATGTATTGTGGGTGTTTGTATTATGGTAGCTAAAAAAATTATATACTTATCTAAATAATTTAATATGGTATCATATATATAAAATATTCACCTCATTTTTCATGTAGGTTTAAAGACTGGAACTATAGTTTTCATTTTTTTATAAACTCAACATTTTTTTCAATTTTCAGATTTCAAGCCTAGATTTAGTGGATTATTACAAATAACCAATCTTATGCTCTCACTTCACCCTTATGGGATCTTAATTGTCATAAATTAGTAAAAATAGTGGGGTTCTAAGGGTAAAACTCAAAGGAGATATTGTTCAAGTCAAAGTGGTTATCAATTTTTCTTGATTCGTGTGAGGAGTACTACCCTAGTACTCAAGCCATCACATAACACTTTATATGAATTTTAGAATCCATGTACCTCATGGTATATAAGAAGAACCTAGTATTTTTATTTATCTAATAAGAATCCTCTTGGTCATTTAATTTTGTGGTGCATTGGTAAGTGGTTAGCCCTATGAAGTTACTTTATATGAACCTCAAAGATGAGATATAAAGGCTACTAGATAGTGGGAAATGTATGTAGTCAGTGCCCTTTGGGATTTTTCACTATTTATGTATGCACATTATTATATTATAGATCCTATAGATAAAACACACATCAATCTAAAATTTCCAAAAACAACTTTGGTTATATTTGGTAGATTTACACTTTTGTAATATTTATGTTCAAATTCAATCGCAATATTCCTTGTTCAGACTTAGCTACAATATTCAATATTCAAATCCAATTTTAGTATCCTTTTTGGGGTTCTATTTTTCAAAAAAGTATAAAGGGATTTATGTTTCAAAAAATTATAGAGGTATTTTTATTGTTGAAAAGTACATATATAACCAATTTTATAAAAGTACAATGAAAGGGCAGAGCAGATGGTATTGTTTTAGCAGAACACTGGTATTTAAAAAAATCATAAATGGAAAGGCTATTAACCAATGATTTTGTTTTAATTTAAAAAATATGTAATTTTTTTAGTGGACCATAGGGAAACTACATTATTGTGATTTTTTTTGCTGAGACAGTCATTTTAAAGTATATTTCACATTTTTGGATAAAAAATTACATACAATTTTTTTTCACATGTAGTCCCAAAAATAGTTTTTTGGAATTTTTATCCCCCATAAGCCAATTACACCATTTTTATTTTCTCAATGAGAAAACCATTTTGACGTGTATTTTTAAAAACTCTTTTTTGAAAATGTTTTTCATACAAAAAAGTTGGGCTATTTTTTTGGCACTCAAGTTTTTTTTCTAGCAGTGGTGGAAAATAAGATAAACCTATCAAATTTCAACTACTTCAGCTAGAAAAGATTCATTACTAATGTGATCCTTAGAAAAGGAATTTAATGCATTTCAATGAATGAATAACCTACACCTTTTGATATTTTAAAATGGAAAAACCATTTTGATAAAACTAAAAGCATCCTTGGTCAATCAATATCCTCTGATTGACGTTTTATTTTTAGGGCATCATGGAATCTTATAAAATTTGTACTATCTTGGAGAATGTTTTTGGAAATCATAATAAAATGATGGCATTCCAACTAAAAAATGAGCTCACTACTCTTAGTCCGAATAAATATCCTCACATTGAGGACTTGATTACTCAAGTTAAGCCCTTGAGGCTTCTGTTTGTTGATATTGATGTAACAAATATTGATTAAAAACTCATATATATTTTGTCTAAATTGGGTCATCTTTAGTTTTTATTTCAAACTAATACACACAAGCCTACATGGGTTATGCATATGTGGCACTAAATTTTTACAAGTTCTATTAGCAATTTTAGAGAACATGAAAAACTAAATTTTATTGGAGAAATTTAACTTGAAGTTAATAAGCAACATGAATAAGTGTGTCAATGATACTAATGCAACATCACAACCGAAATATATAAAATTTAAGGGCCCTGCAAAAAAAATGGAAAGCAAAGCCTAAGCCTAAGGGTAATCAATTGACTTAGCATAATCTTTTCCCAAGTCAAGACAAAGGAAAAGTGAAAGTAAAAACCACCCTTGAAAATGAGTGTTAAAATTGGTACAAACACAAAAAATGGGTCCAATAAAGGACAATCTTCAACTTTGTTTTTATTGAATACACACTCCAAGCAAGACACTGACTCATAACTTGACACAAAGGAAAATTATGGTTTTCATTGATTTGAAAGCATTATAATGGTTCTATATTACACACATACTACTCACATGCCTTACATGATTATTTATGCATTATTTGACCATTTTTGGAAATAAGGGTTGGGAGAATAACCTAATCAATTAAGAAAAAGACTATTATATAAAGTAGGCCAATTAAATAATTTTAGATTCACAATATATTCTAATATAATGTTAAATTATATAAATATGTTAAATATATAAAGTACAATTCCAAACAACAATTTTATTACTTAAACATGAAAATAAATAATACTTAACTTATTAAATGATGGACAAGCAGATCTAAGAAGTGCAAGTGCAAAAATAGTCAGGTTGATGCTTAGTTGTGATTCATCAGATTTTAAAAATCATCTTTTTGTTAGCCTAGACACTAATGTCAAAATAGAGACATTTGCATCAATGTTTCTATTTATAGTGAAGTACATGTCATTTTATATAAATTCAACTAAGCCTATTAGGGTTCCCTATTACCTTGTAGATTATCTATTTGGATCAATTGCATAGGTTCTGGATATAGTGTGTATCTTAAAACCCTAAGGCTTATAATTAAGACATTCTACCTTACAAAATAGGGGTTAGTGGGCTCAAGTGAAGTTGAACTCAACTCAAATATCCCTCTATCAGTGAGTGCTACCTACATAGCCATTTACTTTGAATAAGGCCTCAAAATACTATAGTTGTCCCCTTTATGTGGGCTTGTGTGTGAACAATTGTGTAATATGATATATGTGAGTATATGCAATGATCTAGCTTGTAACTTGGAAAATATTTCTCATAGGCTACTCTTTGGATGCTTCAGACCTTTAAGAATACTACACCTATGAATGATATGAAAATACTAAATAATAGGGTAGTTTTATAAACTTGAGAGGTGATTTTAGATAGATGTGTGTTTGAAAGTACTTGATATTGCTTGATCATAATGAGTGGTCTATGAATTTATAAAACACCTTTTGAAATTTTATCATGGGAGGGTTAAAATAAAACTATAGACTAACCCATACATATCAAAATATTTTCAAATTTAAGTGTTTTTAAGGTACAAACACCAGCATTAGACTTAGGACACTAGTGTCGATGTTAGTGTCCAAATATAAATGATAGTATCCTAGAGAATAGGAAAATGTTGAAGATATGTAACTGATAATGAAGAAAATATATCAAGTTTTAAGCATAATATGGGATATAAGGGATCTAAGTAATCATAATATCAGTGTCAAACTATAAGATAAGCATTTAGGCATAATGACATGGTGAACATGAGCCTTACGACATCAGAAAGGTTTTAAACTGAAGGTTTGAGCCATGAATAATATTTGTCAAGTGTACAAGGCTAGTTTATCATTGCTTCAAATAAATTTCACTTAAAAAGGAAAAAATAAACTCAAGAAGGGTATGGTATAAAAACTTGATTATTGTGCGTGCATTGATTAGATGACTGTAGAGAGCTCCTCTTTGGTTTGGGAGGAATGACCTATAGATAAGAAAGCACTAAAGTAAATGATTGATTATTTAGATAGTAGGGTGGATTGCCTAGCAATCTAGATCTGGAAACCACAAACTTCCTTGGAGGCTATTGATCCACACTTTTAAATAATCAAGTTAAAAAATCAAAAGATAAAGTACTTGTATTAACAACAGAAGTGTTTTAATTTATTTCTCTCATTTATTAGTTTTGGAAGTAAAGCAATGAAACTAGTAATAGGGTGTGTAAAATAATATCTCATAAAGTGTGCACATGAATCTAGATGATAGTGGGAACTCCTTTTTGGCTTGAAATGAATAACCTGTAGATAAGAAAGACACTCAAAAAAGGGGTTTGATGGTTGAGTGGACTACCTAGCGTGAGCTAGATCCAAAAAAATGTATTGCTTGCTAGGAGGCTATCAATCCATTGTTATGACAATTAAGCTGATATAAACTAAAATAAAGGATACTTGCATTTAATGATATGAAATTAAATGCATGTTAGAAAGACAAAATGTATGCTTATTTAAAGAAAATAACTAAAATAGCAAAAGTGTGTCAATTACTTATGCTAAAATGGTCAGGTTTTGGTCCAAAAATTTAGAAAAGTCACTATTATCAGGCAAAAATAAGAAAATTAGGTTTGACTAGGAAAAAGGGGTTGAAAATAGCTTGTTGGATTTTTATGCCACAATAACCATCAGTGATCAAGTGAACTGTCAATAGTTGGGTCTGACTGTCAGTGGTTAGGTCTAACCATCAATGATTGGGGTAAACCATTAGTGGTTGTGGAACCATTGATAATTACCTATGCAAATATGGGAATGATCAAAATATAAGGTACAAATTAGGTGTTTAGACAAATAAAGGTTTGTAATGGTATTGAGGGGTAGAGAATAAGATACTGATGGGTCTGATAGGGTAGGGAGGCTAGAAATAATATAAATCAACCAAATAAGCAAAATATACCTGAAACTTGATAGTGGAGTGATAAAGTGATTAAACTAAAGTGACAGTACTTTGACTTTCAAACATGATTTTGATAGAGCTTTGGGTCTCCAATGGTATTGCTTGCTCACTAAAAGGATGTTGAACACCTGTATGCAAGAGAGCTTGGATGCAAGAGTCTGGATTCTAGATCCATTTCACTTCCTCCTCTTCTCCTTTTGTAGGATGAAGTTTCTAATTAGGATGGAGGAAGTTACTAATTTGATAAGGGATAAAATTTCCAATTCATGTCATTTTAAATAAAATTTTAAAATCAAGTTTCCATTCAGAGAAATGCTTGTCTCGTATAAAGTTGTCATTGATTTAGTGTTTTAAAACAAATTTAGGGGCCTAAGCATCGACAGTTAGGCCAATATTTGATGGTTAGGCCAATTATCGATATGCAAAGGGCTAGAGGAAAATAAGTTAAAGCAAGTTAAATTAAATGGTTGCATTAAACATGTTGAGTTAGGGGTCAAGTTAGTAAGTGAGTCTAGTTGACTAGGTGACTCAATAGATGCGAGATCAAACAAGGGTTAAAGAGGTAGTTTGACATCAAAAGTTATCATGAGGTAGTTTCAAGTGTCTATATTTTGGTCCTTTTTGTTATGCGGATTTGATCTAATAAGTTGTAGAACAAAAATAGATGACTAGTCAAGGTCTGATTGCCTTGAGTATGGGAGGAGGTATTCCCCCTCAAATTGAGAGTCAATGAGGTCAAAGCAAAATCAGCTCATGGTTTGATAAATGGTAAATTAGTAGTCATGAAGTGGGTGATATGAAAAGGTTTGGCATTTAAGATGCACATACATGCACAAAATGTGACTAAGAGCGATAGTTAAGATCATGCAAAGACTAAAGTTACCAATGCTGGTAAAAATAAGGTCGATTATAGAGGGACATGTGATAGGGGTGATCGGTCCATAACATTGGTCATAGCTAATCAAGTCAGGCCTATTAAGCCATCTAGATAGGGTCAATGTTAGTCATCAGTATTTAGAATAGGAAGTTCTTCCATGAAATAACACAATTGATCGGGTCGTGCATGAGGTGGTGTATAGTTTAAAAGTTTAACATGGCAAGGTTGATCAATGTGGTCAAAATGACCATGCAAAGTTATTGTAAAACACATGAAAGGTCTAGGTAAAAAATGACTAACATCAAGGTAGATGTGGGATAATAGTTGGTAGGTTATGTGTGGGTTGGTAGGGGATGGTCGAGATTACTCCATATGCACTAGGCAAGTGGATGCTACCTACATAGTTCTCCAGACATGAAATCCAAAAAGAGCTTCAAGCTAAATGTAATTCTTTACAAAAGTTTTGTTTGAAAATAGGTTTTGTTGGTTGAAAAATTGGGTAAAAGACTAAGGGGCCCAATCATCGATGGTTAGGGTTGCCCCAAGGATCAACGGTTAGGAAAACCCTAAAAAGCTAAGATGTAAAAAGGAAAATGGTAAGTCTTTTTTACCATTTGAATTTTGTTTGTTAGTGTTTGGATCATTTCATCTTTTGGAAATTATGCGTAGAGGTTATCAAGGTGGAGAAGAGTTAATGGTTTATTACATGTGGTCAAGGTGATTTCATATTGACTAGATGGAGGGTGGATGAGGGCATGGTTGAGTGGTGGCACGAGGACTCTGACCACACCAGTGATTGTGAAATGAGGTAGGGGTTGTTTTAAAATTGATAGTATAGGTGAATTTTTGGATGTAGAGTTGTATTGAGTATGTTGGATTTGGATTAAATAGGGTGTGTGAACATGTCTTTGGGCCATGATGCCCTAGTTTTGGATGTGGGAAAAATTAGGTAATGGGTTGTATAAGAATGAGATTGGAAGGTGGTTTTAGGTTGTGAATAGTTTGTAGGATAGTGTTAGGTTGTTTAATTTGTGTGTTTAGATGAGTTGTGTGGTTTTTTGGGGGAATAAGGTAGTAGGGTTTTACCATCGACAATCACACACAGTGACCGTTGGTGGTTCAGCCTGAACATCAATGATTGAACTCAAGGGTAAAAGGGTCCTTAGGGACCATCAATGATTTTAGGAACCATAGGCAGTTGAAGTTTTTTGAGGAATAAGTTTGGTTTAAAAAAGGAATGAGTGATGGTGCTTGGAATAGTTTTTAAAGTTTGAATGTTAAATATTAAAATGAGTGAATGTAGTGGTAAAGGTTTTTAAAATGGTACGTGAAAGGTTTTGAAATGTGGGTAAGATGTAAGGAAGTTTTTAAAGTGTTGGAAGAGATTGGTTTAATTTTGATAGGATGAGATGTTTGAAAAGGGATGGTGGGTAGAGTGAGGTGAAAGACCTATCAAGCATTGAAAAAATAATGTGTTAGGATGGAGTTAGATAGCGATGTAAGTGTGTAGATAAAGGCAAAGGGTTGTATTGAGTGTTAGATGTAAGATAGGTTGAAAATGGTAGGTGTGGGTTGAGAGTGGTTGTGATGTGGAAAACTGAGTTTGATGCTAATATGATTATTTTGCAGGCCCATGATCAAATCTAGATGAGGGATTAAGTCTTCAAGTTCTTCACTGAGGTTTTAGATGGGATGATATCAGAGGAGTGGAGGCACATGGAGATGGTTGGCCTAGGGGTTATGATACATTATCAACACCATTCACAAGATATAACTATGATCATCATAGTCATTGAGAGATGGGACCCAATGATGAATACCTTCATGTTATCAACTAGTGAGATGACCATCCTATTGGAGGATGTGACTAGGATCACATAGCTACCCATTTAGGGGGAACCAATCTATCATGTAGAGATTGAGGATAGATATTATTATATAGACCTAATTTATGGGGTAAATTGAGATCATACCATATGGCATGTAGGAGGGTTTAAGATCAGACCACTATACCATAGGGCCCTAGAGGATAGATGCTTGCTAATAATGATGATGATGGTAGTGACCTATTTTGCATTGGTGGATTTGAACCATGGCTGATTTACATCCTTGATATTGGGGGTATTGGTGGAGATGTTACTCAAGAGGATCATCTTTGGATGGGCCCCAATGCTACTAGTCCAGATCAATAGGGAGCTCTAGGCCTTTCAAGCACACAAATGACATGGGATTAGCATAAGTTTTATGTTTCACTACTAGGAATTTGAGCACATTCACATGGTGAGACCATTGGGGGTAGCTGGTAGGGATTCACCTAAGTAGCCTTTCTAGTGGGATTTATGTGATGGAGGAGAGTTGATGCTTTGACAGGTGTCAGGGGAGGAGCCAGAGATATTGAGTAGTTTAGGGATGCATTAGAGGGTTTGGTGGTGGGAGATGTTGTATGGAGGATATATGTGGATTGGCCTATTTGGCTTGGGCATAAGTACCATACATTATCTTTATAGAGTTGACATTAGATTTATAGGAGGAGAGATGGGGAGACTGAGACGATAACCTTTGACTGAGTTTGGATATAGTTTGGACTAGTACAAGGGATCCTCCTTGATTTTTAATGATGTAAGAGAGAGGATGTTAAGTTCCCACTCGCATAGCCATAGCCATAGGATGTCATCTTAGACTACAAGGAGCTGCTAGCTAGAGCTACCATAGATGATGCATGGATTGTTGATGGTTATGTAGATGGGGCCCTAATAGGGGTAATGACATAGGATGGTCAGGTGGTAATGATATTGGTAGTAGCATAGGCCTAGATTACTAGGTTACAGGGATAGGTGGCCACTTTACAAGCATAGATTATCACCTTACAAGGGAAAGTTGCCACTTTGACTAGTGAGCATGATACACTAAGGAACTCCTTGGATTTAGTGACTCAATAGAGAGATTCATTGAGATAGATTGTAGGTGCAGCCATAGGAGTAACATGAGGACCACTTGACATAGTGATAAGGACATGGTACTTAGCCACCATGGAGGAGCTTGGATATTATGAGGTGATAGTGCTATCACAGTTACCTTTGGATATGTAGTATGGAGAGTATAGGGATAACTTAGTAAGTGGTCCATTGATAGCTATTGCAAAATAATTTGCCTCAATAGTAGGACAGGTAGGGAGGCTACCACCAGATGGTAGTGTAAGTGTAGATGGGGCCAAAAATAATGGTGTGCTAGGGGCCTGATAGATGAGATTAGGTATATGATTTGTATTTTGATATCAACTTGCGTGCTAATGATGTGAGATGTATATTAGAGAGAGACTGACTAATATATTATGACATGATGTATTGCCTCATTGATGTATATGATGATGATTATTATTTTTTATTGCGATGATTATATTACTAACATTTGATTATATTGATGATCATTTTGACATATGATGCTTATGTTCTTATATTCTTATGTTCATGATGATTATGCATTGAAAATTATTAGGATGACATATATGGTTAATGTTGATTCTTTAGTGTAGGTATTGGATGATGGATATGATGGATGTTGTTAAAACATGTTTTTGATTAAGATCGTCATTGTTATTTATCATGGCTGCACATGAGCATGGATATCTGATAGATAGGTTGTGATGATGTTATTTATGAGATGATCATGACAATGTGGTTAGATAAAATGAGGATGTAATAATGTGATAATGTGGTTGATAGAATGATATTTTTTTGTAGGGATGATGTTGATGAGGAACTCCTGATGTTATAATGTTATAATGATATGTTGTGATTATTCAAGATTTATGGTTCCTGATATGTTGTTCATAGTTAGAATATGTGTTGGGTTCATAATTTTATGGGAATATAAAGGAAGCACATACAATAGGTGTAGATAACAAACTACTTGTGAGAAAGAGAGAATAATCATGAGACATATGACCATATGAACTAACGAATAGAGGGAAAGGAAAAGGCATGATGTTTTTAAGTGGCAAGGACCTAACAACTAGATTCCATAGTTGGATTAACTTAGTGAACATAAACCTATCAAATGTTTCGTAAGAGCATGCTTTGATTGAAAAAGAAGGGGTGTTGATCACTTTGTATCAAGTAAGCTCATAGTCCCTTGATTTAAAAGAAGGATTGAAGGGAAAGCAGGTGATAGGTAGATGGCTGAATCTTAGATAGATAAAATGTAATGTGATGTGTGCTAGCTTTCCCCTTCTATAGGTGACCAAAGAAATGTAATAGACAAGTCCATGCCTTAAGATGCTATGTAGACCAATCAATGCAAAAAGTCTACCAATGCCATATATAGGAGCTGATTATGGTGTAATGGGATAATGTGTAGATTGATAAATGTAGGATGTCTTAAAATGGAACTTATACGAGTCTATTGTGGTTTACTTACTATAATTTTGACATAGGATTATTTGTTGCTTGTGTTAAGTTGATAAGTTGTTGAAGCTGATTGATGCAGGAGGCTTCAATTGGTTACTTTTGACAAAGTTGACTTAGCCATCCTTTAATGGAATGGTCTAAAATTGAATTTTTATAGCTATCCTTCAAGGGAGTAGTCTATTTTTAAGCAACTTTTAATTATTGGGTAGTTATCCTTCAAGGGAGCAGTTTACAATGCAAGTGATATTTTGAATGCATGTTTAGACATGGACAAGTCTATTTAGGCTTAAAGGTTTACCTTTATGGAGGCAAGACTTTGTCACAAAAGGTTGATATTAAATGGGCAAAGTGATTTGAGAGATAATTGATCATGGGATTCCATCTAATTAGAGACAAAAAGTATCCATGAGAACCTTGTTATGGGTAGATTCGTGGTACCCATGCTTAGGATTAGGCTATAACTATGATGGATAATCACACATTTATATATTGTAATAAATTGTTCCCAAGAGGATTAGGGATATGTAGGTGAAAGGAAGTGAAGATATCAAAGACCAAGGGATGAGATTAAGTTAGACACAGAGGTGAGTTTGATCCTTGTTTCAACAATATAAAAGACATAAATGCGAAGTGTTGAGAGGCTTAGGTTTAGGTTTGCCTTCGAGAGAGGATAAAAAATAAGCTCTTGATCCATACTTATTGGTTATGATGTAGGGTCTAAGCTAATTAAAATCAAACTTTCCCTTTTTACTCTTATCCATATTAGTTACATGTTGGTTTTCTTTAAGGATGAGGTAACCAATGTTGAAATCTCACTCTTTCAAGTGTTTGTTATATTCATGTTTGATTCTCTCTTGATAAACATGAAGATGATTAAGGGTGGTGAGGTGATGCTCATCAATAAGTTCAAGATGGGAGAGATGTTTTTGATGATAGTTGCTCTCAAAAAGGATTTCATGTAGAGATATATGAAGAGAAGGGATTTGGAATTTGATAGGCAAGACTGCCTCAGTGCCAAAGATGAGAGAGAAAAGGGTAACTCCCATAGAGGTTTGAATTTTAGTGTGGTAGGCCCATAAAGTGAAAGGGATGTGCACATGCCAATCTTGAACTGAAGCATTTACTACTTTGGTGAGCATTTTGATGAGATTTTTGTTATCAGATTTCACTTGTCTATTGGTTTGTAGATGATACGGCAAGGAAAATCTTGATGCCAAAAGCATCACAAATAATTTGGACTTTCTAGTTTTTAAAAGATTTGCCATTATCGGTGATGATTTTATGGGGAACACCGAAGTAGTAGATGATATGGTGATTGATGAAGTCAATAATTTTTTTAGCTTTGGTGGAGATAAGAGGGATGGCCTCCACCCATTTGGTGAAATATTTAGTGGCAGTAATGATATATTGATGTCATTACAAAGAATGGGTATTGATTTCCCTAATAAGGTCAAGACCCCATTGTGAGAAGGGCCAATAGTATTTGGATACTTGAAGGCCATGAGAAGGTGCATGATGTAAGTTAACATGTTGACATTTGACACACTTCTTTACGTAGTCTAAACAATCTTGATTAAGGGTGGGCCAATAGTATCCAAGGTGAAGGTTACATTTAGCAACAGCTAGGCCACTAAAGTGTCTCCCACAGACTCCGTCATGCATTTCCTTGATGGCATGGGAGGCTTCATGACTACGGAGACAATGGAGAAGGATGTTGTCAAATCTATGTTTGTAAAGTATTCCACCTAGTATGGTGTAATGGGAGGTACTTTGAATAAAATCTCTTTGAGCATTCTTTGAAATGTTGGGAGGGATAATGCCAAGATTGAGATAGTCAAAAGTTTGGTCATACCAAATGTCAGAAGAAAATGTAGCCACATTACAAATGGTGGGTAGATCAGAACTGATATATGAAGGTGTGATAAACTAATGGATGGTGATAAATAGTTTTGATTTTGTATGATGAGATGGGATTTGGTAAGGGAAGCCATGGTATCCACAAACTTGTTAGTAGATCGAGGAACTAACTGGATAAGGTAATGGTTGAATGATGATAAGAGGACATATACAAGTTGTTTGTACTTCATTAGGACTTCATTTTTACATTGATAAGTTATTGTGACTTGGTTAATGACAAGTTGGGAGTCACCAAAGACATTGATTGTTTTGACTCCAAAGGCTAGGGCGGTTTGGAGACCTATGACCAAGGCTTCATATTCAGCTATGTTGTTGGTACATTCAAAGTCGAGTTTATGGGAAAGGAGAATAGGTCCCACATTAAGGGGAATGAGAATAGCTCTAACACCCCCACCATTTTGGAATTTAGAGCCATCAAAAAACATGGTCATTTGGTAGATGGGTTCTTCCTGAGAAAAGGTTATAATAGACTCTTCTGGAAAGACAAGAAGAAGTGGTTGATTGTCTGGTATAAGAGCTTCAAACAATTGGTTGGTGATGACCTATCCTTTAATAGACTTTTATAGAAAGAAATCAAGATCAAACTTAGCTAGGAGCATGAGACACTTAACCACACATTGGTTTTGGTATGGCTTGGAGTGCATATACTTGAGGGGATTAGTGTTAGTGATGACATAGGTTTTATGATTAAGAAGATAGTGATGAAATTTTGAGGCCACAAAAACTAAAGCGAGGTAGAATTTTTCAAGATAGGTATATCAAGTTTCATATTTGATGAGGGTACAACCAATGTAATAGATGGAATTCTTTTTATTTTATTCATCATGATGTGGAAGCATTACCCGTAGGGAATGGTCTATGGTAGATATGCATAGGTAGAAAGGCTGGTCTTCTTTAGGAGGGGTGAGGACAGGTGGAGAGAAAAGGTACTCCTTGATTGAATCAAATGCTTGTTGGCACTCCTTATTCCACTTAAAGGAGCTGTCTTTCTATAGCAGGTGGTAGAAGGGTTGACATTTATCAGATAACTGGGAGATGAAGCGATGGATGGATTGAAGTTTGAACTATAGGCTATAGAGTTAGGTAAGGTTGGTAGGATGCAAGATTTCTAAGATTGCTCTAATTTTGGTAGGGTCTATTTAGATTCCACATAGAGATATAATGAAGCCAAGAAGTTTACCTGATAAGACTCTAAAAATACACTTTTTGGGGTTGAGCCTGACATGATAATAGATGAATGGGTCAAAAATGATGGAGAGAACAACTAGGTGATCCTTACAGTGTTTGGATTTCCTAAGGAGATCATTGATGTAGTCCTATATGATTTTATGGATGAGGTCATGAAAGATATAAGTCATGGCCCACTGATAGGTTGCTCTATCATTCTTTAGTCCAAAGGGCATGACCCTATAGCAGAAGGTTCCCCATTGGATGCTAAAGGAAGTTTTATGCTAATCTTTAGGGGTAATTAGGATTTGATTATATCTCAAGAAACCATCCATGAGAGATAACATTTCATGGTTGGCTATAAGATCAATAATTTAGTCAATGTTGGGTAGAGGAAACTCATCCTTTGGGCAAGCAAGGTTGAGGTAACGAAAGTTGATGCAGAGGTGAAGGCCCCCTATGGGTTTGGTGATGGGAATGATGTTAGAAACCCATTGTGGATAGTCGATGGGTTGAATGAAGTCAATGGATAAGAAATGCTGAAGATCTTTTATGATAAGGAGGGCTATGTGAGGATGAATTTTATGAAGATTTTACTTAACTGGCTTAGCCTCAGGATGTGTAACAATGTTGTGGAAGGCAATAGAAGGGTCAATTCTAGGCATATCCTAATAGGTCTACACAAACACTAAGTTATGGTCTCAAAGGAAAGAAGGGTAGTCTTGTTGCTCTATGGAATTTAATTATTGGTTGATTTTGATGCTATGGGGATTATTTTGAGTTCCCAAGTTGACATCAATAGTGGATTCATTCAGCATAGTTTGGTTCTCAAGAGGAAGGGATTTATAAATTGTAGAATCCCCCACATCAAGGCAGGTGAGAATGGAATCATCACCCTGACATTGGATGGTGTTGATGGTAGGAGAATCACATGTGATCATTTTAGGATGGATGAGAGGAAGGGTTTTAGTTTAGTCATCCTTTTGATAGGTCAAGGGGCCCAAACTAATAGTATTGATAAAAAAATAGTTATATGGGATGATATCGAAGTCCTCAGATTCAGAAGGAGATGGGATTGGTGAGGATGGATATTTTTTGTTGATGGTGGTAATGGGTTTTGGTGATGTGGATTCTTCTAGTGGTACAAACCCAAGGCCAAAGAACTCACAAGGTTTTTGAGTTTTGATTATGGGTAACTCATGAGGTCCCTACTCATAAAGGCCAAGACCAAACCCCTTCCAAGTGCACCTATAAAGGTAATCTTTGGCAAAGGCTGGTTTGTCTAGGTATGAAAAATTGGTGGTGAATGGTTGGATGTACAAAGTAGTGGTGGGAGTGAGAAGTGGCTGGTCAAGTCCTCCATATTTGTTTGATTTTTGGGGAGCCCAAAAGGGATAGTGGTTTTGATGTTAGGATCATAAGAAGGGGCATATTTGAGGTTCTCATACTCTTACAGAGTAGGGAAAACATATAAGTCTAAAATTTGATATTCCCCAAGATAGAGACATTGAAATATGGATTGCAAGGAATCATGCACTAGAATTTGGGACAAAGGGATGGTTGAGCTAGTTGATGCTTCATCATGATTATGAGTGGAAGTGTTGATGGTTTTAGTTAGTGGGGTGGTTTAATTAGAAGTTGGTTGTGAGGTGGATGAAGGAGGAATAAGAATACCATTAGGTTAGTATGTCATATTTCAAGAGGCAAAGGGACCAAGATCAACTTTGATTGATCCGAGCAACAATTTAGGCGACAATTCGGGTGACAGTTCCACCCCAATTGATGACAAAACTTCTGGGAGCCATAACTTTTGCATCGTAGCTCCAATTGACTCACTGTTTGAACCATTGGAAAGATAAGAATGAGAAGAACATCATGAGATGGCATATATCTCTATTAAATTATTTTGGACCCTAGAAAACCCAATGGAAGTGCCCCAAATTTTAATTTTAGTAGTGTAGTCTAAAAATAATAAGTTTATAAAAATAGTAATTCCTTAAATTCTATATTATTTTAAATCTTAGAAGTCAAACCACTTATTCTCCCTCAATTTTGGTGACCTTCCACATCCTCCTCATGCTTTCAAAATGTATATAAATGAAGAAGTAACCCAAAATGTGAAGACAGGCATTTCTTCCCAGAGATAAGCATATATTTGTATTGCGATCTTGAGTAATACTACATCTCTTCTCAGAGAATTCATTGTTACTATGTTATTTCTATGCTAATGAAAGATTTATCAACCAAAACTTTTGAGTTTTGGATCAGTGGTATCAGAGCGGTTTGTTTTGAGAGTGTATGATCCTGAGGATGAGGTCAGGCTACAAGAAGCTTGGGTGGGAAACAATAGAGCTTCCAAATTTTTCACCTGTTCACTCCAAATGACTTCAAATGGCAGATGACACTGAGACATCTAATCCTTTCAAGGAAATGGTGAATGAAGCCCTCCAACAGCAACAATCATAGATGCTGCAACAATTTGCCCAAATTATTTAGACACTCTCGATGGGAAATTTTGGCTTCACGGCTACACTTCCTGGCTCCTCATCCAGGGAACATACTTTCAGTGCCCCAACACCCTTCAAGGTTCACGTAAAATTTGATATTCCTACATTTGAAGGCAAAATCAATGCTAATGTAGTAGAAAATTGGTTGGATCAACTGTCTTCCTATTTCTTTGTAAATAAGTTCATCGATGGAGAAAAGATCACTTTTGCTCTTTTGAAAGCATCATTGTTCATGAAAAACTAGTGGGAAGTGTACAAAAAGAGGTTCAGTATAGATGACATTGGCCTTGAGGTGTAACCTACCTAGGATGATTTTATGGAAGTGGTGAAAGAAAAATACTATCCCATCAGAGCATATGATGATCTATACATACAGTGGCAATAACTTCGCCAAGGTAAGGACCAATCTGTTCAAGATTACACAGACACTTTTCATTCTTTGTCTACAAGATTGGGCATTCAAGAAAGTGAGAAATATAAGACTCTCAAATATTGTGGTGGACTACAATGGTACATATGGGGGGAAATGGAACTCTTTAATTTGGAAACCCTCGGTGAGGCATACAAATTCATAGTGAAGTTTGAACATAAGCATGGCAGAAAGACTACAAAGAGTCAACCCTAAAAATGGAAAAGTGATAAGGAAGGTCAAACACAAGGCCAAAATTGGAAGCACAAGGAGTTTTAGGATAAGAAATCCCAGAAGGGGAAAGCTAGAAAATGGTGTGATTACCACAAAATTGGAACTCACTCCAAAGAAGAATGTCGAGCCATCAAGTCACTACTTTTTGAGTCACAATACTCGACATCTACTACTCTGCCTCATACAAAACCCACAGTCGAAGAGGATGAAAAAGAAATTATAGATGCTAAGCCTAACACCATCATCACTTCATCACAGACCCATGAGGAAAGACCAGATGACAAGGAAAGATTGTTTCACTCCAAATTATGGGTAAAAGGTAAGCCTCTGCATTTCATTCTTGATAGTGGGAGTCAAAAGAATTTAATCTCTGCTAAAGTTGTGAAATGTCTAAATTTATCCATGAAGCCTCATCCAAATCCCTACAATATTGGATGGTTGAGCCTAGGGAGAGACCTCCATGTCACCCATCAGTGTCTTCTTTCATATGCTATAAAACCATTCCAAGATAAAGTCTTGTGTGATGTGGTCAATCTAGATGTTTGTGATGTACTCCTTGGTCAGCCGTTCATGTATGAGCGACATGTCATCTAAGAATCATGAACCTGAAGGATCACCCTCACTCTTGAAACACAATGCTATAGGGTACCAGAGGTACCACCTCCCACATCTATCTCCCTAATCAGTGCTAAGCAATGCAAGAGATTGGTGGAGAAGACAAAGCAATTTGTTCTCATGGTGGCTAAACCACAAAAATCCAAGAAGGCTAATGTTGTAGTCCTGACTACAAAATCAACACAATAATAAAAGTAGATAAGATGAATCATAAGAGAATATGATGACTTATTCAAGTCACCCATAGGATTTCCACTGCATAGCCAGGTAAAACATTCTATCAATTTATCCTAGGATCACCTTTGCCTAATAGTCCTGTGTATCATAGATCAGTGTTGGAGAATGATGAGATAAAAAGATAGATTCAAGAATTGATCCAAAAGGGTCACATTAGGCCAAGCTCTTCACCTTGTGGTAGCCCAATTATCTTGGCACTGAAGAAAGATGGAACATGGAGGCTTTGCATTTACTATTGAGCCCTAAATAAAATCTCTGTGAAGAATCACTACCGTCTCCCTAGGATTGATGACCTATTGGACCAGCTTCATGGTGCAAAGTTCTTCACTAAAATTGATCTCAAATCTAGTTATCACCAAATTCCCATCGATCCCACTGATGTTTGGAAGACTGCATTCAAATCTAAGGAGGGGCTCTTTGAATGGTTGGTTATGCCTTTTGGCTTAACTAACACACCTGCAACCTTCATGAGGATGATGGATGCCATCCTACAACCCTTCACAAACTCATTCATGGTTGTCTACTTAGATGACATACTCATCTATAGTAGAACATTGGAAGAACATTTGCAACATATTTGTAAGGTGCTTCAAACTCTTCAGGGGCACAAGTTGTATGTAAATCTTGACAAATGCACATTCAAGATGACAAAAATTTAGTACCTCAGGTACGTTGTGAATGAGTAAGGGGTCCATGTTGAATTATAAAAGATTTGGGTTATTCGAGAATGGCCCACACTAAGGACCCTCACAGAGCTTCACAACTTTTTGGGTCTTGCAAATTTCTACCGTAGGTTTATTCTTGGATTTTCACATGTTGCTTGGTCACTAACCCAAGTGACTAAAGGAGGAGCTAAAGCTACATTTTAGTGGGGTAAAATACAAAAAGGGGCATTTGAGAATTTGAAGAATAGACTTTGCTCAGCCCATGTTCTTTCCTTGCCAAATTTACATCAACCTTTTGAGTTGATGACAGATGCATCTAAATATGCCATGGGAGCTATCATCATGAAACATGGCCATCCTATTGCATATCATAGTGAAAATTTCACTGATATAGTCATAAAATATCAAACATATGATAAGGAGATCTATGCCATTGTGCATCCCTAAAAATAATTGAAATGCTACATCTTGGGGAAAGAGACGGTCATCCACACTAACCACAGACCATTAGAATTCATCCAGACACAAAGCAAACTATGAAATGAGAAGCACCAAAAGTGGGCCACATATCTTAACAATTCCACCTGATAATCAAACACAAAAAGGGGAACTCAAATATAGCTGCAAATTGTCTAAGCTGCCCACCAATACTTGCACTCACAACAGTTCTTGACCTATGCGGACATGAGACTACTACTTGGGGTGCTCTGTATGAAGCAAATCCTACCTTTGCTGATACATATCAAGTGCTTCAAAAAGGTAAACATGTTTTTGATTTCTATTTGCAAGATAATGTCCTCTATCATATGGGGCACATTTGTGTTCTAGTTGTAGAGCAACAAAAGATGATATGGGAAGCACACTTCAGAAAGATAACTGGACACTTTGGTATCAAAAAGACATTGGCAGTTCTTTAAAAACACTTCTACTAGCCCCATATGTGAAAGGATGTGGAAAGATATCTCAAATCTTGCACCCCATGTGTGATAGCCAATCCAAAAAATAAGAAGCAAGGATTGTACACACCATTGTCAAAACCAACCAGGCCTTGGGAATCCATCTCAATGGATTTTCTCTCAGGTTTGCCCACTTCAAAACATGGTAAGGACTATATGTTTGTGGTAGTTGATCATTTTTCAAAAATGGCTATCATGATTGCTTGTAAGAAAAATATATCTATTGAGGAAAATGATCAACTATATTTTAGTCATGTATGGCTCCATTTTGGTCTTCCCAAGTCCATTGTCTTAGATCAAGATAGCAGGTTCCTGAGCATCTTTTGGTCCACTCTATGGAGATGATGGATATTAAGCTGATGAAGTCCATAACCTTCCATCCACAGACTGATGGTCAGACAGAGGTGGTAAACTAATTGATTGTTCACATGATTTGGATGTATCACTCTAAACATCCATGCACATGGGATGAGGGACTTCTTTTCATACAAAATGGATATAATTGGGTGCTACACAGCTCAACCAAGCACAATCCATTCCAAGTATGTTTTGGGTTCCAACCCATGGCACAAATTGATATATCTATTTCATTTTCCACCATGGAATACACACCTCATGGAAGATCTAAGGCAGAAAAAGCAATAAAGTTTATTGAACAAATGCAACACATCTAGCAACAAGTTCATGACATCCTAGATAAGATGAATCAGAAGTATAAGCAATGCCATGACAAACATAGGATTGCACACCATTTTGCTATGGGTGTCAAGGTTTAGTTATGGCTTTAGAAGGAATGACTTGCAGGCCCACATAGAAATATTCAGCCTCTGCAATATGGTCCCTACACCATCACTAGAAAATTTGGAGAAAATGCTTTTGAGTTGAACCTACCAGCCTATCTTGGTCTGCACCCAATATTTAATGTGGAGCTCTTAAAACCATATCACCTGCCTTTATTAGACACTTTAGTTGTAGTAGAACAACTAGACATTGATGAGCTTGATCTATAGAGTTTTTCTCCAGTGGAGGAGGATCAGATTGTGGACACCTAGATGAAGACAACAAGAAAACGCTCTATTCCACTTTATCAAGTGGTCAAAAGGGGCCAACTTAGCCACCAAGGTGAGTGGCTCACACAGAATCAAATCAAGACACAACTACCACACCTAATAGGGAGCATTGATGCAATGGGGACCATTGATTTTCAAAGAGGGAGGAATTATCTGGGCAATAATTTAGGCGACAATTCGGGTGACAGTTTCACCCCAATTGATGACGAAACTTTTGAGAGCCATAACTTTTGCATCGTAGCTCCAATTGACTCACCGTTTGAATCGTTGGAAATATAAGAATGAGGAGAACATCATGAGATGTCATTAATATCTACTTAATAAAGTTTGACCCTCAAAAACCCAATGTAAGTGCCCCAAATTTTAATTTTAGTAGTGCAGTCTAAAAATAGTAAGTTTCTAAAAAAAGTAATTCCTCAAATTTTGTATTGTTTTAAATCTTGGAAGTCAAACCACTTAATCTCCCTCGAGATTTGTGACCTTCCAAATCCTCCCCATGATTTCAAAATGTGTATAAATGAAGATGTAACCTGAAATGTGAAGACAGACATCTCTTCCTAGAGATAAGAATATATTTGTATTGCGATCTTGAATAATACTACATCTCTTCTTAGAGAATTCATTGTTACTATGTTATTTATATGCTATTGAAATATTTATCAACTATAACTTTTGAGTTTTGGATCATTTATGGTAACAATTTATCCCTCATGCTCAAATTTGACACATCAGTGCAAGGTGGAAGGGATGTAACTCATAACATGGATCCATGGGTGTTTGAGTAACACATTATATTGGAGCTAGCCCTCTATGACATAAAATAGTTTGAGAATGGTACGAGGCCCCAAATAGATGTGGAGGACAACAATCCCTAAGGTAGTGGCCATGGTATCATTAAAGGAGTGAAGGACCATTGTTCTTTTTGACATCATGTTTTTGGGCAGTTGAAGTTGGTCATATACATGGAAGGAGATAATATTGATGCTAGCTCCTCCATCAATCATAACCCTTTTGATGCAGGTTTGATTGATGTATTTCATGATGAAAAGGGGAGGATCGAAGTCCTCAAGATTAATAATAGGTATTTCATAACCTTGAAAGGTGATGAGGGTATAAAGTTGGAGGGCTCCAATAAAGGGTGAAAGAGGTTGAGGATCATATGGTTGAGCTTCTGTAGATTTCAAAGCCTCGATCAGTGCTTGATGATGGTGAGGTGAGGTGTTGACTAGTTCATAAAGTCTCATTTTCACCAGTGTCTAGTGAAATTGTTTCAATATGATACACTAGATAGATTCAAATGTGTTGGAGGTAGAGGGTCCCAAAATGGATACTTTGAGCTTTGGTGGTATCATAGGTGAAAGTGTAGGTGTTTGGTTTTGATTGGAAGGTTGAGGGGTGGAAGGGTAAGTCTATGGAATGGATGCCTTGGTTTTTCCCTTATCCTTCTATTGGGCCTGAGATTGAGTAACCACATGAATAGTGTGGACAAGGGGGTTCATTGGGTTTGATCCTTGCTTGAGTTCCTCCTTCTCATCCTTTGGTAGGAGTGGGAGAGTTGGTAAAGGTTGGGTAAGTTGGGTTGATAGTAATATTGGTAGTGCGGGTAAGAAGGGTTCTTTCAATAGATCATCTTCATCTAAGAGATTGTGGACAAGTGTTTGGAGGGCTTTATAGTTATTTGTATCATTTTTAGGAGTCCTATGGTAAAGGCAAATAAAATTGTCATTGAACCATGTTGGTTTAGGATGTGAAGGGTCAAAAGGTTTGATTGGAGGTAAGCTAATGAAAGAGGTTTGAAATAACCTTTACAAAATAGTTGAATAGGATTTAAGCAAAGGTGTTAGAGGAGGTGGGGTTTTGGTATTAGGAGCGGGAACCTTCTTGGGTATAGGTTTTACTATGGAGGTTATGGTTGGAGGAATGATTTTAGTTGATGGTTTTGGTTGGGCTTACTTGGTTACGATAGGTTTGGGGATTAGAGGTTTGGTTATGAAAGACTTAGATGAGGAAGATTTAAAT
This sequence comes from Torreya grandis, assembly GCA_037957365.1. Taxonomy (NCBI): domain Eukaryota; kingdom Viridiplantae; phylum Streptophyta; class Pinopsida; order Cupressales; family Taxaceae; genus Torreya; species Torreya grandis. The sequence goes on from JARHVA010000408.1 coordinate 59,043, forward strand.
ATAGATGGGAAAGTAAAGGTAGATAGGTTGGTTCAAAATGACGGAGAACTAGATGGTTTGATGGGTGTAGGTTGAGAAAAGGGTGATGTTTTCTTAGAGAAAGAATAGGTAACTGGAGTGGTAGAAGGATGGGGTCTTAAAATAGAAGGTAAGAGGGAAAGAGGTGGTATGGGTCTAGTTCAAGGTGGAGGTTTGGGTAACTCTACCTTCTTAGTTGGTTTAGTTGGATTTGTATTTGGTAGATTGGATTGGGTTAAGTCCAACCTCAAAGGGGGATGAGTATGACTAGGCATGGAAAGAATGCCTAGGTTCTTGATTGTTTTGGTGAAAGAAGCATATAGTGATTTGGAAATCTTAGGTAGATGTGGTTGGGATGGTTCATTTATGGTTTTGGAAGAGGTATTTGGCAAAGAGGTCATAATGGGTTTAAGGGTGGATTCAAGTGAAGTTGAAGGTTTGGATTTACTTTGGTAAGGAAGTCCAAGATGATGCCAAAATGTGGCTCTATCAAAGTTGGGTTGAGAAGTGAATTATAGACTTTGGACTAGTATAAAAAAGAGCTTGTAGATGGGTTTAATTCCTTGGTTATTGGTTTCAAAGATTAAGCCCTTTGGTAGGGAAGAGGGAATGGTTTCTTCATTGTTGTATTTTAGGGAAGGTTCCAAAAATGGTGGTTGGGTAGAGGACGTAACCTTTTATTAGTTTGGGGTAGTTTCCAATGAAGGTGTGGATGGTTTTAAGATGAGGGAGGAAGGTGTGTTTTCCCCAAGTGAAGTAGTAGACATGGTTGCTTCCTTTGTTTGGGTGTCCAAAAGAATGGAGGGTAATTCTACCATGTGAATGGGTGGAGGGAAATAAGAAGGAATGGTTGAAGCAATGGTTATCTCCTTCAGTGTTTCCATCAAAAGAGAAGGAGGTAAGGCTAAGGTCTCATCAAATGAAGAGAGAGGGCTGGTCAATTCTTATATTTGGGTAGCTAAAAGAATAACATGTGATTTTACTATTTCTATTTGGGTAATTGAGGTAATGGTCTCTTCATCAATGGGTTTGTTATTAATAACATTGACTGTATGTGCCTCATGAGAGTGAGATGATTTGGGTTGGTTATCATGGTGATAGGTGAAAGGAGCATGATTGGGAAAGGGCTTGCATAAAATGTTGAGGGATTGATTAATATGTGCATTAGGATTATCAAATGCAAGTTCTCCACTATCAATCAAATTTTGGACAAGAATTTTGAAGGTATTTCATCTATTAATGTCATGTCCTACAACACGGTGAAAGGTATAATGGTCATTTTCATTATACCAACATGATATGGGGTGAGAAGCATCAAATTATTGGGGTGGTTTAACTGGTGACAGTTGGATGAGGTTGCCTTTGAGCAATTTATCCAAAACTGATGCATATGATTCTCCAATGGGAGTATACTGTTTTGGAGGAGCTCGGTTTTGGTTTTGGTTTTATTGGTAAAGAGGGTTGGAAGAATTGGTTTAACATGGTTGGTTAACAGTTGGAGGTAGAGTAGTTTTTAAAACAACTAAATTTTTGGATGCTTTTGCCTTGGTATTGGATTGGTTGGTGGTTTTGGTGGAGGAAGGGTCATTGGATTTAAATCTAGAATTTTTATTATGTGGTTTCAATTTCCCTTCATCAATGGCCTAGTTTTCAAATTTATGTGACATGGTGAATGCCTCATCAAAAATTTTGAAGGTTTAAACTTGAAAAGTGGGAGCTATATGTTTGGAACATCCCTGAGAGAAGAGTTCAATAAATTCAGGTTGTGGTAAGGAGAAATAAAGTTGATTGATGAGTCCTCTCCATCTAGCAACAAACAATAATTGACTTGTCATCAAATTGTTTAATGGAATAGAAGTCAGTAATATAAACCTTTTTAGATATGTTTATCAAGAAATGCTCTAAAAATATTTGGGCTAGTTGGGAGAAAGAAAAGATAGAGTGTGTGGGAAGAGCACTATACTAATCAAGGGTGGGTCCTAATAAGGATATGGGGAAAGTTTAAAGAAGGAGAGTACCATCATATGCAGTTAAATAGAAAGAATGATGTAATTCCCTCAAATGTTGTTGGGGCTTCTCCTTGCCTTGGAATTTGGAAAATTTGGGCAATTCCCATTGAGGAGGATAAACATGGATAGGGATGGACGGATGAATGGGTTCATTACAAATTTGGTCATAGGATAAAATGTTATGAGACCCATATATGGATGACTTGAATTTTCTCATTTTGTCCATTAACATCTTGATCAAATCTAATTGGGTTTGGGAAGCTGCATAATTAAGTGGCACATTCTATTGAGGTTGGGTGGAAACCAAATTTGGATAAGTGATAAAAGGTGTGGAAGAAGCCACATATTGGTAAGTGGCCATAAGAGGTTGAGATGGTGCCCCATAGGGGTTGATTGACACAAATGGTTGAGTGGAAGGTGTTATGTATCTTTGTGGGTTAGAGACATATTGATAAGAGGTCAAGGGTACTTGTTGAGGGATGGATGTGGGTTAACTTAAAGGTATGGCTGAGGTAATGGGTTGAGGTTGGGTAGGTTGAGGTTGAGTGGTGAATCTAGTGCTAATGGGTGGGAGTGTTTAAGGTATAAAGAGCACCAGGTTCTAAAATGGTGTGGAAGTTGGTGGATTGGTTGAAAAAAGGAGAATGGTGGATAGAGGGGTAGAAGATAACCCCATGGTAGGTGGAGTATAGGTAACTAGAGGTAAATTTGAACCTATATGTGAGGTGTGGGGTGTGGTAGGAGATGTTTGGTTGGAATATTAGATTGGGTTTATGTAGTGGTCATAGATGGAATGTTGGAGGAAGAAGAGTCTTGGGTTAGCAAGGGTTGGGTTGAGGGGGTAATATGGGGAGGCATACCATAAGGAGGGTCCATAGGAGGAATCAAAGCAATAGAGGTATGGTGAGGTAAGTTGTTAAGATAATGTTGAAGGGCCACTAAATTGTTATCAAGGAAGGTAGTGAAGTCCACATCAACCTCAAAAACATTCAAGATTCTGGTAGGAGGGGGAGAAAAATGAGGTGAACCCTCATCATTTGAATTGTACTCCATGGAAGAAGAAGAAGGTGGTGGTTTATTAGTTTGGTTTCTCAACTGTTGTCTACTAAAGACTATGTGAGGAAATAGGGAATAGTATGACAAAACTCACACCTCAAACAAAGAGCAATCAAAAGACTAGAATTCAAGGTAAATAATGTATACACTAAAAGTGCGTTAAATCCTAAAATTCTTTTTAGACCGCTTTTGGCTTATGCCTTAGAAAGTGTGAAGAGGGACTTTGGCTTATAGATCAGGTACTTAAGAGGAAATATAAGGTTGGTTTTGGGTTGAGTTCAGGTGCTAAAGAGAGAAATATATGTTGAAATTTGATGCATGGCTTGTTATTGGGGCCTACCCCCTCACTTCATGGTCCTGCAGTGGTAAGAGTGTCGGGTGCTTAGCCAGAATACATTGAGTTTAGAGTTTATACTCAACTAGAGAGATGAGTTGGTTCTCCCCTTGGTGGTGAAATCCAAGTAGGATAGCCAGGAAGGGGTAAAGTTGCCGCTAGGTGATGAAATCTTAGTCAAGCCTTATCTCATGTATGTTTTGATGTGTTAATTATTTTGTGGTTTGGATTAGTGTGTGATAGCAAGTGAGAAAGCTATGATTAATTACTTTTCCCTCTATTTTAATAGATGAACTAAGACAAACAAGCAATCAATATATGCAAGAGATTTATTTTAAACCCAAAAAGAAATTTTTAGATTTCATTAAATGGGAAAATAATAAAGGAATAAAAGGGAACTAGGTCCCACTAGGCATGCCAAAATATTTCAATTTATTTCTCTCATTTCATAGTTTTAGAAGTAAAGCAATGAAACTAGTAATAGGGCGTGTAGAAGAATACACAATAAAGTACGCATGTGAATCTAGATGATAGTGGGAACTCCTCTTTGACTTGGAAGGAATAACCTAAAAATAAGAAAGACACTCAAAAAGGGGTTTGTTAGATGGATGGTTGAGTGAATTGCCTAGCGTGAGCTAGATCCAAGAAGCATATTACTTGTTAGGAGGCTGTCAATCCACTATTATGACAATTAAGTTGATATAAACTAAAAGAAAGGATATTTGCATTCAATGATATGAAAGTAAATGCATGAAAAAAATAAAAAATAGATGCTTGTTTAAATAAAACAACTAAAATAACAAAAGCGAGTTAATTACTTATGCTAAAATGATCGAGTTCTGGTCTAGAAAATTAGAAAAGTCATTGTTATTAGGTACAAATAAAGAAAATTAGGTTTGACTGGGAAAAAGGGGTTAAAAATATCTTGCTATATTTTTATCCCATAGTGACCATCGATGGTCAAGTGAATCATCGGTGGTTACGTCTGACCATCGATAACTGGGGTAAATTGTTAGCAGTTATGGAACCATCAGTGGTTGCCTATGAAAATCTGGGAATGATCAAAATAGAAGGTGCAGATTAAGTGTTTCAATAAATAAAGATCTGTAATGGGACTGAGGGGTGGAGGATAAGATACTAATGGGTCTGATAGGGAAAGGAGGCTAGAAATAAGATAAATCAACCAAACAAGCAAAAGATACCTAAAACTTAATAGTGGAACACTGAAGTGATTTGGCTAGAGTGACAATACTTTGGCTTTCAAACATGATTTAGATAGAGATTCATGTCTCTAATGGTATTAATTTCTCACTGAAAGGATTCTAAACACCTGTATGCAAGAGAGCTTAGATGCAAGAGTCTAGATTCTGGATCTATTTCATTTCTTCCTCTTCTACTTTTGTAGGATGAAGTTGCTAATTAGGATAGAGGAAGTTACTAATTTGATAGGGGAATAAATTTTTCAATTCACATAATTTTAAATCAAGTTTTAAAAGCAAGTTTCTATTCAGGGAAATGCTTATCTCGTATAAATATGCCAATGCTTTAGTGCTTTAAAACAAGTTTGGAGGCCTAAGTATCGACAGTTAGGTCAGCTATCAATAGTTGAGGGGCCACAGGAAAATAGGTTAAATAAAGTTAAATTAAATGGTTACATTAAACATGTTAAGTTAGGGGTCAAGTTAGTAAGTGAATCTAGTTGACTAGGTGGTCCACTAGATGTAAGATTGAATAAGGGTCAAAGAGGCAGTTTGACATTTAAAGCTATCGTGTGTAGTTTTCAAGTGTCTACAAGAAGATACTAAAATGTAATACAAGAAGATAAATTTGACTAATCATAACAATAAATAGATTGACATTAATGTTAAATAGATTAGGTATAGTTTAAAAAATAGGGTAGGGTTTTGTGATCAGGTAAGAGGTCAAAAACTGAGATTTGGTTAAGGTCTAGTGGGTGAAAATAGTTTGTTGTTTATTTATTTGATAGTGACCATCGATGGATGGGACAGACCATTGACAGTTAGGGTGACTATCAATGGTTACTATGGGTTTTGGTCTGGTTCAAGAATTTTTTTGATGAGGTTGTAAAATGAGAATCCAAAAATTAGGTTTGGGCTAGGTTGGTTGCAAAATAGAAAGAAAGTAAGCAATTACTAAAAATGGATACTTAGCTTTCTTGGTTGCTGATTTGAAGAAGGGTCAAGGGATCTATTGGTGAAGCTTGGAATAATTTTAGTAGAGTAATGATACTTGGTTGTTGGCCGATGGATGACAATGCTTCGGGTCTCTATCTCACTTGTTGGTTCATTGGTTTGCTAGAAGAATGACTTGCCAAAAAAATTATGATACAAGAAGTTCTTGATCATTCTAGATCCCTTTTCACTTCGTACTCTCTTTTTATAGGAAAATGGGAGAAGTGGAAGTGTAGGTTCAAGAAGAGGTTTAAATTTCTATCTAAATTTAGTTTCAACATGCATTGATCCATGAGTAGATTAGGCAAGCTAATTATAAAAAAGTAATGTGGGGTTGAAGTTGGAGTTAGGTGTTTAGGTGACTGGAACCTAACTGTCGATGGTCAGGCCTAACTGTTGATGATTAAGGTGACCATCGGTGGTCAAGGATCAAAGGTCAAGTTTGGTAAAAGGTTTGATTATTCAGTTAGTTAGTGAACTAACTTGACTTAGGTTTACAGTCAAAGGGTTATGGGTTGATCCCTAGGGGTGTTTTGACATCTAGAACCATTATGTACAATTTTTTAGTGTGTACATTTTCCCCCTTTTTGTTATGCAATTTTTATCAACAAACTACAAAACAAAAATAGATTGTGGGTCAAAGGTTTTGGTTACCTAGAGCATGGGAGGAGTTGTTCCCCCTCAAACCAGGAATTGATGAGGTGAAATAGAATTGGGTGTAGGTTTGATGAGTGGGTAAATTAGTGATGAAGTGGGTGGTAGGTTGGGCACTAGAGTATAAACACATGCATAAAGTATGACTAAGTGTGATACCTAATATTTTATAATGACTATGTTGTCATGGTTAGTAAAAATAAGGTTGATTCTAGAAGGACAAGTGACAAGTGGACCATGTGATCATATGTGATGGTTGGGCTACACTAGTAAACTCAAGTCTCCTAGATAAGGTCAGTGTTTTCATGGGTATCTAAGGTAGGAAGTACTTTTGTGAAGACACAAATTGGTTTGGTGTGCACAAAGTATCACCAAGTTCAAAATATTTAACTTGAAAATTCAATTGGTATGATCAAATAGACCAAGGCAAGCTCATCATAAAATATGCGATAGTTGGGCCAAAATGGCCAGTGGTAAGGTGATGTGATTGGTGGAAGTATCAAGGTTGGCAGAGAAGGTAATCTCCATTGTTATAATTTTTGATTGGGTAGGTACTTGGTTTGGTGTTGTGTTCAAAATTTGGTTGAAAAGTGGTTGGATGGATGGAAAAAATCATAAATAAGGTGATCATCGACGATCAAGGTTGACCTTTGACATCGACCATCGATGGTCACCCTAATCATTAGCAATCAAGTGTCAGCCCTAAAAAGTTGAAGACAAAAGAGCCATAGTGGGTCTTAATCTTTCATTGTGAACTTTGACCCATGATGATTAGCTCTCTGGTGTTTTGTGAAAAAATGTTGATGGATTTGTTGAGTGTGATTGGTTGAGTGAGGTGGATAGTTGACCTTGACTAAGTTTTTAGAGGTTTGACCTGACAAGGATGTAGCATAGATGGGGGAGAGTTTGAGGTCAGGTGGTGGTTCTGAGGGTTCCTCCTCAATGATGGTTAAAGAATGAGGTAGGTAGTGTTGTTGAATTGATAGCTTAGTTTCAATTTGGGTATTTGAATTCATTTCTTGTGCATTGTGTGATTTGTTAACTAGGGCTAGGGTTTTGATAGTTTTTGGTTGGATTTGGGAGTTTAGAGTTAAATTAGAAGGGTAGGGTAGATAGGGGAGGGTAGAGGTAGAAATTGGTAGAACTTTTTAATTTGATTATGGGGTTTGGGTGGGTAAATGGGGAGGGTAGGTTATGGTTTGATTGCTGGTGATCATTTTCGGTCGTCACTAGTTACTACTGACAATTGGTGATTGATAAGTGACCATTGATAGGTCATGATATAGTGACCATTAGTGGTAGACAAAATATAGATGGGATTAAAGATTTTGCTGAATGGTGAATGTTAAGGTTCATAGGTCATGGCTTAGGTAAATAGGTAAATGTTATAGTTTAAAGGTGAAAGTTAAAGATTATGGATGGATATTTTAGTTATATGTCAAGGGTATGAGTTATGGTTTGTTGAATGTGGTAAGGGTGTAGGTAGTGGTTAAAATAAGATAGGTGAAGATAAGATAGGTTAAGGGTAGTGATGTATATGTGACAAGATAAAATTTAGGGGTCAGATTTAGGTGCAGGTGTTGTCAATGAGATAAGTAGATTAAAATAGGAGGTAGGTGTAATAGGTAGAGTTCATAGGCAAAATATGTTAATGAACTAAGGATGTTGCTATCAAACCTTACAGGCACATGAGAGGATACAGATGAGAGATTGGGTGCCCTAGATATTTTATGAGATTTAATAGGGGATGATCAAGGATGATTAGGAGAACATGGAAGCGGTAGGCCTCAGTGGTATGAGGTACTATCAACATGTACCTTGAGATGCAACTATGATAGTGGCACTTATTGAGAGATGGGATACTACCACTAATGCCTTCTTTGTTAATCATGAAATATATTGAGAGGGGGGGTGAATAAATATATTATATATTTTTTACTTAATCAAATTCATTTTCTTTAACCATTCAATCACACATTCAAGATATGCAATAAAATTGAAATAATAACATGCACCACGAGAGAGAGAGAGAGAGAGAGAGAGAGAGAGAGAGAGAGAGAGAGAGAGAGAGAGAGAGAGAGAGAGAGAGAGTAGATTTTTACCTGGAAACCCAAAGTGGGAAAAACCATGGAGAATAATCTCAATTATATGAATGAGCACCAACTCAAATTAAAAAGTTTGTAATCACCAAATGAGAGAGAGAGAGAGAGGAGAGAGAGAGAGAGAGAGAGAGAGAGAGGAGAGAGAGAGAGAGAGAGAGAGAGAGAGAGAGAGAGAGAGAGAGAGAGAGAGGAGAGAGAGAGAGAGAGAGAGAGAGAGAGAGAGAGAGAGAGAGAGAGAGAGAGAAATTATAGGAGCACCAACCCCTTTACCGAGCACCAACACAACTATTTGTGAGCACCAACCCCTCTTGTGTATAAAACACAACTATCTCTCAATATTGCTTACTCAACAAATGATAGAACTCTAAAATATCTCCTACTTTTCTCTCCTCTTTTCTTATATAAAACAAATACAAACCATGCACTCTCTTGCATATTACAAATGGCTTCTCAAGCCTTTATTTATAGCTTTCTAAATGACCTTTGGCATTCACCCTTTGTGACCCTTCAATCCTCATGGAAAATGTCACCAAACTTGCATGACCCTTCGTATCCTTGCATTTGAAAAGTCACATGGCGACCCTTCATAGGAAAATATGTCCTTTCCTCTTTTGTCTTTATCTTGGTAACTTTTCGTATTCCTTAAAGTGTCCCTTCATGGAAAAATGCACCATACCATCTTTTATCTTCACATGGTGACTTTTGGAATTCCTCAAGATGACTCTTTATGTGAAAATGCATCCCGTTCCTCTTTTGTCTTTACCCCGTGACTCTTTGACTTCTCCATGGGCCCTCTTTTGACTTATATGCAACCAAAAATATATTCATTAATATTAAATAAATATTAACACACATTAGCCAAGATATGAATATTAAAAATACTATTAAATGCAATGGGGCCTTTATCACCAATAATTCTAGAGCTTTGACATCAATGACAATATTTCTAACATTCTTGATGCCTATAAGGGAGATGACCATCTTGCCTGAGGACATCTATAGGATCACATAGCTACCCATACAGGGAGATATGATCTACCATATTGAGAGGGATGAGCAGGATGAGTTTATGGAGCTCTTGTACGTAGATGACATGGATTTTGCAAGGTGGCACTCTAGAGGTTTCCATTACACACCATTGTATCAAAGGGCCATAGATGCAAGGTGGCTGTTAACTTTGATGATGATAGTGGTTCCCTGTTATGCATTGCTTGATTCAAATAATGAGAGATTCCCTTACTTATTGCTTGGGGTGTTTATGGAGATGTTTTTAGATCACACAATGTTTGGGAACCTCTGCTACTTGTTTAGATTTATCAAGTGCTGTTGGGATTCTATGCCCACAAGAGACATGAGATCAGTGTTGGGTTTATTCTACATTGCTAGGCTTATGAACACATCTAGGTGTTGAGACCGATGGGGCTATCATGGGATGGTTATGCTCAGATGGATTTTTACATTGGATATATGAAGTGGAGGAGTGATTATGCCCTCTTAAGACTAGGAGGAGGGATACATGACATAGATTAGTTTAGGGGCTTACTAGATGGCTTGATAATTGGAGATGTGATTTGGAGACCATATGTCAGGTTTCTAGGATGGGCTCACTATAAGAGGCATAATCTATCTCTTCAATGCTACCAATGGGTATATCATAGATGAGAGGGTGAGATAGAGCTAACACCATTTGATAGGGTATGGAGGCAATGTTCCTGAAGTACTCGAGGTGTTCTTGAAGTACAAGAAGATAGGCTCCAAGAGGCAATGGTTCCTCAGGATCATAGATTTGATTATGAGACATTATATTTTTGATGTTCCATATGGTTTTTGATACCGACCTATGAGTTGATACAGTGAGATGTATATTTATTTTGAGAGACATGTATATTTTGTATACACTTATGATGATTACTTATGAGATATAGATGTGATCCTTTGTTCATGGTTTGTGGTTTATGGTTGTGATTTTCATGTTAATTATTGATGATGTCATATTGACATGATTATGATTATGAGATGTTGATGTGGACTCACCTAGATAGGCATGTGATGATATGTATTTTTAGTTTATGTTCATGATGATGTATGATATAGATTGATGTTATTGATGTGGTTATGATGTGATGGTTTATTTATAACTATGATGATCCTGATATGATTATGTGATGATAATGTGATGTTGTTGATGATTAGGATGATGGTTATGACATTATGATTATGGTATTTTATGGATGTGGTTTTTTAATTTCATGTTTTGAGATGATTATGATTATGATATTTATATGATTATGGTTATGGCTACTGGTTATGCTTAGGTGGATAAGGTTATGATGTGATTATTATTATGGGTATGGATTATGGATCATAGTTATATGAATGTGATAAATGGTAGGATGTTGATGATGTTGTTATGATCATGGTGTTCATGAAGAAATTTAATGATTATATGCTTCCTCATTTATATTTAGACATGTGTTGGATATGGCATATGTGAGTATGAGGTTGTAATGGTGATAGTTGATTTGTGATTATGTTAATTGATGTATGTTTTTGTTTATGATGTGATGATGATATCATGTGATGTGGTGATGATTATGGTCATTTTTTTTGGATTAGGGTGAAGTACATAGGGTAAGTTAAATAACAAAACCAGATGCAAGAAAGAGAATAAAAACCAAAGACAGACGTTTAAGTGAATATGTCAACCAGTATGAGAGAATGAGAAGAAGGCATGATGCTTCTTCTTTGGCCAAGAATGAAATAAACCAAATTTGGACAAGATTAAGGAACATAATCCCTTTGAGTGATTTGCATTAGCATGTGTTAGTTGGTTAAAAATGTGTCTTGATCGCATAATGTCAAGTAATCTCAAAATCCCTTACTTATAATGTATAAAGGGGAGGTGGATGAAGGAGGAACCTTCTTGGGAGACTAGATTTCTTTTTTGGTAGGTCATCAAAGAGCTAGTATAAATAATTCCATGTCATATGATGTGTAGACTGATCAATGTGGAAAGTCTACTTATGAGATCCAATTGTGGCTTTCAAAATTACTTTGCTACTTCTGATGTCTGATATTGAGTCTTTTTATAGTTTGTTATTGTTTAGGAGGTTTGGGGATGTTGATTATTGTAGGAAGCTTCCAAGAAATTTCTACGCTTTACTCAACCATCCTTCAAGAGAGTGATCTAGGTTTTGTGTGCTTCGTTTAAGGCTTTTGATAGCTATCCTTTAAGGGAACAGTCTACCTTATATTGAGAAATTTTGATATGTTTGGGTAGCTGTCCTTCGAGGGAGCAGTTTGTGAATGCTAGAGAGTGACCCATATCAGTTATTTATTTTTCTTTTGATTTTTTATTTTGATGTCATGGACTTGCTTATGCAAGTTTGAAGGGTCACCTTTTTATAAAGGCAAAATTAAGAGCACAAGAAGGTTGATTAGGCGTAAAATAGGTTTAGATGACAATGATCATAGGAATCCATCCTAGGAAAGGGGTGGAAAGTACCATGAGAATCATGCCATGGGTAGAGCCATGGTACCCATTATTCAAGATTAGGCTATGGTTGTGACAAATAATCACATGATTTAGTTTTAATCAATTATTCCCAAAATAGGGAGATGAATGTGGTTAAAATAATAAGGTATGAGCTTAAGTTGGTCAAAAGGTGAGTTTGATCCTATTTCAACAAAAAAAAGGATGTAGATGCGAAGCATTGAGGGGTTTAGGTGCTGGGTTCCCTTCAAGAGAGGATAACAAGTAAGCACCTAATCCATATTTGTGTATTATGATATAAGGTTCAAGCCAATTGAAAGAAAACTTGCCTCGCTTACTTTTCTCCATATTGATGACATGTTGATTTTCTTTGAGGATGAGGTCTCTGATATTGAGTTTTCACACTTTAAGGTGTTTGTTATAGGCATGTTTGATACATTCTTGATAGAAACAAAGATGAGTGAGTGATGCTAAATGATGTTCATCAAGTAGCTCAAGTTGGGCTAAATGTTATTGATGATAATCACTCTCAGAGATGAGATCTCCTAGGGATATGCAAAGAGAGGGAATTTGCACTTTGAGTGGAAAAATGGCCTCAGATCCAAAAAATAGAGAGGAAGGAGTAGCACTTGTAAGGGTTGGAATGCTAGTACAATAGGCCCATAATGCAAAGGGGATGTGTAAATGCCAATCCTAACCATATGTATTAACCATTTTAGTTAGCATGTTGTTGAGAGTTTTGTTAGAGGCTTCCACCTATCCATTTGCTTGAAGATGATAAACTTAACTTGATACTAAATTTTTCACAAATACTTTGGACTTGTTTATTTTTGAAAGATTTGCCATTATCGGTGATGATTTTGTGAGGATCACTGAAATGATAGATAATGTGATGGTTGATAAAGTTAAAAATCTTTTCAGCTTTAGTTGAGACAAGAGGAATAACCCATACCCATTTGGTAAAATATTTGATTGAAGTGATGATAGAATGATGTCATTGTAAATAATGGTGGTTGATTTCACCAATAAGGTCTAAACCCCATTGTGAGAAGGGCCAAAAATATTTGGATACATGAAGACTATGGCTAGGTGCGTGACGTAAATTGACATGCTATTGACATTTGACACACTTTTTTACATAATCAAAATAGTCTTGGTTAAGGGTAGGCCACTAATAGCCAAGGAAAAAGATGTGTTTAGAGATGGCTAGGCCACTAAAGTGTCCTCCATAGATCCCATCATGCATTTATCTAATAACATGAGAGGCTTTATTGCTACAGAGTAAATGAAAGAGAGGCAATCAAAGATATGTTTATAAATAATTCCCCCCAGTATGGTATGTGAGGTGCTTCAGATAAATGATCATTGAGCATTCCTAAAAAGACCGAAAGTGATCTGGGCAATAATTCAGGCAATAATTCAGGTGATGGGTCCACCCCAATTGATGACAAAACTTCTGGGAGCCATAACTTTTACAACGTAGCTCCAATTGACTCACCGTTTGAACCGTTAGAAAGATAAGAATAAGGAGAATGCAGTGAGATGGCATGGATATTTTATCAATGGATTTTAACCCCTAAAAAATCAATGTAAGTGCCCCAAATTTCAATTTTAGTAGGGTAGTCTAAAAATAGTAAGTTTCTAAAAATAATAATTTCTTGAATTTTGTATTATTTTAAATCATGGAAGTCAAACCACTTAATCTACCTCAAGATTTGGTGACCTTCCACATCCTCCTCCCACCTTCAAAAAATCTATAAATGAAGATGTATATAGAAATTGAAATCAAACATCTCTTCTCAGAGATAGGCATATGTTTGGGTCTGCAATTTTAGTAAATAAAACATCAATTCTCAAAGATAGCATCTTTGTTATTGTGTTGTTCATATTTCTTGAATTATCTTTCAACCAAAAATTTTGAGTTTTAGATCAGTGGTATCCAAGAGATTTGTCTTTAGAGTGTATGATCCTGAGGATGAGGTCAGATTACAAGAAGCTTGGGTGGAAAATAGAACTAGCAAATTATCCACCTTTTCGCTCCAAATGACTTCAAATGGTGGAAAACACCGAGACATCTGATCCTTTCAAGAAAATGGTAAATGAAGCCCTACAACAAAAGTAAGCATAGATGCTATAACAATTCACTTAGATTTTCCAACAAATCTCGATTGGAAATTTTGGCTCCTCATCTACACCCCCACATCCTTTCAGTGCCCCAACACCCTTCAAGGTTCAGGTGAATTTTGATATCCCTACATTTGAAGGCAAAATCAATGCTGATGCAGTAGAAAATTGGTTGGATCAATTATCTTCTTATTTTTCTATAAATAAATTCACCGATAAAGAGAAGATCACTTTTACTCTTTTAAAAGTATCATTACCTGTCAAAAATTGGTGGGAAGTGTATAAAAAGAGATTTAGTGCATATGATATTGGTCTTGAGGTAGAACCTACCTGGAATGATTTCATAGAAGCTGTAAAGGAAGAATACTACCCTATTGGAGCATATTATGATCTGTATATAGAGTCGTAATAACTTTACCAAGGTAAGGAACAATCTGTTTAAGATTACACTGATATTTTTCATTCTCTATCTATGATATTGGGCATCCAAGAAAGTGAGAAACATAAGGTTCTCAAATATCATGGTGGACTACAATGGTACATATGGGGAAAAATAGAACTCTTCAATTTGGAAACCCTTGATGATGTGTACAAGTTCGTAGTGAAGATTGAGTAGAAGCATGAAAGAATGAATATGAAGAGTCAGCGTTCAAAATGGAAAAGTGACAAAGAAGGTCAAACATGAGGCTAAAATTGGAAGCAAAAGGAAGGAAATATTGGGAAGTGATGTGATTATCAAAAATTTGGAACTCACTCCAAAGAAGAATGTTAAGCCATCAAGTCCCTACTTTTCGAGTCACAATCCTCAACATCTACTACTATGCCTCATATAGACCCTATAGTTGAAGAGGTTGAAGAAGAGATTGTAGACACTGAGCCTAAATCCATTATTGCTTCATCACAGACCCATGAGGAGAGGCTAGATGATAAGGAAATGTTGTTTCACTCTAAGTTATGGGTGAAAGGTAAGCCTTTGCATTTCATTCTTGATAGTGGAAGTCAAAAGAATTTAATCTCTACTAATATTGTGAAAAGCCTAAATCTATCCATGAAGCCTCACCCAAATCCATACAATATTGGATAGTTGAGTCCAGGGAGAAACCTCCGTGTCACCCACCAATGTCTTCTCTCATATGCAATAAGACCTTTCCAAAATGAGGTCTTATGTGATGTGGTCAATCTAGATGTTTGTGATGTAGTCTTTGGTCAGCCATTCATGTATGATCAACATGGCATCTATGAATAAAAAACTTGAAGGATCACTCTCACTCTTGGAACATGGTGCTATAGGGTACTAGAGGTACCACCTTCTACATCTATCTCTCTTATTAGTGCCAAGAAATTTGTTCTAATGGTGGTCAAGCCACAAGAATCCAAAAGGGCTAATGTTGAAGCCCTGACTACATAAACAACACAAAAACAAAAGCAAATAGATACCAAGATAAAGAAGTTCATGTCCTTCCATCCATAGGCTAAAGGTCAAATAGAAATGGTTAACAATCGGGCCCTGTACAGTTCCATAAAGCATAGTCCATTCCAATTATGCATCAGGAATCAAATCAAAATACAACTAACACACTTAAGGACAAATCTTGATGCAATGGGGACCATTATTTCTCAAGGAGGGAGGAATGATCTGGGAAACAATTCAAGTGATAATTCGGGTGATGGGTCCACTCCAATTGATGATGGAAATTTTGGGAGCCATAACTTTTGCACTATAGCTCCAATTGACTCAATGTTTGAACCATTGGAAAGATAAGAACGAGGAAAATGTGATGAGATAACATTGAGATTTTCTTCATGGATTTTGAATCCCAAAAACCCAATGGAAGTGCCCCAAATTTCAATTTTAGTAGTGCAATCTAAAAATAGTAAGTTTCAAAAAATAGTAATTGCTTGAATTCTGTATTGTTGTAAATCATGGAAGTCAAACCACTTAATCTCCCTCGAGATTGGTGACCTTCCACATCCTCCTCCCATCTTCAAAACATGTATAAATGAAGATGTAGCCAGAAATGGAAATTAGACATCTCTTCTCAAAGATAGGCATATGTTTGGGTCTGCAAATTATCCTTTTTATTGTGTTGTTCATATTTATTGAATTATCTTTCAACCAAAACTTTTGAGTTTTGGATCAGAAAGGAATGGTGGCAAGGTTGAGATAGTCAAAGATCTGTCGATACCAAAGGTTAAGTTGGGTCTCCTCCACATTAAATATGGTGGGAGAGTCTAATTTGACATAAGAGGGATGGGTAATCTGATGGATAATGATAGATATCTTAGAGTCAAAGGGTGCAAATGAGATATAAAAAGTGAGGGAAGCCATCGTATCAACAAACTTGTTCATAGATTATGGTGTGGTTTGGATATAATATTATTCGAATGATGCTAAGAGAATGTTAGATATTTATTTGTACTACTGAAAAACATAATTTTTACACTGGTAAGAGCCATTGATTTGATTGACCATAAGTTGGGAGTCACCAAAGATGTTGATTATTTTGACTCCCAAGGCTAATGTAGTTTGAAGGCCTATCACTAGGGCCTTGTACTCAGCTATGTTGTTGGTACATTCAAAATATATCTTGAAAGATAAGGGAAGAGGTTCACCATGAAGGGAGATAAGGATGGTTTTAAATCCCCCATGATGTTGGCATTTTGATCCATCATAAAACATGGTCACTTGATAGGTAAAGTCTGCTTGAGAGAGGGTCATGATGGACTCATCAGGAAAATCAAAAAGAGATTGTTGATCATCAACTAAGGGCGCTTCAGCCAATTAGTCAGAAATGACTTGCCCTTTAATTGACTTCTATTGAAGAAACTCAAGGTCAAAATTAGCCAAAATAATGAGCCACTTGGCCATACATTAGTTTTGGTATGGATTGGAGTGCATATACTTGAGTGGGTCTGTATTGGTTATGACATAAGTTATGTGGTTGAGAAGGTAGTGGTGAAGTTTGGGGGCCACAAAGACCAAGGATAGGCAAAGTTTCTTGGTATGGGTGTATTGAGTTTAGTACTCTATAAGTATATAGCTAATGTAGTAGATGACTTGCTCTTTATACATCTCATCCTGATGAGCTAGCATCGCCCCTAAGGAGTGGTTGGTGGTAAAGATATATAGGTAAAAAGGTTGATCTTCCTTAGGAGGAATGATGATAGGTGAAGGCAAAAGGTAAATTTTAAATAAATCAAAGGCCTTTTGATAGTCATTGTTCCACTTGAAAGATACATCCTTATTAAGAAGGTTTTGAAAAGGTTGGCACTAGTCTGAGATCTGAGAGATAAAATGACAAATGTATTGGAGCTTCCCCTATAAACTATAGAGTTTATTGAGGTGGGTAGGAGGAGGCATGTTGAGGATTGCTTTGATTTTGGCATGATCAACTTTGATTCCCTAAAGGGAAATGATAAAGTCAAGGAGCTTTCCCAACAAGACCCTAAAAATACACTTCTTGGGGTTAAGGCAGACATGGTAGTGGATGAGTCATTCAAAGATAATTTTGAGAATGGCCAAGTGATCTTTATGATATTTGGATTTCCCAAGAAGGTCATTAATATAGTCTTCAATGATTTTTTGGATAAGGTCATGGAATATACAAGTCATAACGCATTGGTAGGTTGCACTAGTGTTCTTCAGCCCAAAAGGCATGAACCTATATCAAAAATTTCCCCATGGGGTGATGAAGGCAATTTTGTTTTGATCTTCAAGGGCAATTAGGATTTTATTATAACCTGATAATCCATCTATAAGAGATAACATCTCATGGTTAGTTGTAAGATCAACTAGCTAGTCAATGCTTGATAGAGGAAAGTCATCCTTTGGGAAAGCAAAGTTAAGGTCATGAAAGTCCACACAAATGTGAAGACCCCTTGTGGCTTGGGTGATATGTACAATGTTTGATATCCATTGGGGATAATCAATGAATCAAATGAAAATGTTGGATAAGAGATGTTGAAGCTCTTCTTTGATGAGAAGGGCTATATAAGGGTACATTTGCTAAAGTTTTTGCCTAATGGGCTTGGCCTCATGGTTGGTGACTATGTTATGGGTAGAAATGAAGGGGTTGATTCTTGGCATGTCAATGTAAGACCAAGAAAATGATATGCTATGATTTTGTAGGAAGGAGGGGAAGTTATGAAACTCCTCAAAATTTAGTGATTGGCCAATTTTGACAATGCATGGGTTGTTTGGAGTGCCCAAGTTAATATCCATAGTGGATTTTTTTAACATGGTTTAAGTATTAGGATAAAGAGAGTTGTGGATAGAGGAATCTTCAATACCAAGATAGGTGAGAATGGAATCATCATCCTAGCGTCAGATGGTATTAATGGTAAGAGAGTCATCTCCTATCATCTCAGGGTGGGTTAGAAGAATGGTTACAATCACCCGTTCCTTTTGATAAGTTAGGGGTCTGACGTTGATCATGTTGATGAAAAGAAAATAAATTTAGGGGGGATGATGTCAAAATCCTTGGCTGTCGATGGTGGAGTGGACGGTGAGGATGGGATTTCCTCGTCAAGGATGGTAATAGGAGGTAGGTTGGTTTATTGTTTAGGTGACATGAAACTAAAGCCATGATTTTCATGAGGTTTTTAGGTTTTTATTGGAAGAAAATCATGTGGCCCATGTTTGTATTTACCTAGACTAAATCCTTTCCAAGCACACCTATAAAGGTATGTCTGGGTAAAGTCTAGTTTGTCTAGATAGGAAAAACTAGAGGTGAATGGTCAAGGTGAAAAAGAGGTGGTGAAAGTGTCAAGGGGTTTATAAATTCACCCATAAATGAAATTAGTTTGATAAATTAAGGGTTTGAAAGGAATAATGGTTCCAATATTGGGGTCATGACTGGGTTGGTGGTCAAATTTACCATACTCTTGGGGAGTAGGGAAAGTGTCAAGGGTCAAAAGATGATACTCACCCAATGAAAGATGCTGGAAGGTTGATTCCAAAGGGTCCATTATGGGGATTCGGGTGAAAATAATAGATGAATTGGTGGAGGCTTCAATGGCAAGAGAATATGGAGGTTCATCTTTTACTGGTGAAGGCTTGTTGGATGGAGGAAGGAGAATGTCATTGGGTTGATACGTCATGTTGCATAATGTGAAAGGGCTTAGGTCAACTTGTATGGTAACAACTTGACCTTAATGCTCAAATTTTATGTACTGGTATAGGGTAGATGGCACATAACTCATGAAATGAATCTAAGGGCATCCCATTAAGATGTTGTGATGGAACTCTCCTTCTACTACATACAAGAGCTCAGGGAGTGTGTAGGGTCCTAAATGAATATGAAGGATGATAATTCCTAAAGTTATGGCCATGGTATTATTGAATGATCAAAGCACCATGGATGTTTCCAACATAATGTTCTCAGGTAATTTAAGTTGGTTGTATGCGTGAGAAGAGATAATGTTGATACTAGCTCCCTTATCAATCATAAACCTCTTGATGCAGGTTTAGTTGATGTATGCGGTAATGAAGAGGGGAGGATCTAGGTCATCTATATAGATGGAAGGTATTTCTAAATCCTTGAAGGTAACAAGGTTGGAAAGTTGAAGGGATTTAACAAAGGTTTCTAAAGGTTGTGGGTCTTCCAATTGAACCTCTATGGATTATAAAGCCTCTATCATCACTTGGTGGTGATGGGGTGAGGTATTGATTAGTTCATATAAAGTCATCTTCATCGATGTTTGGTGAAGCTATTTTAAAAGTACTTATTGGATTGATTTAGATGGATTAGAGTGAGAGGGTCCTAAGATGGATACTTTGGGTTTTGTTGAAGGTAAATGTGTTTGGTGTTGATTGGGTGGTGGAAGAGGGATATGTCCATAGAATAGACACCTTTGTCTTTCCCTTATCTTGAAGTTGGGCGTGTGATCATGTGACCACATGGATGGTGTGGATTGGGGGAGGAGGCAAGCTAGAGGATTACTTTGGTTCCTCTTCACTTTGAGGTGAGAGTGGAGTAGTAGGTAGATGTTGGTCAATGGCTATTGGTTCTTAGATTGATAATAGGCTTAGAAGAAGCTTATCTGACAATAAGTCATCCTCTTGATACAACCTATAGACTAAGACTTGGAGAGCCTTACACCTCTATATATCATGCCCAAGTATCTTATGGTATAAACATACTAATTTGTCATTGTACCAAGATGGTTTAGGACTATGTGGGTAAAATGGTATGATAGGTGGCAAGATTAAGCAAGATGCTTGCAATAGCCTCTATAAAATGGTTGAGTAAGAATCGAGCAATGGTGGCAAAGGTATAGGTGTCTTAGTTTTTGGAGTTGAGGTGGATACCCTTTTAGGAGTGGGCTTGGTGGTAAAGGTTTTGGTTAAATGAGCATTCTTGGTGGATGGTTTTAGTTTTGGTAGAGAGGTTGAGCATTTGGGGTTGGAAGGTTTTGGGGTAGATGTTTAGGAGATCAGCGGTTTGTCTAGAGACGATTAGGAGATAGAAGGTATGTTCATGGGTGGTTTGATGAAAATAGGTATGGATGAAAGTAATATCGATGGCATAACCAAAAGTGGTGGTTGGGTTTTGATTAGGATGGTTGTTTTTCCACTTAAGGTAGAGGGATGAGGCCCCAAAATAGAGGGCAAAGTGGAGAGGGGAGGTAGAGTTTTGGTTTTTGGGCTTTTAGGTGGTTTTACTTTCTTTTTTGGATTATCTTGGGGTTTTTTGATAGTTTTAGTGGGATTAAATACAACTCTACTAATGGATGAGTGATGTCATTAACAAGAAATATGCCAAGGTTCTTAGTGGGTTTGGTTAGAATGATAGAAGGTGATTTAGTGATTTTGGGTGAGTTGAGTTCTGATGGTGCTGCTATACTATGATGGGTAGAGGTGTCTTATGGTTGGGTTGTGGTGATAGTGGAAAGGGTAAGTTTTTTTGATGGTGAAGGCTCCTGCTTGGTTCTATAGGGAGCCCAATCTATTTCCAAAAGGTGGCTTGATCTAGGTTAGGTTCAAATATGAATTCTAATTTTTTAACCAGTTTAGATAAGGGTTTAAAGATAGGTATGAATCCCTTAGTAGTGGATTCAAAGGATAGACCTAGGGGTTGATGAGAAGAAATTATTACCTCATACTTTTCTTGATAAAAAGGTTCCAATATTTGGGAAGGTAACTCATCGATGGGTGTAGGTAAAATTATTTCTTCCCTAAGAGTGATCACTAAAGAAAGAGTGGAATGTTGTATGATTAAGGAAAATGATAAAGTGGGAATGGTTCCCTCCTTTGATGTGTATATCAAAAGAGAGGTTGGTGGCTCCACTACCTCAAGAAGTGGATTAGGGGAAGAGGTGATTTGGTCGATGGTCTTCTTAATAGTAAGTTCACCAAGGACCATATTAGTGGTATGGGCCTCGTGAGCATGAGAGGATTCTACTTTATTTTCTTTGTTGGCAGAAGGAGCATGGTTGGAAAATGGTTATCTGATGATGTCAAGTGGTTATTTTGGGGGTGCATTGGGATTATCCAACATAAGTTCCCCCTTGTCAATGAGACTTTAGACAACATTCTTGAAGGTATTACACCTACTAACATCATGTCCAATGACATGATGGAAGATGCATAATTCATTCTCCTTATATAAACTTGGTATGTGATGAGAGGAATTGAATTTATTAGAGGTTTGATCAGGGGAAGATGTATGATATTGGCCTTTAATAGTTTTTCCAAGATCGAAGCATATGACTCTCCAAGTGGAGTAAATTGTTTTTGGGTGTTACAGTTTGAGTTCTTGGTGTGTTGATTGGAATAGTTAGATTGGTTGACAACACATGGAGGGGCATTCTTAAGGACAACCACATTTGCAGTTCCCTTATTTTTGGAGTCAGTGTTGGTTTGATTATTTAGTTTGGAGGAGGAAGCCTCATTTGATTTGAAGGTAGAATTCTTGTTTCTCAATTTCAACTTCCCCTCATCGATGCCTCTATTTTCTAGTTTTTATGCCATGGTAAAAGCCTCGTCAAAGGTTCTGAAGCTCTAAACCCATAAATAAGAGGAGATGTGTTTGGCACAAGCCTAGACAAAGAGTTTAATTAACTCGAGTTGGGGTGCAAAGAAAGAGAATTGATTTATTAAGCTCCTCCAATGAGACACAAAATCAACAATAGATTCATCATAAAATTTCTAGATGGAGTAAAGATCAGTGATGGAAACTTTCTTAGAGATGTTTATGGAAAAGTGGTATAGGAGGATCTAAGCTAGTTGGAAAAAATAAAAGAGGGAGTGCTTTGTAATAGCACTGTACTAATCTAATGCCAGTCTTGATAGAGACATGGGGAAGGTACAGAGAAGGAGAACATCATCATAGGTAATCATATAGAATGAATGCCTAAATATTCTCAGGTGTTGTTGAGGGTCCTCCTTACCCTAAAACTTTGAAAACTTTATAAATTACCATTAAAGGGGATATTGTCAAATGGGGATGGATAGGTGAATTGGTTCATTATAGATTTGGTCATATGATGACATATTATGAGCTCTAGAAATGGATGTCTCCAAAGTAGTCATTTTATCCATCAAAATTTTGACAAAGTCAATTTGGGGTTATACACCCCCATAGTTGTAAGGTAGATTATGTTGGATTTGGGTAGGTATAATTTATGTATTATTGGTCAGGGGTTGAGAGGCTACCACATATTAGTATGTGGACATGGGTGGTTAGGATGATGTCATTTATGAATGCATGGAGATAGGTGGTTGGGTGGAAGGTAGAGGTACATACCCTTATGGGTTAGGGACATAACTTGGGTTTGGTGCAATGGGGGCCTATTAAGAGATTAACATAGGTTAGGTAGAAGGTATGGTTGGGTTAGTAGATAGAGGGTGGGTGTTAACTTTGGTATTGATGGGCGGAAGGGTGAAAGGTATGGGAACCACCAATCTCTAAAATGGAGTGGAGGTAGGTAGGTTGGAAATGAAAGGAATGGAGGTAACACTAGTAGAGGGTAATCCTATGGTAAGGGAAGTGATGGTACCCAAAGGTTAGGCTGATCCTATACTAAGAGGGTTGTTAGTTGGGGAAGAAGGTGCTTGGGTATTGTTTGGTTGAGTGAGTTGGTTTTAGATGGTGGTGCTAGTAGGGTTATTGGTAGAGGATGATGCCTAGGTGACTAGAAGTTGGGTGGATATGGTGGCTATAGAAGTTTTGCCGATAAGGTGGGATGGCATGCTGTAGGGCTGGTCAATAAGTGGAACCAAAGTGGGAGTATGGTGGGATTTGGTGTTAATGTAATGTTGGAGGACAATGGGTTGTTGTCTAGAAAGGTGGTGAAATTTGCATCACCTTTGGAAACTATTCGAGGGATGGTAGGACTCCTAGAAGGATGAGGATAACTCTCTACATCTAAGATGTACTCCATGGATGAGGGAGAAGAGGAAGACAAATGATTAGGGTGGGGGTCTTGATTTGCTTGGTTTCTTAGTTATTGCCTAGTTAAAACCATGCATATAAGAAAAGGAGGAAGATACAAGCAATCTCACAACTCAAACAAAGAGAAGACAAAAAAAAGTTAAGGAGACAAAACACACACTAAAGCACATTAAATCTTAAGGTTCCTTTTAGTCTCTCTTGTGGCTTATGCCTTAAATTTTAAGAATTATGTGACTGAAATTGGCTTGTAGAGTAGGTACTAGAAAATAAGTCTATGGTTGGTTTAAGGTTGTGTTTAGGCTCTCAAAGGGATTTGTATTGGAAATCAGTACGTGGCTTGATATTGGGTCCTACTCCCTCACTTCACACACTACAATGATAAGGGTATCAGGTGCTTATCCAAGATATATCAATTACCAAAGATTATACTGAACCAGAGAGCTAATTGGTTCTCCCCTTTATGATGAAATCCAAGTAGGATGGCCATGAAAGGTGACTGCTAGGTAATGAAATCCCAGTTGGGCCTTATGTCAATGTTTGATTCTTGATTAAGTGTAAGTGGTTTGGTCTTGTGTATATGATAAGAGTGAAGATACCATTAATTCATTTGATTAATTAAGTTATGTGATATAAAATAAGAAAATAAAAAATGGATGCAGTCAATTTTAAGCCCAAAATGAAATTTTAATTTCATTTTATGAGCAGAAAGATAAGAAGAAGAAGCACCTAGATGCAGCTATGACCCTAAAAAAAGACTCAAAGGTCCCACCAGGCATGCTAGAATGTTTCAGAGAAATTTCACTTCTATTCTTTGGAAGAAAGGAGAAAATAACATTGAGAAGGGTGTGGTATAAAAACCTGATATATTGTGCATGTGTTGATTAGATGACTATAAAGAGATCCTCTTTGGATTGGGAGGAATGACCTACATATAAGAAAGAGCTCAAGAAAATGGTTGATTACTTAGATAGTAGGGTGGATAGCCTAGCAAGTTAGATTCAGGAAGCATGAACTTCCTTGGAGGTTATCGATCCACACTTTTAAACAATCAATTTCAGAAATCAAAAGATAAAGTACTTGCATAAATAATAGAAGACACTAAAATGTAATTTAAGAAGATATATTTGACTAATTATAGAAATAAACACATTGATATTAATGCTAAATGGTGGTAGGGTTCTGTGATCAGGTGAGAGGTTAGAAACTAAGATTTGGTTAAGGTCTGATGGGTGAAAATAGTTTGTTATTTATTTGTCTGACAGTGACCATTGGTGGTTGGGTGTGACTATCAAAGGTCAGGGTGACCATCGGTGGTTGGGATAAACTATTGGTGGTGAAGGTGATCATTGGTGGTTGAGACAAACCATTGGTAGTCAAGGTGACCATAAATGATTACTATGGGTTTTGGTTTGGTTCAAGAAAATTGGTTGACAAGATTACAGAATGGGAATTTGAAAAGTGGGTTTGGGCTAGGTTGGTTCTAAAATAGAAAGAAAGTAACTAGTTATTGAAAACAAATACTTAGCTTTCTTGGTTGCTGATCTAAAGAAGGGTCAAGGGATCTATTGGTTGTCACACTTGTTGGTTTGCTGGTTTTCTGGAAGAATGACTTGTCAAAGAAATTCTGATACAAGAATCTCTTCATCATTTTGGATCCCTTTTCACCTCCTGCTCCTCTAGTTTTATAGGAAAATAGGAGAGGTGGAAGTGTAGGTTCAAGAAAAGGTTTAACTTGTTGTCTAAATTTAGTTTCAACATGCATTAATCTATGAGTGGATTAGGCAAGCTAATTACAAAAAAGCAAGGTGGAGTTGAAGTTAGAGTTAGGTATTCAAGTGATTGGAACCTGATCATCAATGATCAAGCCTAACCATCAACATTTAGGGTGACCATCAACAATTGAGGATCAAAGGCCAAGTTTGGTAAAAGGTTTAGTTAGTTAGTTAGCTAGTTAGCTAACCTAACTTAGGTTTATGGTCGAAGTGTTGTGGGATGGTCCGTAGGGGTGTTTCAACATCTAGATCTATTATGTGTGGTTTTCTAGTGTCTACAATCATATGCAATCTATATTTATCATCTACATCCCTCCTTACTATGGTAATGCATAAGGATGAAATTACTAGGTTAAATAAAAATAAATGCATACCTTCATGTGTACAATATACCTTGCTTTGACTTGAGCCCTATTTGAATTTATTAATTGTGTATTACCTACAACCAAAAGTATGATACAATGTAATTAATGCATATAATTTTAAATTTGAAATAATTGATTTTTTTGAAAGAAAGGAGAGTAAGCAAGGAGTACACCTGTCGATGTAACCATGTTTCCCCTTGGTAGTTTGCTTTGGTAATGATGCTTCCTAATTGAAACATTAGAGATTGAGAAAGAGGTTCAAAATTGCACCTTGAAGACGTGAAGAGGAGAATTGGAGGGTGATCATACCCCCAATCCAGTGTAAAGGTGAGTTGTAACAAATCCATCGATTGTGGTAAATATTGATCACACATCTCAAGTGATTAAATAATATAACCAAGTCAAATAGTATAACCATATCAACCTGCAAAACAAGATTAGTACCAAGTCCATTGAGGGCACTAAATCTCGATCACACTACTCAAAATATCTAACTACTACAATGGATAAAAGCTCAAATGATGCATCTTGGTAAGGTCAGTGTATAAATGTGTATGTAATATAAATATGTATATATGATTTTGGTGAATTTTTATGACATATTGTTATACCCAAATTTGAACATTTGTGAAAATTTAGTCCCCTCTAATAAAAATCAATCAAAAATTAATCAAGTCAATCATATAAAATATATTTTTCAAATGTGAACATGTTCAAAATAAACCTAAGGTCCATGAAGTGATGTTGTGAATATTCCAAAAATCAAATTTATGAAAAGCCAAGTCTTTGTGCCTTATCATGTTTTTATCACCTATTTCATAAGCGTTAGGCTTTTGACACATGTCAAACATCCAAGTCGAATCCAATACCCCTAAATTCACACATTGGGTTTATGACCCTTACCCAACAAGTCTCAAGTTTCTAATACTCCCTTTACACCTTTTGGTATCCTAACCCCATGCTTTGCACTCAAGAAAAACCAGAGCCATGCCAAGCACCTAAGTGAATTCTAAGTCCCTACATGTATGTCCTTAGACTTCCAACACATGCATAACACTAGGTTAAAACTTGAGCTATTATTTTTCATCACAACCTTAATATTAATGGCCATAACCTCATGTGTGTGTGAAACCCTCAACCCTCCTATAGCTATTCAAACCACTCATTTCTCCCCATCCCACTTTCATTTTGATCCTCCCTTTGTGATCCCCTACAAACTAAGCTTCCCCTTTGATTCCCCTCATGATTCTCCTCCAATTTTCACTCTTATGTTTACAAGTGACATTACTTATCTAGTTCACCTCTCACTCTTTAGATTTTAAAAAGCTAAGGCTTATCTTAACATGATTTCTTCTAGTGGTGGATTATCTATAGTTAGGGTTTTTATGAGTGACAATCTTATCTAATAAGCATATTCTCTCTCTCTCTCTCATGTCTTTCTTGAATCTTTTAAACCTCATCAATGGGTTTCTAAATAGTGTAGGGTAGGCCTCATATTTTTGAGTCATGTAGGTCATACCTCATAACCCTATATCATGTTCAACATACCTCAAATTTATAACTCTTGCAACGCAAATAATGAAATTCCAAACATTGCATAACATACATCATACTTTTGAAACATGCTTGACTCCTAAGCAAAATATAACCTATGTCTAACACCCCTATGATTTGTGTGTTCTTCACAACACACTTTAGGAATTTGCTAGCTATTTTTGCACTTGTCAATTTTTGCCTTCCTATCAAACAAGTCTCCAAAATCTATCTCCCTCCTGTACATATTAGTTTTCTCATAATATCACATGTCATAAACTTTGAATAATAAGGGAGACATGAAGTAACAATTTTAAGGGGTTGTCCCTCCTTCAAATCTAAAATCTAACATTCACAAGATTATAGATACTAACTTAGTACATGTTTATCTCATAGAGTTTTGGTAGAGGATTAATGCACCTCATAAGTCAAATTGGGTTTAGAACATTCATGAAAATGGTTTTCCTCAAGACACACCCTTTCTAACATCAATATAATACCTTGAGTTTGTATTGACCATGGAAAAACATTATGATAAGGAGAGAAGATAAGTAAAAATTCAAAAATGAGAATATGTTCTTTGCATTTGTCTAGAATAATCAATGACATGCTCAAATTTCACGATCGTGAGTCATATGTTGGCTTTACTACAAGCTACAAGTTAAACTAAATAATTATAGGATTCAAACACAATCTCTTATTCCAAAATGGTCAACAAATAATGGCTAGTGAAAAAGAAGAGTTCAACATGAAGGTTTCTAAAAGTTATCTCAAGGTTTGAATTCACTAATGAAATCAATGATGTCACTACACTATTAAGTAGGGTTTTTAGTAATCCTACCACGTGATAATTTCATCCATGGATGTATAGGTACATTTTAATCATTCATAAAAATTAGCAATACATCAATTGGGGTGAATTGATTAGTGACTCCATCAATATACAATTGTCATAAGTGACCACAACATTATTATTCTACATGACTTAATATATGGTCTACATGGTCATCTATAGAATAATCTAAAGTGGACTGAATATGGTTGAGGATATGTCTTCATCCAAAATTTATGATTTTTATCCTCAACTTACATTGAAATAAATCCTACTTCACTTCCATGGAGTCAATGGTGCCTTCTTAAAGTATGTTGCTCAAATGTTTAAATATGAACCTTACAACATTATATTATCCATTTAAGCCTCTATTAAATTTTCAAGGTGGGGAGTTTGGTTCATAAAATTTCCAACCCTCTCATATCTTAGAATATGTATATGTGAAATATCTCCTTACATGTTCCTAATATATGTAGATGATAAGTGGGAACTAATGGAACTTGTACATCAACTGGTTGAAACTCAGAATTTTTATCTAGTAAACACAAGACATGAATACACTTCTTGATCTCAATTGAAAGATATAATTATGATTCATTATCCAAATCAAAAGCTATTGACAGCGAAATGACTTAAGTCAATCTTAAATATTTTCATAATAGACATTTATTTGATTTTAGAGGTATGGTCTATAATGTTCACATTTCTACTATCAACATGTACCTCATTTTGAATACTTTTTGACGGATTATGATGATGACAAAGAAGTCAGAGTTTGAGACTATTCTCACTTTAGTCTAGATCAAGTCATTGAATTGAAGATAAAAAATATGTTTAAGAGATTCGAATATGATGAGGATGTTGTAGATCATATATAGGAAGAAAAAGATATTGAATCAAATCCTCTTCCATGGATTGATTAGAACTGAGCTAAATCTATATCCTTGGAGAATAAAACTCAATAAGTATTGGACAAAACATTCACATGGACTAAGAACAAAGGAGTTAATGTGGAAAATGTAGGATTCCCTCCACAAATGAAAGATATTGATGTAAAAGGTTTTCATCAACAATAATTAGTGGCAGGTCCCTCTTCTAAAAAATAAGGTAGTGAAATTATAGTTGAAACACAAAAGGAGAAGGATGATGTGGTTCCTAAAACAACCCAAGTTCAAACATTTCCCAAGATTAAAATCAAGAGGTTAGGAGGAGGGTCCTTAGGTAATTTTAGAATTTTTATAGCTTTAAATATTTATCCTTTGAATATTTCTCATTCTCAAAGTTTGGTCTTGAATACCACTCAAAAATTCAATGCTACAAACACTTATGTGTTATTTCCTATGTCTGCTCTTCCTAAAATTGATCTTACATTGTATTTGTCTTCATCTCAATATATGATTCTACCTCTTCTTTCAAATCCTAAGGCTACCTCTAAATCACACAAATTTGATAAAGGTGATTTTTTACCCACATTCACTCAATCCTTTATAACTCCTCCTCATCCTTCTGACACCAAAACTCAGATAGAACAAGGGCCTTTTCGATAACTACCAAATGCAAAGTTTTCAAATTGGATAAATGAAGTAGTGAGGGAGAAAAAGAAAATAGTACAACCTTAGGAAATTAATTTCAATGTGTTCATCACTCTTAATCCCTGTGTAGTGAATAAATCTAAAATGGTTTTTAGAATATTGATAGATGAACAAGGAAAAAAGTATGCTGAGGTGGCCTTTACTCCTCTAGAAAAAGATAAAGATGATGTCAATGATTTAGAATATCAAATATCAAAATTACATCTTGGCAAAGGCACAAAAGAATGAGTTAAAGAGAATTTGTAATGAAAAATAGGTACTCTCTTTGTAAAAATGGATCAAGATAAATCTACTAAGGAGAAATTGAAATAAAAGGTTGAACATCTCACACTAGTTGTTCAAAATATTGTAAAGTGAATTGAAGCCTCCTCATCTGACATTGGACCTTATATTTTAGATGTAGAAATAATGGATGTATCTGAGTAAATTAGACATATGGGAAAAGAAATAAAAGAGTGGTACAATAAATTTATTCAATGAGAAACCAAAACAATAAGTGAAACCATGTCTGTTTACACTGAAATTCAATTTTAATTTGACCTTGCTAAAGAAGATGAGTTTTAGTATGAAGCTGAAGCTGGAAAATGGAAGTAATTGTTACCAAAATTGGAGGATTTCTCTAATTTAGATTTATGTTTTCTCATCACAAAAGAGTTTTGAAACAAGAAAATAGTGGAGATCTCAAAAAATTCTTAGGGGCTACTAAATTTTGGGTCCATATATTTGAAAAATGTGTGAATAAATTCAAAGAACCTTGGTCAATATCAACTGATGTAATAAATGACATATAATAATTAATTGATAAACTTCTTTGTGAATTCATAGATGATAACATAATGCTTCTTTCAGCACAACCAACTACATAAGAATTCAAGTAATTGGTGGAAAGAGAGATGGTTCCCAAATCAACATTCAACTATGGGCCAGTTCATAAATTTGTCAAATATCAAACTTATTTTGACAAAATTGATAAAGATTTGAAGAAAATTTAACAAATTTCACACAAAATTATTGATCTTCAGTATGATGTGGAAATTGATTTCATACATTCAGATGGCCTTGATGAAGAAAAAATCAAAGAAACTATGCAAAATTTTCATTAATACAGAAAAAGAGTGCAACAAAGTAAGCAAAAGGAAATTCAAGTCATCTTTGATGAAGAGGGTGAGTGAAATGCAAACAAGCTTCATAAACTCTCGATCTTGCAATTTTTCAATGACTTTTTTTGAACTTTTAAATTGCATGTTTTTATAATTGTATTTTCACAACTCCTAAGTTGTGCGAATTTACCAAGTCATTTTTACATCTTTTAAGCTATTTGTCAATTTTATTTTACAACTTTTAAGTTGTGAAAATTTGTCAATTTCCTTTTACAACTTTTAAGTTATGTTTTTAATTTAAATCACTTTTAAAATCACTCAAAATGTCAAAAAGGTAGTTATACCTTGTAACCACCACTTTATAAGCTATAAGTATGACTTTTTGAGTCATTTGTAGGGAATTTTTAATAGGGAAAGAAATTTTGGCAAGATCAAAGGAAAAGAGATTGTGTACACTACTCTATGAATAATAAACACAAAGGGAATTTTCAAGATTTGTGCCATAAATTCATCCAAATGAATGATATAGATGAGCATGTTATTCAGTTTCAATTTTTCTTTAAATTTATTAGATTCCATTGTTAGATAGTAAAAAAATGTAATATTTTTAGTGCAGAATTTAATTTGAATCTACATTGAAATTTTATGATTGAGAGGCCTTGGTGAGGTTGAAAATAAATTTGACATTTACTTTCATAGGAAAATATAAGGTTGTTGTATGTATTTATTGAGTTATCCAATCCCCTTGGTGCATGTATTTTATTTGTACATTTAAGATATGTCTTTCCTCCCTTATTTCAATGATAACGGATTCCACTATTGAATATTTACCCCCAAGATTATTATAACAACTTTTTGTGTTTAGATGGATACAATTATCCCATTCTCCCTTCCTCCTTTCTATTCTCCTTTTCCTCTTTTCTATTTACCCCTTCATTTCTCATTTTCATCACCTTTACATACTTTTTGGTTAAAAATATGAACCCCCTTATAATCAACATTTTTGCTATAAATATTATCCTTTTTATGTAGTTTATTTGTTTTCAATAAATGTAGATGCACCTGCCAATAAGAGAGGGACTTTATCCCCACACTATTGACCAAAATCCATGATTTGTCTTCTTGAATTTTTTTCATTTACTAGTTTTTGGCACCCACCATGGGGCACATTTCAATGATTTCCATCAAACCCACATGTAAAATTTTTGGCCCATATGACTCTCCTAACAACTTGAGGACCATTTCAACAACTTGAAATTGAATGGGAACAACCTACATAATTGGACATCATTTTTGATATCAAACAATGTGCATGGGAATGTGATGAAGTTTGTATTTTTCAATTTTAGATAATATTGAACCAGAAAATAGACCATGTAGATCATGCTCAAATAATTCTTGAACATAGACTAGCCCATAGAGATTTTTAAGCATCTCACAATCTTAAAAAATAATTTTGCATATGACTATTACTGTAAATATAGACCTTGATCATCAAACTAGTCTTGATTGGATAAATGTCATAGAAGAAGATATTGATTCAAGTTTTTGATTGCTTGCCTAGGATAGGAAATTAAGTTACACTCATTTTATAGACTATTTTTATAGAAATAAATGAAGAAAATGATTATGCATTGCATGCCCAAAGGACTACGTAAATTATCTTAAGGATAAAATATATAAGACAAGTAAGAAGAGCAATTTGTATAGCCTCTCAAGCATATTATATAGTAATATTTTATTCTCATGACCATCCCAACATTTCAAGCTCCAGTCTACCAATCAAATCTTGATTTGGTAGGTGAGGCATAGGAAGACATTTTTTCATATCTATAAGCATTTACGTGGGATAATATAACTAGTGCAGTATAATTTTGAAGAGTTACTGATGTAGTGGAAGAAAATTATTGTATTATCCTTGCACAAAGAGATGAATCATTATCTATGTAGATAGATCAACCAAGAAGATCATCTTAGAGAATACTTCAGTTTAACCTATTCCACTATAACAATAATTTTCTTTTAAACTGTCAGAAATAATATTTACCAGAGCAAGTAGATCTCAAGACAATTATTGTCACCAAATATTGCGCCCTAGAAGAGGGTGTTCAAGCCTCTTCAATATTTGGGCAACATGGGAATACTTCTAGGTATGTGGGTTTAGCTATAGGTAGAATAAACCTCTAGGTTTAAGGGCTAGCTCCCTGAATATACCTTGAAATGCTTATCACCTAACTAATTATTTTCTTGTAGGGAAAAGAGTTAGAAATTTTCATGAAATGAAACTAATCTAAGGGTGTGATACACCAATATTATTTCCACATGACCATCATACTTGTTTTACTAATAAACAAGACATACACACTATCTTTTAAGTCCTAGAAGGTTCTTACATAAGTGCTTCAACATAGAGGTGATATGCATGAGACAACATAAGGTAAGTGAAATAGAGGGTAGATTTCACAATCTAAGGACAATTATACACTTTAAAAGAGTATAACGCATTAGCTACATTCTATGTGACCTGTTAGAATAGGGACTCTTGTATAAACATGAAAGGATATGGTAAGGATAGAAGATTATCACTAAATTCACCATACATCACTTTGCACACTTAAAAAATTGTTCATAAACTCAAAAGAAGAATTTAATTTATTTTTTGAAGGAAAAATACAAAGTCATTCCATCAGGGCTTCACCATACATGGTGTGGTATTATTTTACAAGACCCAAAATGGCTTTTACTTATAGAATTGGAGAGAGAGGTGAGAAGAATCAAGTCCAAGAGTCACTAGAACATGTGTCATATTGAGAAAAAGAGTTAAACGTTTAGGAGATAGAAAAATTTAATAGAACAATAAGGTCTACTTGGAAAAATATCCCTCAAAACATGAAACTCTTAATGTGGCGTAAAACTCTTTTTGCTTACTCAAAAAACTGTCTTCATCATTTGGCCCTTTTAGAATGCCCCACAACTAACTAGGGATAAATGTGATGATTGAAATGAGAAGGATGGGTTGTATAAATTCTCTAACATGCATTTTTTGTGTCCCTAATTATCAATATTACTCTAGAGATGAGTTATTATTGTCTGTAATCCAAATAACTCCTCTTTCACTCACCTCTCACACTTGGCACCAAATTCATCTTCAATTTTCCAATATAATCCACAAAAAGGAGTTTGTGACACCTGTTAGGACCCCTCATGGATTTATATTCCTTAAGTAGTCTTTAAAAAATCTCCCACATAAAGTTTTCACTCTCTCACTAACTTGTTCACTATGCCATCTTGGATTAGTTGAAGTGGAGGTATTAGCATAAGCACTTAGGAATTTAAATGAGGCAATAAATGAATATGGTTAGCTAGGTTAAGTCCCAATATATCTCCCAAATTAGATTGAATCTCTTGAAACCCTTCTATACCTACATAATACCAAAAATAATCAAAGAAATCCATTTTCTTGCATGTATGTACAAGTAAGACAACACTCAAGTTGATGGGGAGGAGCCCTGGATAATCCTCTACAACCTACATTAATTTCCCAAGCCATTCTATTCCATCTATATGCATCTGATTCCTCATTTTCCCAATCAAGTTTTTGGCAAGGTTTTTAGAGGGTTTAGATTACTTTTTCCCTCTGAGGATGTTACATACAAGTCTGACATCCAATTCTCCAAAAATTTCCACAATCAACATCCTCAGAATCCCAGCTCCTCAGAATCCCATACAAAACCTCCAAGTAGGTATGAACATCTTAAGTTAGCCTCTCGAACATTATCTTCCATTTTACATAGGCTTGAGTTGGTCTTAAGCCAAAAATGGCTTCCATGTGGATTATGCTACATAATAGAAGATTAAAAATACCTTATAATCTTTAATGAACATGTTTCAATTCATTGGAATGTTCACCTAAGGCTAGAAGTGAAATCATACCCCTCTAGGGATTTAGGCCTAATCTAGACAAAGTAGGTCTGCGTGCATACGTATGAGTTTAGGCCATTCTTACATGTTTCCAGAATTTTTGAGGGTTTACCTATGTTTTTAATTGTATGTATCAACCCTATATATCTTATTTTAATGTTTTACCAACCCTCAACCTTCCTTCTTATCACCTTTCTTTAAAGTCTGTAAGTTTACATCCTAGGGAAGTACCCTCTATATGAGATAAAATAGAGGGTGTTTCCCCTATTATCTCATCAAAATTGATTATTTGAGGATATTATCCAATCTATGGGGATAGTTTTTATAAATTTTTAGGGTTTGTTGATACCCCTAACACCTCTAAATGCTTCAAAACCCAAGATAAACTCATTGGGAAGCTCATTATGTGTAGGGTCTTGATGTGGACTGTGTGTTGCTTTGTTAGAGCCCTTTTATGATTTGTTTCCATGCTATGAGAGTGTCATGGAATAGTCACTATCACTATGGTTTTTTTACCATGTTCACAAACTTCTTATCATTCATGCTTGTACCCTCAACCCATGTCCTTGCTCCACTAGGCTTGACTATATTTTACCTCAAAAAAGGCCTACTTGTCGGTGATATTGCATGGTTTAAGACATTAATACATTGACCCAAAACCTCAAAATAGTTCCCAAGGTCATTTTATAGTCACTTATATTCAATTACCTCAATATCAAGCTATTTTAACATCGAAAACACCACTTCCTAGCTCATTGTCATACCATGGTCAGCTACAGTTGACTGTCTTAAAAATGGGTCCTATAGGTGGATATCTATCTTAGAACCTATGTCAAATGATCTATGATATGCATATAAGTATTATAATCATTTATGAACTTGTATGTGTCCTTACCCATTAGGTTTTCATGTCTAGGTTTGTGTCACTAGACTGTAGATACCTATAGCCAACTCTAGGTGGCCTTTCAGAACCATAGTAGACCTGTAGATGTGTCTATTAGGCCAAAACCTAGTACTCCAACCTTTATTGATGGAATTTAGACCATAAATCTGATCTTACTGCTTATAATCATTTTTCATGGTGATATATTCTCACCTTACCATCTTTGAGTGCATAGGTCACTTGAGACTCAAAACCTGTAGACATCACTGCCAAACTTTAGTGAATAAATTTATGATTTTGAGGTCTCCAAACTTTACTTTCCACTAGTCACACACCCTCTTTATTTTTCAAGGTTATACCTCTAAGATAGGAATATAATTTAAATGCATCAAAACTTGATCAACCTCTATGTAATATTGTTATATGACATCATCAAGAGGGATTAGGCCTCTATTTTGGGGTTTTAGGGGAAAAAGTCCCCCCAAAACTAATTAATGTTTTAAATCATTCCAAATTCCTCCATGAAGCATTATCACATCTCTATGGTAGCCTGCATATGCACTCACAGTAGCATATAAGGTAGTGAAGGTAACATATAGATTGTGCATAGAATACAACCTTATACTAGACCTTCAAGGCATCTCCATATTCTTCAAACATGATGAAGACATCAAAACTTGTTTGAAAATCCACCATACAACACTTCAACTCTTCGTGGGGCCACATGTAGGTGTGCATTTTTGTATGCAGACAGTGAGTGTGGAGATTAGTAATATGTATGGTGAAATATCCTTTAACTAGTACTAACTCTTTCAAGATATTTAAATGAAAAATTTCCATCCCAATAAACTTGAAAATAATCCAATTCTTTGTATCAACATGATGTGCTCCTTCTATAGAACCTATAGGCATGCATTAAGTTGTAGACCAGGTAATGATGGTTGAGATAACTAGTTTGTATGATATATGAGCTTGAAAATACTTCAAATTGGTTCCCTTCACCTTGAAATTATTGGAACATTTGCATGGAATTAGAGACATGTATCTTGATTTGTCATGCAACAAAAATGTATTAAAATCCATTTTAAACTCTTTTAACACCACCATGAATGTTAGGGAAAGTGAACTAAGAGCTAACTGTGTCTCATATTTTGAGAGCAACCTTTATGATGCTAATATTGGAGATTAAACTTGGGAAGAAGGATATTTTAATTAAATTTGAGATGCATGAAACATCATTTCACATATTTAATCCATTTTAAAGAAAGAGACCTTTTTCAATTGATGAAAATTGACTGCAACCTTACTAGCAACATCAACTTACAACTTGAGGGATTTGAACTCATAAAAACACTTCCAAACATGAAACCAAAGATTGAAAACATGTGAAAAGTAATTTCACATCCTCTAAAATCCATTTCATCATATGGATTTTACATACATGATCAAACAAGGGCAAAACCTATAGGGTGTGGGTATTAGCATGCAAAACCAAATAATTAACTTATTAAGGATGGTTCATAAATAATAGGCCACCAATACTTGAAATCTAAACATGAAAATGAATCTGACAAAGTTTAATATCTACCACCAAGAGATATTGATCTAAAAGTCCTATTGTCCATACCAAGAAGAAACCTACTGACTAGTTCTGCTTGCCTAGTTGAGTGATGGAGAGATAGAATGGTTTTAGCCCATTTTTGGCACTTATAAAGAATTTAAAGCATGGAAAATATTCCAAGTTTAATATACATTTCACAATATTTTCCCACATTCCACTCTCTCCTTTAGGCCATACAACCTTTGAAACTCCTTCTTTTGCACTTGTTTTCTTGATTTTCCGTCAACACCTACAAGTTTCTATTAGTAATGAAATTATTGATAACAAATATGATATGGATTAACATGAGGGACATTGATAAGTAGATTATAACACTTGTCTATCTTAGAAAATCATACCACTTCATTTATGAGCCCTAAGTGACATCAAATGACACAAAGACTAGTTGGGACTATAACCAAGGCTACTAAGACATTAAATGACATAAAATGAACCATAACACACCCTATGACATTATACTTGGTCCCATATCAAGTTTTGGACTATAGGGGGTTGACTCATTTTGTCTTGTGGTCAAAATGGTCAAAAGTAATACATGCCATTTTATTGAAGTGTGATAAGTTTTTGATTTTAAGATAAGTCATGATTGGAATACTAAAATTAATAAATTGGTAAGTCTCCCATAAAGCCCCAAAAATAAATAGTTTTAAGGTGGTTTTGTAGTGAGTCAATATATTGTCCTCTTAGGGACTATTTTTCCTTTGCAAGAAGTTTTTTTAAATATGACAGTACCATTGGGTAATGTGATAGTACCATTGGCTCTAATACAACTACATTAACTTCCTAAGGGTTCACTAAATCTTCCCTAAAATTTTTAGGTGATGGAAAAAGTGTAACATAAAGACATTAAAATTATATTATTTTTGGAAGCTCTTCAAAATGGATAAGCTGATTGGTTTTATCACCTTGCTTTGGGTTCCATCACCAATTGGGATAACATGAAAACTTACTTTGAAAGTTAATTCAAAATAATTGAAGATGCACATGCATTGCTTTCACAACTTATCCAAATAAAGAAAGAATCCTATGAACCCATGAGGTATTTTTTGGCTAAGTTTAATAATCTACTCACCAAGATACCGATGACTACCAAGCTGATAAAGGAAAATAAAAAATGCTTCTTTATTAACTCACAATCAGCAAAGTTAAGCTATCAATTAAGGAGAGCCAAAGTAATTGACTTGAAGGAAAATCAGACATTATCCATTGATGTTGAAGATGATATGATAATGGCTAAAAACCAAAGAAAGAACCTTTAAAAATTACATCACAAAGTTCAAATCAGTATTCTACTAAAGAACTTATACAAAAAATGGCTAATGATATACCAACACTAAATAAGTAACTACCTCAAAAAGCTACTTCTCCTCCTTATCAAGATATCTTAATAAGAAACTATGTGTCTTAATAAAGGAATTGTCCATGATTTCAAGCTCTATAGTAAAATCTTTCCATAAAAGCACCTCCGAATTTAAACCAAATGGTCATGCAAATGTTGTTTTGGAAATAAAATAATTTTTTGCATATGAAGAAATAGAAGACTAAATTGAAATAGAAAATCAATATCTTCATGGTGGTGACTCCATTAATGCGTACCTATTATATGATTAAGGGAAGATGACTATGATGATACAATAGTAGATATGAATATTCAATCATTTGTAGTCTTCACTAAAACACAAAATTAAAAAAAAATTAAAAAATAGGAAGAAATTCTAAAATTCATTCTTCCACAAGGAACTACATCACCTGGTAAAGTAAATGAAAAACAACATATGAAAAAGCTATGTGATTTCCCCCAAACCATTATTGCTAGTTATCCAAAAGTTAACTCTTATACGAATAATGATGCAAATGTATTTCAATCTGTTGAAAATTATTCCCCTACTAGGTTGCTAACTTTTAACATAATTGAACACATAAATAAAACCAAAATTCAAATGTCCTAAGTTGAGTATCTAAGATCAAACCTAGATCAATTAAATAGGTTAGTAGAGTTTATCAAAATAAAAAATCTTAGTGTAAAAAAGATAAATGCTAAAGGCATACTTTCAACCCCATCTTATTCTTATCGTATAAATTCTATGTCTGTTGCTACTTCTAAGCTTGGTAAAGTTGAACCCTTTTACATTTCCCTTTTCTTCAAAATATGTAAGGTGAGTAATTATATCATTGATACTAGAGGTTTTGATGATGTAGTTCCTACCAAAATTACTCATGCCTTAGAGTTGAATTCTACTAAAACTTTCCACCACTATTATTCTAAGGAAGTGAAACATATACCATTTATCAGTCAGATAAAAAATGCCTAAGTTACTTTAGCTTCTTTTCTTCCAAATAAAACCAATATGATTATCCTAGTAGTAGATATTCCAACTACATATGGCATCCAGAAGAAACTTCTACAAATAATTAGGTGGTGAAATAAAATTATATTTTTCTCATGCTATGATTCCAATCAAAGGATTTAAGCAATGACTAGAACCTAAGTTAAAAACTAAGTAGATAGTGCAGGATATTGATGATCTTGGGATAGACACTTTGTACGAAGACATAATGATAAGATATTACATGTTTATGTAAGAATAAGAGTTGGATATGATCAAAGTAATAGAAAACAATCCAAATGACATCTGAACATTTGAGTTTTTTGGTAGTTAGTCTTGAGTTGGAAAATGTGTAGGAGTCATTATTATGTCTCCAAACAAGGAAACTTTCCCTTTGTCATAAAAATTATAGTTTGAGTGTACTAATAATGCTACTGATTTGATGCAATACTCCTTTTCAAAGAAATGAGAATCATAAATTTAAAAGTTTACAGAGATGTAAAATTGATTGTGAAGCAAATCAAAGGTCAATATCAGGTAAACAATGATCACCTAAAGTATTATAGAAACAAAGTATGAGATAATATAGAAGACTTTGAAACCTTTCTCCATAATAGTTGACCCAAGAGAAAGTAATGAAAAATCATATGCACATATAGCATCTACTTCTATATTACTTCCCCACTGAGATATTGGAAAAGATAAAAACACTATTGAATTGGTGTATAGGCCTAGTGTGCCAAATAATTCAAAAAATTGGAAAGTTTTCAACAATGATCAACAAATTATCACTTTTTTCTTGAAAAAGCAAATATTTTTAGAGATCTCTATTTTGAAGGAAGTGAATTAGCTTGCAGGTAATCATTGGTGAAAATTGAGAGAGGAAATAATTGAAAAGCATAATGAATAAAGAGTAATTAAACTAAAAGGTAACAAAATCCCTAAGATTTTAGCCTCTCTAGAAGAACTTTTTTTATATTGGAATAATGTGAACAAAGTCTATACATCTAAGGATGCAAAAAACAAAAAAGAACCTATCAGGTTGTGGGATACAACCCTAAATCTAGTCTTAGAAACATTATTATAATATAAAAAGCCAAATAAGTGGCATCATTAGAAAAAAAAAGCACCAATAGTTACCAAAAGATAAGTCCTAACCAAGACAACCAACAAATATGGGTCTAAGTTATCCCCATCATCAATTTGCACTCCCCCACCCTCAACAACATCAAAACCAACCACCATAGGTACTAGGTCATAATCAATAGAAATGTGTCCCATCTAAGAGTACTGCACTAAAGTGGGGAAACAGTCTATTTTACCCAATAGTTCTTTCATGTTTGAGGCTTTAACAAAGTTCACCAGATCCTGAACATCATTTATGTTCCTATCATGGATAACCTTTTCAAGTTTAAAAGAAGTTTCATTAACAAATGGATCAATACTATTAAGAACACTATAATTTATATCTTTTTTATCACCCAAAATAGCCCTATCACAACCAATCTCAATAAAAGGAGAAACCTTATATCCCACATCAACCTTATAAACAACATCCAACTCTGCTACCTAACCAAAAGCTGACTCTTCATTCCCATAATCCTGAAAGGTATGAAGGACATCTCTATTTGTCTCCAAACAAGTAATGATACCATTCTTATTAAAATTAGATGATTTATCCCAACTTAAAATTGGATCATCAACTTTCTCAAAATAAGCTTCCTTGATCATGCCCTAGTCATACTCTGAAACCTATACCTGAGTAGCATCATTACTACAAATCCTCCAATTAGGAGGCTGAGTAAATATTCGGTATCCCCCACTATCTAACATGTAATTAGAGGAAATTTTCATCATCCTAGTTTTCAAAAACTTTTCCATCTCACTTTGTGTCACCTTCATCTACAATTTTTTTTGCCAAGAAACACATCTCATGATAAGTTCAAGATTGACGTTAGTAAGCAATCTAGACTTAAAATTGAAAAACTTCCAAATTCCTTTGCTTCCAAATGAACCATAGGATTTATATAGAAAATATAATGGAGAAAATTATGAACCTTATTTTTGAAACAAACATATCCAAAATTAACATTATACTAATAAATCTCACAACCAAACAAAGAGTTCCAACTATTAAGATAAATTTTCCAAATATTTTATGCAAAAGGACACAAGAAAAAAAGGTGTTCAACAGTTTCTAACTCACCACAAAACAAGCAATGAGGAATGCCCAAACCAAAATTTTAAAATGACTAACATAATCACTAGATTATCATACAAAATCAACCATCTAAAACAATACTTCTTTGGTTCAAGATAAGATGCCCAAACAACATGGAATCTAAACAACCAACTAAAGAAGGGGTCACAAACATGCCACACCTGATTAAGACTAAGGAAGAGACTTTTGGATGAATCAAGTTTATCATAAAGAATTTTAGTGGTGTATTCGAAAAGGGGAGGGGCCATTAATCCATTTAATATCCTCCCAAAAAAACCCAACATCATCAAAGACAAAGACTCATTTAGTAGATTGGAGAGCCTTAGTTAATAGGGTGAAGGTTTTTCTTTGAGATGAAGACATCTAAAACCTTTATCTGATCGCAGTCCATGAATCCCAACCATTAAAGGAGTAAATATTTTTCAAGCATCTTAAACCCTTGGAGAACCAAATAAAGTCCAAGCACCCTCTTGTTAGGTCAAGGGGCCTTCTATTCATTGAAAGGCTCCACCATATAGCCCAGACACCTTGACCCTAACCCACTAAATATAGGAGGTATGATGACAATGTGTTTCACAAGTTCTCAAGCCTTCTAAATGGCCTAAAAATTTGGCAATCCCATAATTTAAACTGAAAACAAACCAACCAAAAGATCAAAAACGTGCAACCATTTCCAATTCAATTTACCTTTTAGGAATCCCCTCAAAATATTATATCTAATCAAGACCTTTCATGGATCGTCCCCCTCAAGATATCTAATGATCCATTTGAAAACCAACATAATACCTTGGATCCTAAGGTATTTCAACCCCATTCCCCCAATTTTTTTGGGTACACAATAAATCTTCCATACCACAACATGTCTTTTTTTATTACCCTTTTCATATGATCAATTAAAGTCTCTAATAATTCTATGAAAAATATTTCTCTAGGACTTATTGAACATAAAACAAGAGGCATAATATATGCTATAAGAGGAAATCACTTTTTGATAGGCTTGAATTTTTCTAGGGAGAGAGATAAGGTGGCCATGCCACTTACCAGTTTTATTATTGATTTTTACATACAACCAATCCCACATCTATTTGAAGGAAGGTGTCAAGGTAAAAGGAATACCCATGTATCTAAACATCTAATTAGGGCCCCTCCATACCCACACAAACTCCACCAATAAGTTTGGTGAATACTCATCCCAACCTATCATAGATAATTTGTGAAGCACTTTAACCCAGAGGCATAACAATAAATGTCAAGTTTTTTAGCCTCCCGCTAAAGATTATCCTTTTCAAGTTTGGAAAATAACATAGAATCATATGTAAATATAACATTAATCATTTCTAAATCATTAGGTAATGAAATAACTCTAATCAATGGACCAATAGAAGATCTTCTTAAAAGGTAGTGCAGTGCTTCAGTCGTCATAACAAAAAGGAAGGGGGCAAGAGGGCAACCTTGTATAATTGATATCTAAAGCCCAATTGACTTAGTAACCTCCCCATTTACTTCAATAAAAACTAAGGCATCATTAAATAAGACATTTACCATTCTACAAAACTTACCTTAAACCCCAAAATATTTCAACATTAGGTTAATGAATGGCCACTCAATCCTATCATAATATTTTTGTAACATCCCCACTTGGTCTATTTCTATACCTAGAAATACGTGATTTTTTGAAAACAAATACATAAACCATAAATAGATTTCACTATGATAATCTAATTAGAGATCATAAAAAATACTCTAAGTGTGATAATAGTAAAGAAAGCACATTACATTCTATATCACTGATCTCTAATATCATGAGAATGTTAGGTGACCCATTATCCAATGGAAGCACAATTGATTACTTTCTTATAAGCAATTAAACACGGAATTATACCAGAATGATTAAGTAACTAGAAACTTGAGACAACAAAGAATTTGAGAGACAATACACACTCTTGTATTAAATATTACTAGAAGAAAATACAATAAGGAAGATGCCACTTCTTCCTCCACCTCAAAGGCTTGCCACACCTCAAGACCTTCTTCCCTCTCTCTCTTGCTCAACACAACAACTCTATAGCCTAAGTTATTATCCCTCCTTGAATGCTTTAGCTGATCTCCTTGACCTTACACCTGTAGATCTCCTTGACCTTGCTTGCTTCAATGCTTTTACTTGCCTGCTTGATCATTACAATACATGCCTCATGGGTCTTTAAATAGAATCCCATGGTTACAAAAATAGAAATCTAACTACAATAATTAGACACGCAACTCGTGACTATAATTAGTCATTTGAAATGCAAACACTCGCTTCACTTAACTGACTATTCGTCAACAGCAGTTTTGGAACACACAGGCGACCAACGCCGGTCCCTGCTTGCCTGGTGCTGCCGACGTCGACCGACTAGCTACCGTCACCAGTTGCCTTTTGCACTGCATTTGATCAACATCAGTCATGCTACCGATGCCGGTTCTTATGGTTCTTTAGCAACCTCTTCTTTGTGTCTGCAAACAGTTGAAGCTTTTAGCTCCACACCCTAACAATCTCCCACTTGGAGATAAATAACTGCTACTGTACCTGTACCTGTACACCATCTATTTTGTTCCTTTGGCTCTGTATCCCTCTTTAAAGTCACTCTTGAAGACCAACCACCACAAGACCTATGATGCAAAACCTGTCACTTATGCCAAAAGAATTTTACTGCTCCCAAATTCTTCATGACATACTTCTGAACCAACTCTACCCTTAGCTCAGAAAACTCCCTGTATATGAAACCCTGCAACAAGTAACACAATACAGTAACAAGATAATGTAGCTAATATTATCCAACCTGGTAAAGATAAATACAATGGTCAAGCCTCCATTGTTCTGTAGCCTAATCAAGACCATATACCATAGCCTTCTGTCTCATGTGTCCATCCACTCTATTCTCTAAAATGGGAATCCATCCCTCTATCCAGTGTTTTCTTCTAGCTGACAACTCTACCAACAAATACCTGTTTGGTTCTTCTCCAAGGACTCACACTCCTCATCCATGCCAAGCTCCCACTATTTTTGGATTCTACCTGCATTGCTTCTTCCATCTTCTTAGTTCTTGACCATCAGTAAGTAATATAAACAAGGTGAACAATGAATATGAGGTTCACTTACCATTTTTGACCTCCATATGGGTGTTTGAGACTCCTTGACAGCTAGTTGTCCACCCAACATCCGTTTCAGTGAC
The DNA here is from genome assembly GCA_037957365.1 of Torreya grandis. Taxonomy (NCBI): domain Eukaryota; kingdom Viridiplantae; phylum Streptophyta; class Pinopsida; order Cupressales; family Taxaceae; genus Torreya; species Torreya grandis. The sequence continues at coordinate 103,799 of JARHVA010000408.1, forward strand.
CGATCTCGACCATCTCCCAGTCTACTCCCAACCGATGTCGGTTCCCTGCACTGACCCTAATTGCTAACGTCATTTCCCCGGCCAATGCCGATGTCCCTCCTGTCGATGTCGGTCCTACTGACCGACGTCAAACTTCTCCTGCCCAACCTATCGACCCTGCTAGTCTGCACATGACTGATGTCAGTTTCTGTTTGGCCGACATCGGTGCCATTTGAGCACTGGCGTTGGTACCTGTGTTTTTCTGTAAGTGATGAATTTTTCATCCACGAGCTCATCTTGGATCAAACCTCTATCCATACTGCCCTGCTCAGATTTATTCAGCTCCTGTGACTGATCTCTGTCCTTCATCTCCTCCATAAACACCAAGGCTTCTTTGTTCCTGTCAAAAGCATCAAATTTCCTTTTCCTGCAATGAACTCTATCTATGCTTTTTGAATCTGAACACATACCTTTTGAATCAAGAACGTCCATTCCCTTCTTATTCATGTGACCAAGCCTATTAAGCCACATCTTTGAATCTACAGCTGAAGTAGATAAACCAAAAGTAGAATCAACAATACAAGTAGATAGATAAAGAGTATCTACTTTCTTACCTCTTGCTAGAACAAGTGCACCCTTGGTAACCTTCCAAGAATCTGCTGTGAGGGTTATTGTGCATCCCTCATCACCCAACCTTCCTACAGAAGTCAAACTCTGCTTCAGAATCGGGACATGCATGACCTCCTTCAACACCCATGTGTTGTCAATCTGCAATCTCAGCTGCACTTTCCCTTTGCCAACTATCTGACAAGGCGTACCATCCCCTAAATAAAGCACTCCAAAGTCTCCTTGTTCATACTCATAGAACAAATCTCTGTTTGGGGATGCATGAAAAGATGAACCAAAATCTAAAATCCATGATCCTACTTGACTATCCAAAGAAAGTATGAGAGAGTCTTGTACCACAATATTTGCATCCTTTGCTTCTTCAATACCTGCATGTTGATTCTCTTTATCTCTCAACCAACACTCCTTATTTGTATGTCCTTTCTTTCCACAAAACTAGCAGGTAACACCTTTGGATTCGGATCTCCTTCTTGACCTTGATTTCCCTTGCTCAACCTTCTCCCTTTGCCTTCCCCTACTTTTTGCACTTAGAGCATTCCCTGATGATTCACTTGTGCTTCTCCTGCGTATTTCTTCATTCAAGATCACACTCACAACATCATCAACTTTTAAGATTTTAGAAGCAGATGCAGAATTACTTACTGCCATAACCAAACTGTCCCAACTTTCAAGCAAAGAACATAAAATCAAGAGAGCCTTTACCTCATCATCAAAAACAATATTGACTAAAGCTAATTGGTTTACCAAACCATGGAAATCACTGAGATGAGTATGTACTGATCCACCTTCCTACATTTGCAAAGTAAATAGCTGCTTCATAAGATATACCTTATTAGAAGCCGAGGGCTTTTCATATAAATTCACCAAGAATTTTATCAACTCTTCCGTTGTCTTGCACTGTGATAAGCTAGAAATCATAGATGATGCAAGGCTCAACCTTATAGAACTGAGAGCCTTCTGATCAAGAACACTCCATTCTTCATCCTTCATATCTGTGGGCTTGCATGCAACCCCACCCAACGGTAAGTATAAATCCTTCTGATATAGATAATCCTCTATCTGCATCCTCCAATGTTGATAATTCTTGTCGTTAAACTTCTCCATTCATAGCTTACTTTCTTCTGCCATTGCTAAATTCCCACTCAATCAAAAAACCCTGTGAATGACCTGTAATCAAAAACAATAACCTGCTCCTTGCAAACTGTAGCTTTGATACCAACTGTTAGGTGACCCCTTATCCAATGGAAGCACAATTGATTACTTTCTTATAAGCAATTAAACACGGAATTATACCATAATGATTAAGTAACTAGAAACTTGAGACAACAAAGAATTTGAGAGACAATACACACTCTTGTATTAAATATTACTAGAAGAAAATACAATAAGGAAGATGCCACTTCTTCCTCCACCTCAAAGGCTTGCCACACCTCAAGACCTTCTTCCCTCTCTCTCTTGCTCAACACAACAACTCTATAGCCTGAGTTATTATCCCTCCTTGAATGCTTTAGCTGATCTCCTTGACCTTACACCTATAGATCTCCTTGACATTGCTTGCTTTAATGCTTTTACTTGCCTGCTTGATCATTACAATACATGCCTCATGGGTCTTTAAATAGAATCCCATGGTTACAAAAATAGAAATCTAACTAGAATAATTAGACACTCAACTCGTGACTATAATTAGTCATTTGACATGCAAACACTCACTTCACTTAACTGACTGTTCGTCAACAGCAGTTATGGAACACACAGGCGACCGACGTCGGTCCCTGCTTGCCTGGTGCTGTCGACGTCAGCCAACTAGCTGCCGTAGTCGGTTGCCTTCTACACTGCATCTGACCGACATCGGTCATGTTGTCGACGCCAGTTCTTATGGTTCTTCAGCAACCTCTTCTTCGTGTCTGCAAATAGTTGAAGCTTTTAGCTCCACACCCTAATAGAGAACACATCATAATGTGAATATACAAAATAATTACATTAACTTAGCCATGGCTGATACAATTCTACAGTCACTACTGTCAATGTACAATAAATAAGTAATTATAATTCTTCATGATAATATTTCAATAACAAGTATAATACAATATAATATACATATAAGATACATGGCTCCCTCGGAGCATAGTTTCTAAACTCTAGTATTTGTGGCAATCTCAAGTGTCATCTCAAAAGTAGTACTGCTATTAGAAGGGAGAGCATCATCTGAGTGCTTTTCCACACCAACCATGAAAAAATGATCCTTTGTATTAGTCCCATTATAGAATGACTCTCCCTTCATATATGAGTAGATACTGATGGCATGAGAATCTAGAGAGATAAGAAAGTACACATGTGTTGTATGATTTCTAAAACTAAACATGCAGTGTATCATAGAAAACTAGTTCTATTGCAAGATATCAAACAAACATGTAAATTGTACTCATGAAATGATAATGTCTCACTAAACATATTTTGGCCAAAGTTTTCAAGAATAATAAATAATATTGATCTATATATCAATCAAAATTCATACACACCACTTGATTGGATTGCCTTCATTTGGCATTGTAATGCTAGTAAGCCAGTGAAGTCCATCTCACTCCGTTTCAATATCAATAATGCAAGATTGGTAAAACATAATTTAACCCCAAGATTCATAAAATTTACATTCTACTAGAAATCACATCACATAACATACTAAACATAGAAGTAATCAAAGCATACATTTATTCCATCAAATGTATGAATGAATCTTACATTATTATCTATCACATACTATAAGTAATGACTATAATTAATACCATCTGGGTAAAATACACATTTAACTATAGATTCTAATTACTATAGTTAGTTTCTAAATATTATACACCTCATGATAACCCATATTACCATAGTCTAGTGTTTTTAAGCACAACTACTAAGAACCACAACCAATCCAATAAAGTAGTCACAAATACATGGAAACATAAGCTTTTATAAAAACAACTAGATATAACACAACAAGCCTCAACACAGATGAAACATAAGATAATCCAATCTAACATTTGTTGTACATTTAGGGGGTTGAATGTATGCATTAATTAAGCTTTATTATACATATTATTTAATATAATTTTTAATCCATCCATGGAACTATAACTATAAGAATACACCCCTATGTACATGCATATGCTATTAGGTATATTAAAACCTACAATTATCAATATTCCCAAATGATATTTTCATAAGGTTATTCAACCATTATGATATCATATAGATTGAATATGATTTATAATCTAACAATCATCCTTAATCCATTTTGAGGTTTATAAATATTTTCTCTGTCATGACATCATTTAGTTATGACTACTGGTTAAGTATATTCTCTTCAGTCTTACTACCAGGTCAATCACATCAAAACTCTATCCAAAATTTATATATACTTATATAGGCCCGCATATACAAGAACTCACAATTTTTATTTTTTTTTATGAAATTGGTTAATGTAGGGGTTCAAATAGTAATGAAAGAGTAATTCAACCCATTTAATGCAAAATCATACCTTTTAATATTCCAAAAGGTTTCCCCTAATTAGTGTTATATATTAATTAACACACTTATATAGTCCATAATATATAAATGATCATCTTGTATAAACAAATGAAAAACTAAGGCGCTAAGGATTTAATAATATTTTTTTTAAGTCAAGGAGATATTTCTAAACCATTCTATTAAAATATATATCTCAAAAGGGAGAGCTACACCTCCAACTATGGTGACATCTCAACCTTTGGAACTCCTGAGCCTATGAAATGATCAAACTTACATGTTCTCAGCTATTGAAAATTAGAATACATCCATGAGTATATAATAAAGCAATACCTTTATATATAAAAATACACACTACTCAGTATTATAGAGTACAACGATGCTAATAACGACTCCACAATATTACATAGGCTGGGATATAAAAGTTTAGTGACTCAATTTGAAACCCAAATAATATATTTTGACACATGTGTTATACTAAATGACTGGGAGTTATACTATACGGTGATGCCTTAATACAATTATTTTACACAGGCTGTGGTTTGAACTATAATGATTCCATTGAAATATAATATAAGCTATGAGATAAATATAAATATTCAATGACTCCATAATATTACCTAGGCTAGACTATGAAAGTTTAACGACTCATATATATATATATATATATATATATATATATATATATATATATAAGCTAAGGATTATATACACGATGATGCCTCTATGTGTTCTGGTTATCAATATTATCCATTAAAATACAATGACACCATTCTTATACTATATTACATAGGCTGTGACTATTATATATATGTATATATATATATATATATTCAATAACTATTGCATGGACTAGAAATTATACAACGATGCCATTATATTTTAACTAGTAGCTGGTAAATGGTTATAACTCAAACATTTATATGACTGTAAATTAAATATGCAATAACCCCTCCAATACTATAGGCTGTGTATTAAAATGTATAATGACTCATACATATAATAAAATATGAGTGCTAACTTCAATGACTCATTCCACATTGTACAGGTTGGAGATATATTATCAACAATGTTATTTCCATATACATACATGTAAAATTGAACATATGGTGAGTTGGTGGTTGATGCCATTAAAATTTTGTATTTAATATCCTAATTACTATTTTAGATTGATGCCTCACACAATTAAACCATTACTAAATCTTAGCGCTACCAAAACAAAATTGTAAACAATATTTAAGCTTGCTTTTACCATGCATTGAAGTATATACACAACTCTACTTTCTAAGTATGATGACCTGAGTTATAATTATTTTCTACTTATTCAAATCACCTTAATAGGTTGAAATTTGACATCTTAGTCTACTAAAGGCTTCTATTTCATTATTTTGGTTGAGTCATTCTACTTAGGTGATGCCTAACTATGAGTCGATACAAATAATAAATACAAAGATTTACTCATTTAATGTTATTATGATTTACAAATTCATTCCATGGAAATCACACACCTAAACTAGCTTATTAATTTTGTAAACATATAAATAGATACATAAATTTAATGACATGACTTCCCTGACAGCCTGTACTGTACTTGGCCTTGATTTTTCTCTTTCAAGCACCTCTTTTGTATCTTCTTTCCTGTGATACACCCCCTCCTCTGTGCTACACCTTTTTATTCTTAAATAATACTTATTCCCTTTTTCTCATAATCCATGATAAATAAGAAGGCGTAGTCCTTTTTAAGAGTTTTTTCTCTTTTTTTTGTTTATCTTTGTTTTTCATGGTTTTTATTATTATTTTATGTAATTCCTTCCTTTTTATTTTTCTTATTTTTAGGCTAATTTATTTATTTTTATTTTTTATTATTTTTGTTATTTTAAAATTCTTTTCCATATTTTCCATCTTAATCAGTAATTTCTAACTTTTATTTATTTTAACATAAATTATAAAAAATCTATAATTTACTAATTTAATTAATCATCCTTTATTGCCATATAATTTTAATGACAATTCCATCAATTAATAATCCATATTTTAAATCTAATTATGCTAATAATATTTTTTTCTAGCATTAATGATCAAACATGCCAATCATGCAAAATGAGTTCATTAATCCATTTAACCTATGCTTAACAAATCATGGTAACCAATTATTTAATGCAAGCAAAAACAATCACATGTGCAAAATATTTATAATGCATTCTAACATGTGTTATCTACTATGGTGTGTGTAGGGTTCTTGTTGGTTTCTCTATCATCCTCCAATGTATCCATCTACATCACCCTCTCCAATCATGTTCTCCCTCCATCACACTCTGAGGGGTGAGTTATCCTACATCAACCTCACAAGAAGTGATGCAAGGGAATCCTATATGGACCCCAAGTTTGATCCATTTTTTCTAAAGATAGTCTAATAGGTGATCTATAAATGTTATAGGTCATAGGTAGTCTTTGTGTGAAGTCTAGATTATCCTAAAGTGCATAAAATTTGAATTATTCATTTTCTTGCTAGAAGTTCCTATTTGAAAATTTGAGTGTGTCAAGTCTTGTCTAAGGTCTTTTGAATAATTTGTAAAGGTTTCAAATGTGTTAAAATTTTCTAGGGGTTTAGGCATTATAGAAGGTTCATAAAATGTCATGGTTATATTGACATGGTACAAGACACTTTATGTTGTGCAAAATCAAGAACTATGTTATGTATCAAAATAAGACCTTTGCATAGGAAATTGTCAATATTCAATTATGAGTAATATTTTATAAGTTTGGAGTTAGTTTTCCTTTAGAAGGTATATATTTCCATTTGAGATGATGGATGGAAAAAAATAAACAAAGTTTGTATGACTGAATTTTGGGGTGATGGTAAAACCCTGATTTGAAAAGGAATGAAAACATACCTCTGTTGAAGGTCTTTGAAATCTTGATGTCTACATTTGTGTGGACGAATGAAAACATTGTGACTGAGGAAAGAACAAAGTTTATAATAGTTTTATGTGAGATGGAAGTCTAATGTTTGTGTTATTTGCAAAGAAGTTATGAAGTTCAGAATTCTAGTTAAGGAATACAAAATTATCATTGGTATGTTTTCTGTTTGTTTTATAAACTGAGCACACTAAGTGGAATGATTACCTAAAAATTATAATTAAATTAAAAATTCTTGATTAAGGATTGAATGTTTTAAATAGACATGTCTTATGAAGACTTAAAGAGAGATGGAGGTTTGATCATTGTTGAGTTGAAACCCTATTTCTGAGATGTTGCTTGCTTAATAAACTATGTGATTACAATGTTTAGAGATAAAGGGGTAGTTAGTTATTTTTGAACGTGGAAAAATACTATGAAATGATATTTGAAACTTTATGAATCAATTTATAGTTTGGAAATCCTATAGTGATTAATAGAGATGCAAGAGACCCTGTAATAGTTGTTGCAAGAATGGCCTGAGAATATGTTCTTTAGAAAGAAGTGATCTTGAAATTGGTGTTAAAGTGTTTTGGATACATATAGGTAAGTATTTTTAATGTGTTTAAGATTAATATATGTTTTTTATTGCTTGGTATGAGTTTTTCATTCCATTTAAATAGAACATAATCTTGTAGACAGTTGAGAGTGAATACACGTAAGAGCACTTTGATGTGAAAAATCATGATAGTGGATAGATTAGTGAATTATAGTTATTATATTATGTGGAAAAGGACAATAAAAACCTAAATAAATAATTTTTGGCTTTTTAAATTCATTATAACATTCATAGTGGAAAATTATAGCATCTTGACTAAGATAGTGACTTAGAAACCCTAAACTATGGTTTAGACCATAGTTTTGATTCTAACCATCCAAGTGCCTTAAAAATTTGTAATGGAGTAGGTTAAAGTGTGTTGAAAGATATTTTAAATTTTTTGTGGCTGTACCATACTTTATCATACGTATATAGAGGACTATTGGAAAACTAGTCTTAGGCAAGCCTAAAAGGCCTAAATAGAGGCATAAAGAGGGATATAAAAGTGGTCTAAAGAATAAGATAGATTCAAAAACTTTGGGAACTGATAGGCAAGTGAAAATGGTATCTACATCAAACATTAGTTTTCAAATTGGGGAAGGTACTAGTCTTTACATAGTCAAAAAGCCCAAAAATAGGGCTACAAGGACTATTGGCAAGTTAACAGAATTATGTAATGGAGTGTGTAGAGTCTTGAGAAGTGTATAAAGAGTTTTGAAATATGAAGATAGGTAAGTTACATGTGATTTATAGGTAAATTAGACCTATATAATTATTATTTAAACATTTGAAACCAATTATTTCATGATGATTGTATATAATAACCCTTAACAAGATGTGTAAACCATTGTTGTTGAATAAGTGTATCTCGAGGAAAGGTGTAGAGTGAGTGTGCTTGGTATATGATATGAATCAATAAGAAATTAGTTATATCATATCAACATGTTATACACACATCATAGAATATAACTCAAATAACACATAAACATGTTCATAATGTAAACACATACGCTACAACTATCTCATAACAATACAAACATGTAACCTAAGTAATATCCTACTGTCCCATAACATTAAATATCTCAAAAATTAGTCTAAATTAACCAAACCAAATATGTCAACTACAAATATGCACAAATAATCAAATAGTTTACTTAAAAAGGAATCAGGATGTAACATCCTTCCCCTTAAAGCTTGTCATTGTCCTAGATGACTTTTATTCAAACATAAATTTTGAATTAAAAATATTATTAAGTAGAAAAATAGCATAATATAATAGTATCTAATCAAAAAAATAAATATGTAAATCTCTTGTATAACTCATCACAGTCCTCCCAAATAGCACTATCCTTAGAGTATTGGTCCCACTGGACCTTCTACTATGACATCTCTTTGTTATGCAAACAAAGTTTATGAGTGTCAATTACCCCAATTAGTTCTACCATGACCACCACAAAGTTTGTGAGTGTTAATCACCCTAATTAGTTCTACCATGACCACCCCAAGATCCAAAACCTACAAAGCATTCCAATTCAACACATGTGTAGGATCAAGTATATACTTCTTAAGATAAGACACATGGAAGACATTATGTAATAGAGCTAGGGATGATGGTAATGCAAGCCTATACACTGCAAGATTGACCACTTCTAGCACCTTTAAGGGTCCCACATATATCAGTGAAAATTTTGTTGACTTCTCAAATTTAATTAAGCTTTTCTCAGACTTAACCCAAAAAAACACTTTATCACCTACTACAAAATGCCTTTCTATAATCTTCAAATCAACATAACTATTATGCCTATCTTTGGCCTCGACTGATATCTATTTGATTGATCTAACTTTCTCTTCCATCTCTAAAATCATTTTAGGTCCAAAGACTACCCTATCCTCTAACCTGTCCCAACTAATTGGTGTCCTACACCTTCTTTCATATAGTGCCTCAAATGGTGACATCTTCAAGACTGATTAATATGAGTTATTGCATGTAAACTTAACCAATGAAAGATAATATTCCCACTTGTATTTCTAATCCATGTAATACATACAAATAAGATCCTCTACTACCTGATTAACTCTCTCAGTCTACCCATCTATCTCTAGGTGATATGTTGTACTTAAATTTAGTTGCGTACCCAAAGCTGAATTCAAAGTTAATTAAAATATTAAAGTCATCTTCAGATCATGATCTGAAATGATCTTCTCTAGAAATCCATGCAACTTATACACTTCCTTTACAAATCTCTTCACAAGGGTAGGTACATCATCTATCAAATTATTTGGCATAAAATGAGCTACCTTGATTAGTTTGTCAATAACTATTAAGATCATATTGTGCCTATTACATGACATTGGTAAACCTTTGATTAAATCCATAATGATCACCTACCACTTCCACTCTAGTACATCATGTGGATATAACAATCCAGCCAGATACACATGTTTAGCTTTCACTCAATGACATTCCAAACAACATGACACATAATCTACTACATTTTTCTTGATTCCATTCTAGAAATATAGTAGTCTAAGATCTACCATAAACTTGGTTACTCGTAGATGACCTGAATATGGGGCATTGTGCAATTAATTTAACACTATGCTCCGTAGATTCTCTTGATTTATCACATACATCATTCTATTGTAACATAATAGACCATCACTCTCCAATCTTAATCATTTTTACCAAGGATTCTGAACATTCCTAGACAAAGCTTTTCTAACCTGATCATAGCGTTTGTCTTCTGGTGAGAACTCAATCACTTGATCCCTAAAATTACTCCTAATAGTAACTATAACTACTATGTACCTTTTATGACTGAGGGCATCAACTACTCTATTTTCCTTACCCTTGATATAGATGATGTCAAAATCATAATCAAACAAGAACTCAATCTAACATTCTCTAACAAGCATTCAAATTAGGTTGAGTGAAAATATACTTGAGTCCCAAGTTATTTGTCTTGAGCTCAAAAGGTTTTTACAATAATTAATGTTGCCACACTTGAAAATCATCCACAATCACTACAAGTTATAGATCATGAGGGGCATAGTTCACCTTATATGGATTTAGATTTCATGATTCATAAGTCACCACTGTACCATCCTGCATAAGGACCTCTCCTAACCCATCCCCTGAAGCATTTGTGATCACTAAAAATTGACCATTAGGGTTAGGAACTCTTAACATTGGTGTAAAAGTAAGCCTTCTTTTCAACTCCTAGAAAGCTATTCACACTTATCTACCCAAATAAAACTATGGTTCTTCTGTTGTAAGGAAGTAATTAGATTAGTTGTCTTAGAAAAGTTAGGAATGATCTTTCTATAATAGCCTGCTAACCCCATGAAACTTCTATTGGGATCATTTATGATCCAAAGTTGTTTATTAATTAGTTTGATTTATTTTATTTTAGTTGCTTGGGTTACTTTACCCATTAGTTGGTTTTTGTAACCAATTCTCTCTCTCTTATTCTTTATAAGCTTACCTATTATACAAAAATAAAATAAGCTTTTACATTGCATTGAATATAATTTGTGTTATTCTTCCTTCAAGATCAAGGCCCCAATAATGGTATTAGAGCATGGTTGCTCACAAAGGAATGAAGGTTGAATTAATTTGAAGGAGAGTTCGGTCTGAAGTAGAATAAATCAATGCAATAAGGCAAATTGAAAGATTAAAGGCTTTATACAAAAGTATGGTAATGAAACAACAAGAAAACCAGTAATACCATGTTATTTTTTTTGAATTAATTTGTATTATTACATAACTACAATGCATGACATTATTGGGGTGTAAATACCACATAAAGCACAAAGAAGACAAATTACAGATGCTCCATATACGTGATGGATGGAATTAATTTGCATAGAGTTGTCAAACTAAAAACACCTTTGTTATCATCCAGGAAGTAAGTAGCTATTTTTTTATTCCATCTAGAGACCTTAGCATAGTACGGTAGTTGTAATTTTTTTGAAAATAATCTTCAGTTGGTTCTACATAAGTTGGTATCATTGTTTTTAACAATAGACTTGTAAGGCGCTTCCATTATTTACTCTTCCATTTCACAAGTTTGAGTTGCCATCATTTTGGGTGAATTTTTTTTTAGTATTTATCAAAAATTTACACACACAAGGTATGGCAAATAAATATGGCTCGTAGTTTATTTATATGTAGCGCTCATATGAAACAAGATATTTTTAGTGCTTTTCAAACTCTAAAATTGGTGGGGTTAGAAAATGACAAAAAATAGTAAAATAATTGGATGAAAATTTTTAACGTATTTTACATATATGTAATTTTTTTAATTTTATTTTTCATCCAAACAATCCAAGTTAACTACGATTTGTTGCCTTCATATGTTCAAATTCTTTGAAGGCCACTTGGATAGAATATTTTATTAGTCACTTGATAGCAAGGAGGTATAGGGATCAAATTCAATTTGTATTTCTTTTGGTCAAAATTATTTTTTGCCATTATTTTAATAAAGAGGTTTTAAGGATAAAATAAAACAATGAAATGACAAAGTTAAATTATGGATATATAAGGGTGTATAAGGTGTTAAATTATTTTTCATAAGCCCCAAAATCTCTTATAATCAGAAGATATTTTGAAGGTAAAGGCAAAACCTTAATAACATTCTTTATTGTTTTGACTTCTTACCATGGAAAAAATTATAAGTTTGATCTTGAAAAATGGAAAACCATCACCTAAAAACTACAAGGAATGGAGTAGGAACATGGAGAATACACTCATTTTTAATGAATTATGGGACATCACAGAGAAGGATACCACACCACCAACCGAAGCTAGAAAATTATTTGAGTACTAGAAATGAGATAAGCGTGCACTCACATTGTTAAAAGCATCCTGAATTGAATATGTTATCATTCATATAGAAACAGTTAAAACTAGTGCATGGAAAGTGTGGAAAATATTAAAGGATATGTATGACAAATAATGTACGTATAAAAGTATTGATCTCTTAATGCAATTTATTTATAACAAGCTTAGTATTGATTAATATGTATCTAAATATCTATCCTACATGAAAACATTGAAATAAAAATACTGCACAACTGGTGGCAAAATTGATGATGACATATTGATTTCCATTACATTGAATGGCCTTAGTTCTACATACACCAATTTTTTTGAAATGTTAAAAATTAGTGATAAGCATAATGGTGTCACATTTGACTCTATTTATGAGTTATTAACTCAACATGAGAGATAGTTTGCAAGGAAGAAGAGTACACCTACTAAAGAGGATCACTATATAAAGAATAGTTCCCATCATAGAGATCATTATCATGTAGAAAAATGTTTTTAGAAAAACTCTTCAAGTCATTCTCTAAGACACTCTCCATACCATTCTATATGGTCTCCATAACATTCACATCGATACTCTCTAGGGTCTTCTAAATGTAAGAATCACCACAAGCACTCTTGTCATAGTTATTCTAATGATTCAAGTTCTTGTGGATCTCACAAACATAAGAAAAAACCCAAATGTTTCAAATGTGGTGGTATTGGACATCTTGCAGATGTATGTCTCTTTTGGCAACCCAATTCTCCATGGAAAAATAAAGTTGATGTAAATTATGAGGGTCATTCTAGTGGTAGATCTTCTAGTTACTCTAGTTATTCAAGATATTCTAACACTTCATTTGATCAGGAGATGTCCCTCATGGTCGAGGTCTATGGTCTTGATGGACCTCATAACATATTTTGAGTGATCAATAATTGGAGGTTGAAGGATCAGTTAGATGCTGAAGGACTATTCCCTTCTCTAGTTAGTTATTCACTCAGATTTTGGGATCATGTTTGAATAGTAATTTTGGTAGTAATAGTTTACTTCTTTTAGAATTTTCCAAGTTTGGATTTTTCTCATTTTCTATTCATGACATGAAGCATGTAGTATTAGTTTATTTTGATTATGTCGGTACACAGTTTCTCACCTCTCAACTGATAGGGGGAGAAGATATTACATTTGTTGGTCTTTGATTAATCATCAGTGACAATACAAATTGATAGGGGATGCTAACACATTAAGTGTTAAACAAAGGTCGTTAACATTTTTTGGACATCAGGGAGATGTGCCATACATAGTATAAGTTTATCACTTGGATGGGTTCTTGTGTGGGACCTTATATGGATCAATGAAGTTGGACATGATTGATTATGTTCCATTACAATATGGTACAATGATCATATAAAATGAGCAGACTTTAATCATGTTCATTAGTATTTTATGCCACAACTCACAAGGTAAGGTTTTGTATGGAGTGACATTAGTTTGTGAATAGTACCAAGAGGTAAAGTACACCACTTGTAGTTGCATCTAGATTTTGTTTGATGACTTCAAAGTCATTGCTCCAATTCTTTTATCACCTCTTTGGATCAAAGGGGAGTTTGTTGGGATCATTTATGATCCAAAGTTATTTATTAATTAGTTTGTTTTATTTTATTTTAGTTGCTTGAGTTATTTTACCTATTAGTTGGTTTTTATAACCAACTCTCTCTCTCTCTCTCTCTCTCTTATATGATTTATAAGCTTACATGTTGTAAAATAGTAAAACAAGATTTAATATTGCATACATTGAATATAATTGGTGTTATTCTTCTTCTAAGATCGAGGCCCCAAAAACTTCTTACTTCATGCACATTTGTTAAGTTGTGGAGCTAAAAGCTTCACTGATGCAAACATGGAGGAGGGTGCAGAAGGGTTGCTGAGTGTCATAGACACCAGCATCGGTCAGGCCAACCGATGTCGACAGGACAAGGCAGGAGAGCAACCGAAGTCAGTCAGAGATCGGCCGGCATCGGTGACCCCCAGGCAGACAGGGACCGGCGTCGGTCGCCTGTGTGGTTCGACTGTGAGTATATTACGGGCAGTTGGTTGACGAACCAAGTGTTTGCATGATTAGTGCTAATTATAGACTGAGAGCTACAGATCTAATTATTGTACTAGGTGTCTAATTATTGTTTGGATGAGATCTATATAATAGACTCATGGTTGTATTGTAAATTTGTGCTAGGGAGTAAGAGAGCAAACAAATCCTTCAAAGAGAGGTAGAGCAACTGTGCGTTCCTCCTAGTGCCACAGTACCAGGTGTGTGGGTGCTGGATTGGAGAGTCAGCTAGATTCTTCAGGTATGTATGATCTTGGTCATCAGGTGAGCATGGCCTTTATAGGAGATCTACATGGTAAGTAAGATCATTGATCTACAGGTGTGTGTGTGTGTGTGTGCAAGGTCAAGGTTCACAGGTGTGCAGAACTAGTATTGATCTGTAGGTTGGAGATCAGATAGGATAGCAACACAACAGGGAGCATGATCAGGTAGGATCTACTTGGAGTACAGTGTGTACTCATTGGTATGTACGTGGAGTACATGAAGAGCTAAGAGGAAGGCAAGGTAGTTCCTTCCATAAGTATGGTCTGTTGAATTGTAGGTTGTTGCAAGTTCATGGGAGATCTACTTGAAGTACCTTGAGTACTTGTGGAGTGCATGGAGCATAGGTGTAAGGTGAACACCAACTCTGTGTTTGAGTTGGGTGTTGGGACCTAGTAGAGAGAGCTTTGAGGAGAGAATTACTGTTCACTTGAGGTGTGGGAAACCTCTAAAGAGGTGGTGGAGAAGAAGTGGCATCTTCTTTATTGTATTCTTTTCTGTAAGAGTTATTAATACAAGTTGTGTATTGTCTCTCATATTCTGTGTTATATTAAAAATCTAGTTACTTATTGATTCTGGTTAATTCTGCATATTAAGTTGCTTGGTTTGGTAATCAATTGTGTGCTTTCGGTGGTTCGCATCTTGACAAGTGGTATCAGAGCTAAGGTTACAGGGAGCAGGTTTTGTGTTTGGTTACAGGTCACTCTCAGGGGTTTCTGATTGAGTGGGAGCAGAGCAATGGCAGATGAAAGTAAGCTAAGAATGGAGGAGTTGAAAAGCACAGATGGTCACTTAAGGTCCCATGGAAAGAAAGAGCAGGTAAAAGAATATTGTTGGTTTGTGGAAGATCAGCATGAAGAAACTGAAGAAGTAGATGTTGCAGGTGATATGGCACAGGATGCTCTGGGAGGTTTCTTGGATAAAGTTGAATCTTGGATAACAGATTCAGTTGCCTCTTTCCATGCAGCCCCAGGTAGAGGAGCTGGTGAGCCTTGCCAAAGAATTGGCAAAGGGGAAGTGAAGCTGAAATTGTAGGTGGCGAACACACAGGTGTTGAAGAAGGTCATGTAGGTCCTAGGTTTGGAGATATGGTTAATTTATTTAGAAAGATTGGGTGATGAGAGATGCACAAGAACTCTCACAGCGGGTACACTTGAATTAGCTGGTGGTAAGAAAATAGGTACTCTTTATCTACTTGTTTATATTACTGATTCTTCTTCTATTGCAGAGACGTGGCTTTGTAGGCTTGGTCACATGAGCAGGAAGGAGATGCATGTTCTTAAGCGAAAGACAGATATATTTGATAGGCTTAAGAACTGGAAAGCCTTGGTGTTCTTGGAGGAGATGGCAGACAGAAACCAGTGGATGGTGCTGGATACTTATGAGCAGAGCAGTTTGGACATGGGTTTTGATTCAAAGGAGCTCACGGGTAAAAAGTCATCACTCACAGGTGAACACAGATACCGGCGTCGGTCAGGAGGAACCAGCGTCGAATAGACAGGTGCTGATGTCGATCATGTGCAGACCGAAGCCGGTGATGTTGGGCAGTAGGTAAGACCGATGTCGGTCAGGAAGACCGACATCGACATCAGGACACTGACATCGGCAGGGTCAGTAGTCAGGGACAGACGCATGGGAACTGACGTCGGTTGGATGCAGACTGTGGAGTGACCGAGGTCGATCACTGTAATGGATTTTGGGTGGATAACACGCTATCAAGGAGTCTCAAACACCCATACAGAGGACTGAAGATGTAAGTAGGCCCTCAAATTCATTGTTCCTCTTCTTTATACTTGTTGCTGATTGTAGAGCAAGAAGGATCTAGGAAATAGGTGGAAGCATGGCAGGGATATGATGCAAAACCAAACGGGAGTTTTGGTAGGGTTGCCAGCCAGTATGAAAGCACAGAGACGAATGGATTCCTTAGTTGAAGAATAGAGTGAATGGACACGTGAGACGGAAGGCCAGGTATATGGTCTTGAGGAAGCTGCAGGACAGTGGTAAAGGTTTTGACAGGTGGAGGATGAAGCATGGCTTCAGTCAATGTCAGGGTAACTACTGTGGTTTGACTTACCAGGGGGATGGTGATTGCAACATCATTTTGTTGCTGTATGTGGATGGTATATTTGCTAGCAGGGTTTGTACATACAGGGTTTTGTTGAGCTAAGGGTAAGATTAGTTCAATGGCATGTTAGGAGGAGTTCGGAGCAGTGAAATTCTTTGACATGGGAGGCATGGAGATCACAGGTTGATTTTGTCTCTAGTGGGAGCTGATGTGAATCAGGTGTTGGCGAGGTTCATTATGCAAGATGCAGAGCTGGAGCACACTAAGGGCTAGACAGGTACAGTGTCTAAAATCACATGAGGTCTGGTATAGACCTGAGTATTCCCATGCAGTGGGAGTTGTTAGAAATTTAGGAGCCAATTTGGGGAAGTGGGCTCTCAGGGATTTGAGAGGGACCAGCAGCAGGTATACATGTAGGGTCAGGACTTCACTACATGTGTTTGTAGGTTCAGATGTGGCAAGGTACTCGGATGACAGGAGGTACACCATGGGATGTGTGGTGGGTTATCTTCAAGATTGATCTTGAAGAGGAATACAAACCAGGAAATAGATTAGACGGAGTACAGGTACAAGTACAGTGCAGCTATTTATCTCCAAGTGGGAGATTATTAAGTTGTGGAGCTAAAAGCTTCACTGATGCAGACATGGAGGAGGGTGCAAAAGGGTTGCTAAGTGTCATAGACACCGGCGTCGGTCAGGCCAACCGACGTCGGCAGGACAAGGCAGGAGAGCAATCGAAGTCAGTCAGAGATCGGCCGGCATCGGCGACCCCCAGGTAGACAGGGACCGGCGTCGGTCGCCTGTGTGGTTCGACTGCGAGTATATTATGGGCAGTTGGTTGACGAACCAAGTGTTTACATGATTAGTGCTAATTATAGACTGAGAGCTGGGGATCTAATTATTGTACTAGGTGTCTAATTATTGTTTGGATGAGATCTATATAATAGACTCATGGTTGTATTGTAAATTTGTGCTAGGGAGTAAGAGAGCAAACAACTCCTTCAGAGAGAGGTAGAGCAACGGTGCATTCCTCCTAGTGCCACAGTACCAGGTGTGTGGGTGTTGGATTGGAGAGTCAGCTAGATTCTTCAGGTATGTATGATCTTGGTCATCAGGTGAGCATGGCCCTTATAGGAGATCTACATGGTAAGTAAGATCGTTGATCTGCAGGTGTGTGTGTGTGTGTGCAAGGTCAAGGTTCACAGGTGTACAGAATCAGTATTGATCTGTAGGTTAGAGATCAGATAGGATAGCAACACAATAGGGAGCATGATCAGGCAGGATCTACTTGGAGTACGGTGTGTACTCATTGGTATGTACGTGGAGTACATGGAGTGCTAAGAGGAAGGCAAGGCAGTTCCTTCCATAAGTATGGTCTGTTGAATTGCAGGTTGTTGCAGGTTCATGGGAGATCTACTTGAAGTACCTTGAGTACTTGTGGAGTGCGTGGAACACTTGTGGAGTGCGTGGAGCACAGGTGTAAGGTGAACACCAACTCTGTGTTTGAGTTGGGTGTTGGGACCTAGTAGAGAGAGCTTTGAGGAGAGAATTACTGTTCACTTGAGGTGTGGGAAACCTCTGAAGAGGTGGTGGAGAAGAAGTGGCATCTTCTTTATTGTATTCTTTTCTGTAAGAGTTATGAATACAAGTTGTGTATTGTCTCTCATATTCTGTGTTATTCTGAAATCTAGTTACTTGTTGATTCTGGTTAATTCCGCATATTAAGTTGCTTGGTTTGGTAATCAAATGTGTGCTTTCGGTGGTTCACATCCTGACAACATTCTTCGGTGCTGACCATTCTATAATAGCTCTAATATTTACCAAATCTACTAAGATACCATCTATAGAGATATTATGTCCCAAATATTGGATTCTTTCCTAGAAAAATGTGCACTTAGACAACTTACCATACAACGTGTGCTTATTAACCATTATAGAACCAGTTCTAGATGTTGAAAGTGCTCCTCTTTAATCTTTGAGTAGATAAGAATGTCATATA
Source organism: Torreya grandis (assembly GCA_037957365.1). NCBI lineage: Eukaryota > Viridiplantae > Streptophyta > Pinopsida > Cupressales > Taxaceae > Torreya > Torreya grandis. The sequence goes on from JARHVA010000408.1 coordinate 122,648, forward strand.
GAAAAACCAATACAAAGTGGTCAAGATAATATTTGAACACACTATATTCCAATGTTTAGAACTTAGTATGGGCACTATGAGTTGATAGTGCTACCATTAAGATTGATATAAACATTGTCTTCGAAATATCCTCATCCCAAATTATCAACTAATAGTATCCTTCTTGAAGATCAATTTTAGAAAATACTATTGTCCCTGTATTTGATCAAAAAGATCATTTATATGAGGTAACATATACTCATTTTTGATATTTTCCTTGTTCAACATTCTATAATCAATGCAAATTCAAAGGGTACCATCCTTCTTCTTGACAAAAACAATTGGTGCATCCCATGGTGACACACTTGGCTTGATCAAGCATTTTTCTAATAATTCTTGAAGTTGAGCCTTTAATTCAAACAATTCAGTGGTTGTCATCCTATATGGTACCTTAGACTATGGTTGATCTAAAACTCAAAAGTTTTGATTGATAGATATTTCAAGAACATGAAAATAACATAGTAATAATGAATTCTTTGAGAAGAGATGTTTTATTATTCAAGATCATGATAGAACTATATTCTTATCTCTGGAAAGAGATGTTTGATTTCCATTTCGGGGTACCTCTTAATTTATACACATTTTGAAAGTAGGAGGATGTGGAAGGTCACCAATATCGAGGGAGATTAAGTGGTTTGACTTTCATGATTTAAAATAATATAGAATTTGAGGAATTACTATTTTTATAAACTTACTATTTTTAGACTACACTACTAAAATTAAAATTTAGGGTACTTCTATTGAGTTTTTAGGGCTCAAAAACCACAAATAAAATCTTTGTGCCATCTCACTATGTTCTCATTCTTAGATTTCTAATGGTTCAAATGGGGAGTCAATTAGAGCTACGGTGCAAAAGTTATGGCTCCTAGAAGTTTCATCATCAATTAGGGTAGCACTGTCACTTGAATTGTTGCCCAGATCAATGGTTATAAACAAGTATGATGTCGATAGAAAAATCAAACTCATGTATAGGAGGTAAACTTGATATTTCTTGTAAAAACCCATCATGAAAATCTCTAAGAAATGGGTAATCTTTAAGAGATGATTTCCTAGTTTCCTCCATTTCATTTATCTTGACAATAAAAGCTTGGCACACTTTTCCTTGAGCAATCTTAAGCTACATTGCAAAAAATTGACTAATATTCAAATCTCTCTTCTCACCCTATATTTGTGTTTTATTTTCAAAATCATCTAGACACTCAACCTTCTTCAGGCAGTAGTCAACCTTGGCCTTGTGTTTCAAAAATCAGTTGACTCCTAAGATCACATCATATGACCCTAGTTGTGTTACATACAGATCCAAGATTATTGTGAATTTGAGCAACCTAATCTCTTATTCAACTAAACACCTGTCAACCATGACTTTTGAGTCATTTCCAGCTCTTCTAGTTAACTTACTAAGCATTTTAGGAGCTATAAAAAAAATTATGGCTCATGTATCTATCAAAATGGAAATTGGATGGTCAAAAAAATTAACTGATAGCTCTATGGGTAATGCCTAAAATTTGTCTTGTCAATTGTTGACTACTGCATGAATCCATTGCTAAAAACTGCCCTGTTGAGTATTAGGACCTTTGCCCTTTGACTTGTCTTGAGGATAATCATGAGCATAATGATCATCTCCATAAATGAAATAACTTTTAGGTGGTCCTTTCCTATCATTCTATTGGTTTCCCTTGAAATCACCTTTGGATCCATTACCCTATTTTTTTATTTCTTGAACCATTATAAACTTGGCATTTTGACATTTGAACTACTTCTTAAAGTCTCCACTCCTCTATTTTCAATTCTTCTTCTTAAAGGTTATCTTAGAATTTCCAAACCTTTTCTTTAACTTGTCCTTAGCCTATGAAAGAAACTTAGCCTTTTTCTCTTATTTGACTACCTTCTCAAAGAACTAGTTCATGGTATAAGGTCCATGATGATCCACTTCTCCACCGATGTAGGGCCTCAAACCCATGATAAAATTTTTGATCCTAAACCACTAATCTCTTTGATATTGAGGTACGTACCTTAGAAATTTGGTGAAATTCTCCCAATACTCATTCACCAAGAAGGCATCTTACTTCAAATTCTAGAAATCTATGAGCTTATGATCAAAATAAAGCTATGGGAGTCACTGTGACCTGAGTAATTCCACAAATTGATCCCAAATATTGGTTGTTGAGTTATAATTCATTTCCAACTTCTTGTTATCCCATCACGTAGTTGAATCTTTGGATAATTGGTATGCTCTCCATAATGCCTAGGTGAGTTTAATATTTTGAAATACTTTTCCATCTCAGTCAGCCATGCCTCAACTTCATCACCTAGAATAACCCCATTGAACTTTGGTAGGTTTACCTTCTTCATGTCTCTAGCCAACTCCACAACTACTTAAGCTCTAACATCTTGAGGATTTTCCAACTCAGGAGGATGATATTTAGGTATGTCCTACTATTATTCCTCTTCATGGCTATGAACCACCTATTCTAGAGCTATAATTTGATCCCTAGTCTCATTCATGGCTGTAAGAATTTGGTCCATCTTTATTGATTGCTCAATGATAAATAAATTAAGATCAAATAGAGAATTGTTGTCATTAGAATTTGAAGGACCCTTTTCAAAAACTCTAGCTTTCACTATCATTATTTATATCAACATAAGGATATGAAAATATTAATGGACTCATTAGGTCCTAGAGTTTGACCCATAGCTTTGATACCACATGTAACATCACTGAGATCTACTTAGAAATACATGATTTTTTTAAAAACAAACACATATACCATAAATATATTTCACCATGAGAATCTAATCAGAGATCATATAAAATACTCTAAATGTGATAATGGTAAATAAAGCATATTACATCATATATCACTGATTTCTAATATCATGAGAACACATCCTAATGCGAATATAAAAAATAATTACATTAACTCAACCATGACTGATACAAGTCTATAGTCATTATTGTCAATGTACAATAAATAAGTAATTACAACTCGTCATGATAATATTTAAATAAAAAGTACAATAAAATACAATGTACATATAAGATCCATGACTCCCCCAAAGCATAGTTTCTAAAGTCTAGTATATGTGGCAATTTCAAGTGTAATCTCAAAAGTACACTGTTGTGGAGAGGGAAAGCTTCATTTGGTAAGAGAATCTAGATAGACAAGCAAGTACTCATGTGCTATATGATTTTTAAAACTAAGCATATAGTGCATAATAGAAAACCCATTCTATTATAAGATATCATACAAACATGTAAATCATACTCAAGAAATGAAAATGTCTCACTACACATACTTTGATCAAAGTTTTCAAGAATAATAAATAATATCAATCTATAGATTAATCAAAATTCATACACACCAGTTGATCAGATTACCTTCATCTGGCATTCTGATGCTACTAAACGAATGAAGTTTGTCTCATTCCTTACTCAGTATCAACAATGCAAGATTGGTCAATCATAATTTAACCACAAGATTCATACAATTTACATTCTATTATAAATAATATTACATAACATACTAAACATATGAGTAATCAAAACATACATTTATTTTGTCAAATGTATGAATTAATCTTACATTATGACTACCATCCAGGTAAAACGCATATTTAAATGCAAATTATAATTACCATAGTTAGTTTTCAAACATTATACACCTCATGATAACCCATATTACCATAGTCTAGTGTTTTTAAGCACAACTACTAAGAACCACAACCAATCTAATAAAGTAGTAACAAATACATGGAAACATAAGCTTTTATAAAAATGACTAGATATAACAAAACAAGTCTCAACATAAATGAAATATAGGATAATCCAATCCAAAATTTGTTATACATTTAGAGGGTTGAATGCATGCATTAATTAAGTTTTATTATACACAATTCTTTAATATAGTCTATAATCCACTTGTGGAACTATAACCATAATAATACATGTATATATACATGTATACACTATTAGGCATATTAACACCTACAGTTATCAATATTCCCAAATTATATTTTTGTGAGGTTATTCAACCATTATGATATCGTATAGATTGACTATGATTTATAATCTAACAATCATCCTTAATCCATTTTGAGGTTAAAAATATTTTCTTTGTCAAGACATCATTTAGCTATGCTTACTAATTAAGTAAATTCTCTTCAGTCTTACTACCAGGTCAATCCCATCAAAACTCTATCCAAATTTATATTCACTTATATAGACCCACATATATAATAAATCATAGTTTACTTTTGTTTTACAAAATTGGCTATTGTTTGGGTTCAAATAGCAATGAAAGAGTAATTCAACCCTTTTAATGCAAAATCATACTTTTTAATATCCCAAAAGCTTTCTCGATAATTAGTGCTAGATACTAATTAGCACACTTATATAGTCCAAAATATATAAATGATCCTCTTGTATAAACAAATGAAAAACTAATGCGTAAGGATTTAATAATCTTTTTTTTTAAAGTCAAGGAGTTATTGCTAAACCATTCCATTAAAATATATGTCTCAAAAGGTAAAGCTACACCTCCAAATATGGCAACGTCTCAGCGTTTGGAACTCTTGAGCTTATGAAATGAGCAAACTAACATGTTCTCAATGTTTGACAAATAAAATACAATTGTGAGCATATAATATAGCATTGCCTATATATATATATATATATATATATATATATATATATATATATATATATATATATATATATAAATACACACTACTCAATATTACAAAGTATAATGATGCTAACAATGAATCCATAATATTACATAAGCTGGGATATAAACGTTTAGCGACTCAATTTGAAACATAGATAATATATTTCAAAACATATGTTATACTAAATGGCTAGGAGTTATACTATATGGCGATACCATGATACAGTTATTTTACACAAGCTGTGGTTTGAACTACAATTCTATTTAGATATAATATAAATTGTGAGATAAATATTCAATGACTCCATAATATCACCTGGGTTGGAATATGAAAATTCAATGACATATATATATATATATATATATATATATATATATATATATATATATATATATAAGCTAAGGATTACATACACGATGATGCCTTTATGTATTCTGGTTATCAATATTCTCCATTAAAATACAATGATGCCATTATTTTACTATATTACATAGATTGTGACTAAAACACATATATAGACTCAATAACCATTGCTTGGATTGTAAATTATATAGTGATGCCATTATATTCTAACTAGAAGTTGGTAAATGGTTATAACTCAGACATTTATATGACTGGAAATTAGATATACAATGACCCTTCAAATAATACAGGTTGTGTATTAAAATGTATAGTGACTCATACATATAATAAATGTTGAGTACTAACTTTAGTAACTCATTCTACATTATATAGGCTAGAGGTATATTATCAATGATGCCATTTCCATATATAGACATGTAAAATTGAACATGTGGCTAGTTTCTAGTTGACACCATTATAATTTCTAAATTAATATCCTGATTACTATTGCAGATCGATGCCTCACACAGTTAAACCATTACTAAATCTTAGTGCTACCAAAATAAAACTACAGATAATATTTAAGCTTACTTTTACCATGCTTTGAAGTATATACATGGCTCTATTGTCTAAGTATGATGACCTGAGTTATAATTGTTTTCTACTTATTCAAATTACCATAATAGGCTGGAGTTTGGCATTTTAGTCTTCTAAACACCTCTATTTTATTGTTTTGACTGAGTCATTCTACTTGGGCGATGCCTAACTATGAGTTGATGTGAATAATAACTACAAAGATTTACTCATTGAATGTTATTATGATTTATAAATTCATTCTATGACAACCACACACCCAAACTAGATTATTAATTTCATAAACATATAGATAGATACATAAATTTAATGGCACAACCTACCTGGCAGTCTATACTGTACTTGGCCTTGTTTTTTCTCTTTCAAATGCCTCTTCTATGTTTTCTTTCTTGTGCTATTCCCCCTCCTCTCTATGACACCTTTTTTATTATTAAATAATACTTATTCCCTTTTTCCCATATTCCGTGATAAATAAGAAGGCATAGTCCTTTTAAAGATTTTTTTATTTTTTTTATTTTTTTGTTTTACTTTGATTTCATGGTTTTTATTATTATTTTATGTAATTCCTTCCTTTTTGTTTTTCTTATTTTTAGGTTAGTTTATTTATCTTTATTTTTATTATTTTTTTTGTTATTTTTTTATTCTTTTCCTTTTTTTTCCATCTTAATCGGTAATTTTTTACTTTTATTTATTTTAACATAAATTATAGAAAATCCATAATTTACTAATTTAATTAATTGTCCTTTATTGCCATAAAATTTTAATGCTAATTTCATCAATTAATAATCTAGATTATAAATCTAATTATGCTAATAACATTTATGTTAACATTAATGATCAAACATACCAATCACACAAAATGAGTTCATTAAGTTGTTTAACCTATACTTAGAAAATCATGGCAACCAACTATTTAATGCAAGCATAAACAATCACATGTGTAAACCATTTGTAATAAATTATATCATGTGCTAGATAATATGGTGTGTGCAGGTTCTCGTGAGTTTCTCTATCATCCTTTGACATCTCCATCTACGCCACCTTCTTCAATGATGATCTCCCTCTGTTATGCTCTGAGGGATGATTTCTCCTACGTCAACCTCACAATAATCAATTAGTTAGATCATATCAACATGTTATACATTAATCAAAAAATATAACTAAAATGACACATCAACATGTTCATAATGTAAACACATATAATACAACTATCTCACAATAATGTAAACTTGTATCTTAAGCAATATCTTACTATCCCATAATAATATATATCTCAAAGTTTTGTTTAAATTAACCAAACTAAATATGTCAACTATAAAATTTCCATAGATAATCAAATAGTTTTCTTAGTGAGGAATCAAGATGTAACATCATTCCCCCATAAAGCTAGTCATCATCTCAAAAGACTCTTATTCAAACATAAATTTTGAATTAAAAAAATATTGTTTAGCAGAAAAATAACATTGTATAATAGTATCTAATCAAGTAAATAAATGTGGAAATTTTATGTATAACTTATCATAGTCCTCAAGTATCACTATCCTCAGAGTATTGGTTCCACTAGAACTTACATTGTGACATCTCTCTTTATGCAAATGAAGTTTATGAGTGTCGATTACTCTAATTGGTTCTATCATGACCACCCTGAGATCTAGAACTTGCAAAGCATTCCAATCTAAAACATACATAAGATTAGCTATATACTTCTTAAGATAAGAAACATAGAAGACATTATATAATAGAGCTAGAGTTGGTGGTAATGCAATCCTATATGCTACAATATTGACCACTTATAACACGTCGAAGGGTCCCACATATCTTGGTGATAATTTTGCTAACTTTTTAAATTTAATCAAGTTTTTCTATGGCTTAACCTACAAAAACACTTTATCACCTACTATAAAATGTCTTTCTATCCTCTTTAGATCATCATAACTCTTCTATCTATCATTATCCTCGATCAATCTCTACCTAATTAATCTAACTTGCTTTTCCATCTCTAAAAGCATTTCAGGTCCAAAGACTACCCTGTTATTTAACTTGTCCCAACTGATTGGTGTCCTGCACCTTCTTCTGTATAGTGCCTCAAATGGTGTTATCTTCAAGGTTAATTGGTATGAGTTATTGTATACAAACTCAACTAATGGAAGATAATCTTCCCACTTATATTGTTAATCTATGTAATAATTATGAAGAAAATCCTCTACAACTGATTAACTCTCTCAGTCTGTCCATCAATATCTAGGTGATATGTTGTACTAAAATTTATCTGTGTACCCAAAACTAAATTCATAGTTACCCAAAATTTTAAAGTCATCTTTGGATCATGATCTGAAATGATCTTATCTGGAAATCTAAGCAACCTATACACTTTCATTACAAATCTGTTTGCAACGGTAGGTGCATCATCTATCAAATTGCCTAGTATAAAATGAGCCACCTTTGTTAGTTTGTCAGCAATTACTAAGATCATATCATGCCTATTACGTGACATTAGTAAACCTTGGACAAAATCCATACTGATCACTTGCCACTTCCACTTCGATATATCATGCTAATATAACAATCTAACCAGATGCACATGTTCAACTTTCACTTGATGACATTCCAGACAACGTGACACATAATCTTTTATATCTTTGATTCTCTTCCAGAAATATATTGGTATAAGCTCTACCATGAACTTGGTTACTCCTAGATGTCCTACATATGGGGCATTATCCAATTATATTAACATTGTGCTCTGTAAATTCTATTGATCTAGCACATACATCCCTTCATTGTAACATAATAAACCATCACTCTACAATCTAAATCTTTTATATTGAGGATTTTGAGTATTCTTAGATAAAGCTTTTTCAATTTGATCATAAAATTCATCTCTTGGTGAGAACTCAATCACCTGATCCTTGAAAGTACTCTTGATAGTAGCTATAACTACTATGTACCTTCTATGATTGAGGGCATCAATTACTCTATTTTTATTTCCCTTGATATATCTGATGTTGAAATCATAATCAGATAAGAACTTAATTGATGCAAAACATATACAAAGAAAACATCTTTAACCTTGTTTTTTAAACCACTTCCCTTGATAATGATTCACTAGACCAAACTTCTCAACAAAATTCTAAGTTTCCTTTACTTTTATAAGGTTGCTAATATGTTCTAAAAGTTATTTAGGTTCTCATTGACCTCTAAACTACATTTCAACACCTTCCAAACCTCAACTCACATATTTTCCCAACTCTCCCTGCTTTTATCTCAATCTTTTTAGCCTTATTAATGGACTTTCCTTGATGTGTATGGTCTATACCTTCACCAAATGGAAAACTAATTATTTATTAAGATACCCTTTTCTCCAAAAATTGTTTTCACATAATTTCTTAATCCATCTCAAACTCTGAGTCACTTTTCCAATGATAAAAATCTTGTTGTTTACCTCTAATTAGTTCTCCTCAATCATTTAGAGCCCTGTCACACTTTTAGTCACCTTTTGACATATAGAAATATCATGAAATGTCCTAAAAACCTTTTATTCACTTGAAACAATTCAACACCTAGTTTAATTTCAAATTTCACTATATTTATATAGTTCAAACTCCCAATACCTTCAAAACCCTAGATTTAGGGCTTGTCTGTTCATTGTCTAAGCTGAGGGTTATTAAAATTCATTTTCCCACTTTTCACTGAGTTTCAAGACCCAAGATTTCATTTTGAGGTCTATCTAGTCCTAATACAAACCTTCCAATTCTTATCTTCCACTAATCAAATCACTGATACCATTTTCCAACATTGAAATCTTCTTGACTGTGTTAACAATAGACCATCTACAGGTATGAGTCAGGGTTTTAACAATTCATTTCATGTTTTTGATCAATTTAAAATATATAAAAACATTCAATGTATTCCATTAAACTTATCAAAATGTTCTACAACAAGTCATTACTCAATTTTGTTTTGAATCTTATCTTTTCAAGAAATCAACACACAATACTCTATTACAATAGGAAACAATAAGCAAATAGGGTTTCTTGCTATCTGTCTAAACTCTATATGAGTTCATATTTATATCATGATGCATGGAGTTTAAAAATATTTATCCATGTTTGTAATAACTATATATTCATTTTTCAATCATCTTTGAAAACTCACAATCTAGGTTAAGTTAACAATACAGTCTAGGGTCTGAGACTACCTTCTTTAAACAAGGTGTCCTTTTCCTTATTTTTGAAGTAGATATACATAATATAAAATTCATATATACTTCAAGCATGTTATGAAAAAATTATTCATTTATTTATCCTTCAACAAGTATGAATAATCTGCAAATTCAAACTTTCAACAATCAAACATGGGTCTATGTATTAAACCTGCAATACAGGGGTTCACTCCTTTATGAACCTCTTCAAGTTTTGAATCATTAACACATGAAATATTTTTATTCCACATTTTAAAACAATTATAATTCCCTTCCAATTTTTATTTATCAATGAATTAAATCAATCTAAAACTCAAGTCTTTCTTGTAAGAACTGGGTTTGCAATCTGTGACCCTTTCAACAGGGTTCTCTTCCTATCCCTTTCAAAAAAATAAGCATTAGTATTTCAAACACACATTGAAACTAAAACCATTCTCATTATTGCATCAATGACACTATGCATTCATAAATTTAATAATACAAACAATAGGATTTATTAAGACCTTCAACAAAGGTCTGTTTTCATTCATTTGCAAAAATAGGGTTTACAACAGCCCAGAACTTAGTTATACAAACTTTGTTCCATATACCATTATTATATATATAATTTATATCCTTACTTTGAGTGGATTATTCATCTAATACTCAAAATTGACTCCGTAATTCCTAAACAAGTGCATAATTACTTCTTGAATCCCATTTTCCATGTAGAAGTCTCTTTCTTACATTGCATTTTCATGATTTACAAAAGAGGACCTATATGGAACCATGATCTAAGACTCATGACATTTTATGTACCTTCCAAAGTGTCAAATACCTTTTCACAATTGTGTTTAACATCTTACCACCTTTACAATCACATAAAGGTCCTTACAAAAGCTCATTAAGATTCAAATTTTTAAATAATGGTTTTGGTAGGAAACCTTCATATTTAAATTATATGCACTTATCAACCATCTAAACTACACTAATGGACTTCCTAAGACCTCTATAAATTTTAATACATATACTAAACCAACTTAAGACCAAAAATGGATCAACTTGGGGTCATCATGGGATGCCCCTACATCATACTTTGAAGCTGAGGAATCTTTGCTATATGTATAAAATGATGCACTTGGTATATGTTGTTGCCTACATGCATTAAAATCCTCTTGAATATGTATACCTCCACTTGCCTCTCATATAGGTATACATGTTATCGGGTCCCACATCTAGGACTCCTCTACTTCACCTTTATACCTACACATGACATAACAGTGTTAAAAAAACATAACTGCTACCTTTTCCTCCTTGTCATACAGGTATAGTCCAATGTTTCTCTTAGTTAATATGATCCACCTTATTCTTTAGTCCCTTATCAACAACTACTACAAATATAGATTCATCTTCCTTCACCAAGACTCCTTGTGCTGCCCATTCTATCTCATGCACTCTTGTGCTTGTCCTTTGGTTACCTCATACTCACATACATGCTTAGTTTGTTGTTGTACCTCGTCAACATCTTGACTGATATCTAAATCTTTCACATCCATTAGTTTCATACTCTCTTGAGTTATCTCTTCTTATTGATGTCTCTCATGGGTCTATTACATATTGCCCATCTCATTGACAATTTCTTCTTATTTTTCTTCTACATGCTCCCTACCTGTACCTTCATGACATAAAAACTTATTAGAATTAATGCTTTAAGTCTTCATGACATCTTCATGGGTTGTCTCCTTGGGAAATTAATCATCCATCTTCTTCTCTTATTTGGTGTCATATCCAAACCATCTCCTTTCCATCTCAGCTGCAATGTCAAACTCTATCTTGTTGTCCTCTCTTTCATGGACTTGGCTACCATGCTTGAATTCTTGTGTTATCTCACTCTTCACTTTCTTTTCAGGTACCTTGACCAATCCTAAACCTTCCATAGTTTGATTCCAACACTGCCTCATCATCATAAGTCTTTCATCTTTTCTTCCCTCTTCGCCTTTCAAGGGTAATAGTACATATACCTCTCCATGCTACTTAACAACATATGTATTTGCCTTCCCATCATGTATGGCATGTCTATCATACTGATATGGCCTCCTTAGCAACACATGACACATGTCTATAGGCATAATATCACATAATACACTATCTCTATATCTATCTATCTGAAACTCAACCCAACTCTGTTCACTTACTAGTATCTGATGCCTTTTTTGAACCCATGCAACTATGTATGGTTATAAATGTGGCATCCTCTTTAACCTTAAATTTTGTACCATCTCTAATGAAACAATGTTTTTAGTACTACCACCATCAATAACTAAATTACATACCTTATCATGGGCCTTATATCTACTTATAAATAAGCTTATCCTTTGGATTGATTCCTTGCTTTGTTTCTACTACATTAAGACTCTTCTCATGAGAAATGACTCATTCATATCATGTCCTCTCTTTTCATTCATCTCTCTCACTCTCTATTTTTGCATACTACTACTCACATTCCTTGGACAATCTACTTCCCTATGTCCTCTTTGGAAATTTCAACATTGCCCTTGAAATCTATATCTTTGTCCTTGTCTCATTAGAGCTTTTTATCTTCTCAATATATCATTTTCAAATATTCTAACCTGCCTTGCATGGTGCTTCCCCATGCCCTCTTCTTGAACTATTTCTGCATTCTCTTCTGGTCTCCTTTAAACCACCTCTCTATTTTATCTCTCATCCATCCTTACTTGCAAAGATTCACTTTGCTGACTATCATCTCATTATTCTATTTCTTCTCTTTGTTCTCTCTCCCTAAGAACATCCTCTATAGCCTCCATTCTCATCATCAATGGAGTAATCAATTGAGTTACTTGGTCTACCGCTTTCTTGACCAAATCATCTTCATTCCTATTAGATTTCTCCATGGAGCATTATCTTTAATCACCTATTCTGAAATATACTTCAAAATACATTGTTATTCCTTTCAACAATCCACAAAATATTTCCCTAAGCTCTGATACTAAAATGATGTATAACATGTACAAAGAAAACATCTTTAACCTTGTTTTTTAAACCGCTTCCCTTCACAATGATTCACTAAACCAAACTTCTCAATAAATTATAAGTTTCCTTTACTGTTAGATGGTTTCTAATATTTTCCATAAGTTATTTAGGGTCTCATTGACCTCTCAACTACATGTCAACACCTTCCAAACCTCAACTCACATCTTTTCCCAACTCTGCCTGCTTTTGTCTCAGTCCTTCTAGCCTTATTAATGGACTTTCCTTGACGTGTATGGTCTATACCTTAACCAAATGAAAAAATAATTATTTATTTATATATTCTTTTCCCCAAACATTCTTTTCACAAAATTTCTTAATCCATCTCAAAATTTGAGTCACTTTTCCAATGCTAAAAAGCTTATTGTTTACCTCTAATTAGGTCTCCTCAGTCATTTAGAGTCATGCCATACTTTAAATCAACATTTGACATATGGAAACATCCTAAAAACCTTTTATTAACTTGACATAGTTCAAAACCTAACTAAATTTCAAATTTCACTATATTTGGATGGTTCAAACTCTCAATACCTTTAAAACCCTAGATTTAGGGCTTATTTGTTCATTATCTAAGCTAAGGGTTATTAAAATTCATTTTACCACTTTTAATTGAGTTTCAAGACCCAATATTTCACTATGAGGTCTATCTAATTATAATTCAAACCTTCCAATCCTTATCTTTCACTAATCAATCCACTGATAATGTTTTACAACATCAAAATCTTCTTGATTATGTTAACAACATACCATCTATAGCTCTGAGTCAAGGTTTTAACAACTCATTTCACATTTTTGATCAATTTAAAATCTATAAAAACATTCAATGGATTCAATTACACTTTTTAAAATGTTTTACAACATGTCATCACTTAATTTTATTTTGAATCTTGTCTTTTCAACAAATCAACACACAGTCCTATGTTATAATAGGCAATAACATGAAAATAGGGTTTTTTGCTATCTGTCTAAACTCTATATGAGTTCCTCTTTATATCATGATGTATGTAGTTTCAAAACATATTTCAAAATATTTATCCATGTTTGGAATAACTATATATTATTTTTTCATTCATCTTTGAAAACTCACAAGCTAGGTTAAGTTAACAATAGTCTAGGGTCTAAGACTACCTTCTTTAAACAAGGTTTCCTTTTCCTTATTTTTGAAGTAGATATACACACTATAAACTTATAATATTCTTAAATGATTTTATGAAACAATTACCCATGTATTTCTCCTTCAATAAGTATGAATAATCTACAAATTCAAACTTTCAACAATCAAACAGGGGTCTATGTATTAAACCTGCAATACAGGGGTTCACTCCTTTCTTAACCTCTTCAACTTTTGAATCATTCACACATTAAATAGTATTATTACACATTTGAAAACAATTATAATTCCTTTCCATTTGTTCTTTATCAATGAATTAAATTCAATCTAAAACTCAAGTCTTTCTTGCAAGAACTGGGTTTGTAATCTATGACCCTTTCAACAGGGTTCTCTTCTTATCCTTTTCAAACAAACAAGCATCAGTATTTCAAACACACATTGAAACAAAAAAAAATCTCATTATTGCATCAATGACACTATGCATTCATCAATTTAATAATGCAAATAGTGGGATTTACTAAGACCTTCAATAGAGGTTTGTTTTCATTCATTTGCAAAATTAGGGTTTACAACACCCCAAAATTGAGTTATACAAACTTTTCTCCATATACCATTCTTGTCTATACAATATCTATCCTTCCATAGAATGGACTATTCGTATATTACTCAAAACTGACTCTGTAATGCCTACCAAAGTGCATAACTACTTCTTGAATCCCATTTTCCACGTAGAAATCTCTTTCTTACATTGTATTTTCATGATTTACAAAAGATGACCTATATGGAACCATGATCTAAGAATCATGACATTTGATGAACCTTACAAAGTGTCAAAACCATTTTCATAAGTGTGTTTAACATCTTACCACCTTTACAAGCACATAAAGGTCCTTACAAAAGCTCATTAAGATTCAAATTTTTAAATAATGGTTTTGGTAGGAAACCTTCATATTTAAATTCTATGCACTTATCAACCATCTAAACTACACTAATGAACTTACTAAGACCTCTATCAACTATAAGACATCTACTAGACCAAATTAAGACTAAAAATGGATCAACTTTGGGTCATCATTGGATGCCCCTACATCATCAATCTAGTGTCTCTGATGGCATTCAAATTAGGTTGGGTGAAAATGTACTTGAGTCCCAAGTTATATGTCTTGAGCTCAAAAGGTTTTCCTAAAAAGTAATGTTGTCACTCTTAAAAATCATGCATAATAGCTACAAGTTCCATATCATAAGGGTCATAGTTCACCTCATATGGATTTAGCTTTCATGATTCATAAGTCACCACTCCACCATCCTAATTAAGGACTCTTCCTAGCCCATTCCTTAAAGCATCCATGATCATTAAAATTGACCATTGGAGTCAGCAACTCTTAAAATTGGTGTATAAGTAAGCCTTCTTTTTAACTCTTAGAAATCTACTTCATACTTATCTAACCAAATAAAATTGTGGTTCTTCTATTGCAAGGAAGTAATTGGATTAACTATCTTGAAAAAGTTTAGAATGAACTTCCTATAGTAGCCTGCTAACCCTATGAAACTTCTTACCTCATGCAAATTCTTTGACATTGGTCATTCCATAATGGATCTAATCTTTCTTGGATCTACTAATATACCATCCACAAAGATAATATGTCCCAAATATTGGACTCTTTTTTGAAAAATGTGTACTTGGATAACTTACCATATAACTTAGGCTTCCATAATCGTTGCAGAACTAGTTCTAGATGCTAAAGGTGCTTCTCTTTATTCTTTGAGTAGATAAGAATGTCATCCATAAAACTAATACATAGTGGTTAAGGTAATATCTGAACACATTTTTCATGAGGTTCATGAATGTTGATGGAGCATTTATCAATCTAAATGGTAGCATTGTGAACTCATAGTACCCGTATTGAGTTCTGATTTCTATCTTTGGAATATACTTATCCTAAATCCTCAATTGATGGTATCTCATTCAAAGATAAATTCTAGAAAATACTATTGATCCCTACATTTTATTGAAAATATCATCTATATGAGGTAATGGATACCTATTTTTGATATTTGCCTTATTCAAAATTTTATAATTAATGCAAAGTCGAAGGGTACCATCCTTCTTCTTGACAAAGATAACTGGTGCACCCCGTGGTGACACACTTAGCCTGATCAACCCTTTTTACAATAATTCCTAGATTTAAGCCTTTAATTCAACCAACTCAGTGGTTGTCATCATATATGGTTCCTTAGACTATGGTTTTGAACTAGGTATGATGTCAATAGAAAAATTAAACTCACGTCTAGGAGGCAAACCCAAATTTTTTTTCGAAAACACATCATGAAAATCTCTAAGAAATGGGTAATCTTTCAAAGATGGTTCCCTAGTTTCCTCCATTTCATTTATTTTGATGATAAATGTTTAAAACCCTTTTCCTTGAGCCCTCTTAAGTTTCATTGCAGAAATATGCCTAAACTTCAACTCTCTCTTCTCACCTTGCATTTGTGTCTAATTTCCAAAATCATCCAAGCACTCAACCTTCTTCAGGTAGAAGTCAACCTTGGCCTTGTGTTTTTCAATCCAGTTGAATCTTAAGATCGCATAATATGACCCCAGTGATGTTACATATAAATCCATAACTATTTTGAATTAGGGTAACCTATTCTCTGCTTCAACTAAACACTTGTCAACTATGACTTTTGAGTCATTCCCATACTAGACTGACCATGTATTTTCCATTACTCTAGCTCTTATAGTTAACTTACTAAGCATTTTAGGAGATATAAAATATTTTGTGGCTCTTTAATATATTATAATGGAGACTAGATGGTTAAACAAAGTACTTAATAGCTCTATGGGTAATGCCTAAAATTTAGCTTGCTGATTATCAACTACTGCATGAATCTATTGCTAAAAACTGCCCTATTAAGGATTAGACCTTTGCCCTTTGACTTGTCTTGAGGACAATCAAAAACATAATGGTCATATACACAAATGAAACAAACTCTAGGTGGTCCTTTCCTATCATTTTGTTGGTTTCCATTAAAATTGCCTTTGGATCTATTGCCCTATTTTTATTGCCTAAACTGTTGTTAAACTTGGTAATCTAACTTTTAAACTGATTCTTAGAGTCTCCACTCCTCTATTTCTAATTCTTCTTCTTGAAGGTTGTCTTATAATTTACAAACCTTTTTTTGAACTTGTCCTTGGCTTATGAAAGAAACTTTAACTTTTGGTCTTATTTGACTACCTTCTTCAAGACCTAGTCCATGGTGGAAGGTCAATGAACATCCACATTTCCAAGGATCTGGGGCCTCAAACCCATGATAAACTTTTTGATCTTGAACAATTCATCTCCTTGATATTGAGGTATGTACTTCAAAATTTTGGTGAACTACTCCCAATACTCATTCACTAACAAGTCACCTTGCTTTATATTCTATAAATACAAGAGATTCTTATCAAAATAAAGTTTTGGAAGCCATCATGAATTAAATAATGCCACAAATTTATCCTAAATAATAGTGGTTGAGTTAAGATTCATTTCCAACCTCTTATTGGCCTACCACATAACTGTCTCTTTGGCCAACTAGTATGCTCCCCATACTTCTTTGGTGACCTCTGAGTAGTTTCAAATTAATAAATACTTATCCATCTCAGTCAATCATGCCTCAACTCCATCACCTAGAACAATCCCATTGAACATATGTGGGTTCACCTTCTTCATGTCTCTAGCTAACTACACAGCTACCTAAGCTCTAGCATCTTGAGGATTTTCCTACTCAATATAATGATCTTCAAGTACATCTTAATATTATTCCTCTTCATGGCCATAAGCCACCTATTCTAGAGCTATAATCTGATCCCTAATTTCATTCATGGCTATGAGAATTTGGTCCATCTTTATTGATTGCTCAATGATAAATTATGGAGGGTTCTTGTCATTAGTAATCAAAGGACCCCCTATAGAAACTCTAGCTTTCACCATCCTTCTTTCTATCAACATAAGGATATAAAAATATTAGTGGACTCATTAGGTCTTAGAGTTTGAGTTGTAGATCTGATACCACATGTAACATCCCCACTAGGATCTACCTAGAAATACGTGATTTTTTAAAAATAAAACACATATACCTTAAATAGATTTCACCATAAAAATCTAATTAGAGATCATAAAAAATAATCTAAGTGTGATAAAAGTAAAGAAAGCATATTACATCATATATCATTGATCTCTAATATCATGATGCGAATATAGAAAGTAATAATATTAATTCAACCTTGATTGATACAAGTCGATAGTCACTGTTGTCATTGTATAATAAATAAGTTATTAAAACTCTTCATGATAATATTTTAATAACAAGTACAATACAATACAATGTACATATAAGGTACATGGCTCCCCTAGAGCATAGTTCACAAACTCTAGTATCTATGAGAATCTCAAATGCCATCTCAAAAGTAGTACTATTGTGGAGAAAGAGAGCATCATCTGAGCACTTTTCCACACCAACCACGGACTAATGATCTCCCACACTAATCCCATCAGGGAATGGTCCTTCTTTTACGGATGAGTAGATAGTGATGACATAAGAATCTAGAGAGACAAGTACCTGTGTGTTGTATGATTTCTAAAACTAAATATGTAGTGTATCATAAAAAATATATTTTATTTCAAGATATCACATAAACAGGTAAATCATACTCATGAAATGATAATGTCTCACTAAACATACTTTGGCCAAAGTTTTTAAGAATAATAAATCATAGCGATTTATAGATCAATCAATATTCATACACACCACTTGATTAGATTGATTTTATCTAGAATTGTGATGCTAGTAAGCCAATGAAGTCTGTCTCACTCCTTACTCAGTATCAATAATGCAAGATTGGTCAAACAAAATTTAACCATGAGATTCATACTATTTACATCCTACTAAAAATCACATAACATAACATAACATACTAAACATAAGAGTAATCAAAGCATACATTTATTTTATCAAACGTATGAATGAATCTTAAATTATGATCTATCATATACTAAAAATAATAACTATAGTTAATACCATCTAGGTAAAATACACGTTTAGTTACAGATTAAAATTACCATAGTTAATTTCCAAATATTCTACACTCTATGATAACTCATATTAGCATAGTCTGGTGTTTTTAAGCACAACTACTAAGAACCACAACTAGTCTAATAAAGTAGTCAAAAATACATAGAAATATAAGTTTTTATAAAAACAACTAGATATAACAAAATAAGTCTCACAACACATGAAATATAGGATAATCCAATTTATAATTTGTTATATATTTAGGGGTTTAAATGCACACATTCATTAAATTTTATTATACATAATTCTTTAATATAGTTTATAATCCACCCGTGGAACTATAACCATAAGAATACACCCCTATGTACATGTATATGTTATTAGGCATATTAACACCTATAGTTATCAATATTCTCAAATGAAATTTTTTTGAGGTTATTCAACCATTATGATATCATATAGAATGACTATGATTTATAATCTAACAATCATCCTTAATCTATTTTGAGGTTTATAAATATTTTATCTGTCAAGAGATCATTTAGCTATGACTGTTGGTTAAGTATATTCTCTTCAGTCTTACTTCTAGGTTAATCCCATAAAAACTCTATCCAAATTAATATTTACTTATATAGACCTGCATATACAAGAACTCATAGTTTACTAAATTTTTATGAAATTGGCTATTGTTTGGTTTCAAATATCAATGAAAGAGTAATTTGACCCTTTTAATGCAAAATCATACCTTTTAATCTTCTAAAAACTTTCCCCATAATTAGTGTTAGATACTAATTAGCACACGTATATAGTCCATAATATATAAATGATCCTCTTGTATAAACACATGGAAAACTAAGGCGTTAAGGATTTAATAATATATATTTTTAAAGCCAAGGAGATATTGTTAAACTATTCCATTAAAATATATGCCTCAAAAGGGAGAGCTACACCTCCAAATATGGGGATGTCTTAGACTTTGGAACTCCTAAGCCTATGAAATAAATAAACTAACATGTTCTCAGCTATTGACAAATAGAATACAGCCGTGAGTATACAATAAAGTGGTGCCTTTCTATATATAAATACACACTACTTAGTATTATAGAGTACAATGATGCTAACAGTGACTCCACAATATTACACAGGATGAGATATAAAAGTTCAGAGACTCAATTTGAAACCTAGATAGTATATTTTGACATATATGTTATACTAAATGGCTGAGTTATACTATATGGTGACACCATGATACAGTTATTTTACACAAGTTGTGGTTTGAACTACAAAGATTCCATTTATATATAATATATACTATAAGATAAATATTCAATGACTCCATAATATTACCCAGGCTAGAATATGAAAGTTTAGTGACTCATATATATATATAGACTCAATAACCATTGTATGGGTTGGAAATTATACAATGATGTCATTATATTTTAACTAGTAGTTAGTAAATGGTTATAACTCAGACATTTATACGACTGAAAATTAAATATGTAGTGACCCTCAAATAATATAGTCTATGTATTAAAATGTATAACAACTCATACATATGATAAAGGTTGAGTACTAACTTTAATGACTCATTCCACATTGTACAAATTAGAGATATATTATCAACAATGCCATTTCCATACACAAACATGCAAAATTGAACATATTGTGAGTTGTTGGTCAATGCCATTATAATTTTATAGTTAATATCATGATTACTATTTTAGATCGATACCTCACACAATTAAACCATTACTAAATCTTAGCATTACCAAAACAAAACTACATACAATATTTAAGCTTGATTTTACCATGCATTGAACTATATACATGACTCTATTGTCTAAGTATGATTACCTAAGTTAGAATTATTTTTTGCTTATTCAAATCACCTTAATAGGTTATATTTTGGTGTCCTAAACTACTAAAGGCTTCTATTTTATTGTTTTGGCTGAGTCATTCTACTTGGGCAACACCTAACTATGAGTTGATGCGAATAATAACTATAGAGATTTACTCATTCAATGCTATTATGATTTACAAATTCAGTCCATGACAATCACACACCCAAACTAGATTACTAATTTCATAAACATATAGATAGATACATAAATTCAATGACACGGCCTACCTAGTAGCCTGTATTATACTTGGCCTTGCTTTTTCTCTTTCAAACACCTCTTCTATGTCTTCTTTCTTGTGCTACAACCCATCCTTTGTGCTATGCATTTTTTCTTAGTAAATAATACTTATTCCCTTTTTCCCATATTCCATGATAAATAAGAAGGCATAGTCCTTTTTAAGAGATTTTTCTGTCTTTGTTTAATTTTATTTTTCTTTGTTTTTCATGGTTTTTATTATTAATATTTTATGTAATTCCTTCTTTTTTGTTTGTCTTATTTTTAGGCTAATTTATTTCTCTTTATTTATTTTTTTTTTTGGTTATTTTTTTATTCTTTTCCATTTTTCCCCCTCTTAATCAATAGTTTTCAACTTTTATTTATTTTAACATAAATTAGAAAAAATCCATAATTTAATAATTTAATTAATCATCCTTTATTATCATAGAATTTTAATGATAATTTCATCAATTAATAATCCAAATTTTAAATCTAATTATGCTAATAATATTTTTACTAACATTAATGATCAAACATATCAATCATGCAAAATGAGTCCATTATGCCATTTAACTTATGCTTAGAAAATCATGGTAACCAACTATTTAATACAAGCAAAAATAATTACATGTGCAAACTGTTTATAATGCATTCTAACATGTGCTAATTACTATGGTGTGTGTAATGTTTTTGTTGGTTTCTTTGTCATCCTCCGACATCTCCATCTATGTCACCTTCTCTGATGATGCTCTCCCTCCATCACTCTCTAAGGGATGAGTTATCCTACATCAACCTCACAACAAGAAGGTAGTTAGATCATATCAACATGTTATACACACATCATAGAATATAATTAAAATAATACATTAACATGTTCATAATGTAAACACATACGTTATAACTATCTCACAACAATGTAAACATGAATCCTAAGCAATATCCTACTGTCCTATAACATTATATATCTTAAAGTTTAGTCTAAATTAACCAAATCAAATATGTCAACTATAAATATCCACGGATAATCAAATAGTTTGCTTAGAGAGGAATTAAGATGTAACACTTTTTCAAAATCAAGTAAGATCATGCCTATGTCTTGGCTAGAATCATGCACCTAATTCACACCTTTCCAATTGGAAATAAAGTTGTTAATGATATATCTACCTTCAATAAACCCAGATTGAGTAATCGAGATAGATGATGGCAAAATGAAGAAAAGCATCATGGCTAGAAGCATAGCTAAAATTTTGTAGGAGACATTGAGAAGAGTGATAGGTCTCCAATTATTAACCATCATAGGTTCTCCATATTTTAGGATGAGATTAACCACACCTCTATTTATTTAAGGTCCCAAGGTGCCCACATCAATCGTTTCATTAAATACCTCTAGACAATCAAGTACAATATAATATTTATTAGACTTGTAAAACTCCACAGGAAAACCATCATAACCTAAGGCTTTGTCAACCTTCAAAGAGTCAATGGTTTCCTTTATCTCATCTAGGGAGATCTCATTATAGATCCATGTGGCTCGCTCACATTTTTTTAATACACTTTGTAGAAAGATCTCTTCTATGATTAGTTTGTGAGCTCGAGCCATCAGATGAGAATAGTTAAAAGTAGAAGGAGAAGAAGGATTTTTTAATCTCAGTTGGATCACTAGACACAAACCCACCATAATCAATCATTGTAATCTTTTTTTGACCCTACATTGTTCTTAGGAAATTAAAAAATATATTAGAGCCTTTATCCCCCAGCTTGAGCCAGTTCAATCTAAAATGAAATTGAGCCCCTTTAACAACAAACATCTGATGGTCCCTAATCTCATAATTTAGGCTTGCTAGCTCATCAAGCAGGAGGAACATTACTTGGATCAAGCTACAATCACGGTTCTAAAAGAATTAGCTTCTCCTAGGTAGTACAAGCTTTCTTCTTCCTCAAAATGGCTTGGTACTACCTAAAGTTATGTGTAAAATTTTTACACAAGCTCATACAACAATTCCACTTGTGAATAACGGAGGAAGATTCTATTGTGAGCTAACCAATACTCCATGTGGAATGGATAACTCCTTTACAACCCAAATAATCTAAGTGAGAAATAATCAATTTATATAGACCTTTCCACCCAAGAGTGTATACATAATATTTTCAAAATTTTATCAATTATTGATATTTTCTATCTTGAAGGAACCCATCAAGTCTCAATCTCTTTGAGTGCAAACCTTAAAGGTTGTACAAAGAAAGGGGTATGCATATCATTGGTGATTCACATGATTTTTTTCCCCTATACTACCACTTGGAATTTACATAACCTTCTCCTAGACACTTCCCTAAGCCTTCTTGCACACTCTTCAAGCCATTTATTGCCTTTATTAGCCCCTTCCTAAGCCTAAAACCCTTTTTGATAGTTTATGTTACACTATCAGCCCCATCAACTTGTACTTAAATTGATAAACACATTTAGGGTCTAGGTTCCCTCCTAACTGACCTAGACCAAGACCTAATTTATTTTCATCAATAGTGATATAAAGTTTATTAGGCTGACCCTATCGGCTAAACTTTCAAAAAGGTTTAAAGTTAGATTCAGATATATATATACACACACATTCATTTCACTATTTATTAGAGACAACAAGAGTTAATTATTCATTTACACTTCTTTATAATCTTCTCTTCTACCATTCTACTTGAGGAGTTATAGCTTAGGATCTACACTTGGAGAAGAATCTTATCTTGTGGAAAAGTCTTGGATGCTTTGGCCTTTCTTAGTGATCCTTACAAACCACAACCTCTTGAAAAACACCTTTGGCCAAGAAAGAGATTGAGTCTCAATGGGTTCATCTTCAAGGTAAGTATCTCTAACTTTACTTCTCTATTTTAATAGATAGAAGTAACATAAGTAATCTTTTACTTTCCTTTGCATTTACCTTGTGAATATGAAAACATAGGACCTAACTAGGTTTTTGCATGGTGTTACTTGACTAGAGTCTTTAAAACCCTCTCCAATGCTATTATTGTGATAGTATATCCCTTAGTTAGGTCTAGCAAACCCATCTTGGTCATGACCTTGAATATCTAATGTATCAATAATTGAAAGTGTAAGTATGATTTATCATCTTTGAGCTAGGATTGATTAAAAGATCAGTTATATTTCCTTTTGTATACATTTTGGTGAACCTGATATGAATTAAACCCTTATAGGTATTCTTTCACACTTTCATTTTTTCATCATATTATATTTTTTTAACCTTTGTGGTACTATATCAAACCGGTTAGTATAATTATAATAGTATGTGTCATGTTTAACACACAGTCACTCCAAAATGTCTCTATTTTATTTATGCAAGTCTTCCCAAAATACATGTTACTAGATTGATCAATTCAATATAGTATTCTTTTTTAGATCTAGATTTGAATACATATTCAAACCAATTGACTCTATTTGCAATTTTCTTCTTTCAACATATAGGTCTACAAATATAGTCAAACTAGTTGACTATGTTAGCAAATTCTTCTTCAACATATAGAGTTTCACAAACTTTGTCGAGCCACTTATTAGTATAATTTTGAATCATCTTTTGAACATCAAAAAATAAAAATTTATCATCTAAAAATCTTCAAACCCATCAAGGTTTGATTCTTTCTCTCTCTATCATTTTAGTTTTCTTCTTTTAGTAATGTTTTTCATAAGTTTGCAATCTGTACTACTTATTCTATATTTTTTCCATTGTTGAGTGAGGTTCGATTATTACTTTTCACTCATGAATGTTGTTTTCCTTTTAATACACTATTTCTATTGATGACTGAGTACAGATTGTTATTACTCACTCATCAATGTTGTTTTACCATTTGTTTTTCCATCTTTGTTTAAATAAGGATTGTTACTGCTTTTACATTGATGTTGGATTACCATTGATGTATCCTTGGTTTGACTTGGTGAGTTTTTCCTTTCTTACTTAAGATTTACTTGTTTGATTTTTTTAGTATTTAGTAGCCTTAGCTTTTCAGTTACCTAATTTACTCTAAATTTTGACTTGGTCATTTTATCCTAACTTAGCATTTATCACCCTAACTTATCAAATTTATAAATACATCTCATATACACCACATAAGTTATCTTGGTTTTCTTGTGTTTATTTATTTTTGATCTTTAGTTTTGTATCCTTGGGTTTGTCCAAAAAAGTCTC
This sequence comes from Torreya grandis, assembly GCA_037957365.1. Classification (NCBI taxonomy): domain Eukaryota; kingdom Viridiplantae; phylum Streptophyta; class Pinopsida; order Cupressales; family Taxaceae; genus Torreya; species Torreya grandis. The sequence continues at coordinate 147,992 of JARHVA010000408.1, forward strand.
TACGCCCTCCACAATCAAAACTACAAACACAACAAACAACCATATCATGATAAAGGTAAGTCAAGGTATGCATACATTAATGTTATTTTAGGTCATTTCCTTTTTAACCATTTACTTTCAATTAGTTTATGCTTTAAAATATTATAATTTATTTAGCTTTAGTGTTGTGTGTTACTATGTTCTTTTATCTAAGTACCATCCCCTGTTGCACCTGAGTGACACATGATGAGCTTCAAGTGGGGCATATGTATACACATAATATTTTAAAACTTATATCAATTACTAATGGTTTCTATCTTGTAAGAACCTATCAAGTCTCAATCTCTCTAAATGTATGCCTTAAAGGGTGCATCAGGAAAGGGACAGGTAGACCATTAGTGCTTCACATGATTGTTATCTGATATACCACCACTTGATATCTCCACAACCTTCTTTTAGACAATTACCTAAGCCTTATCTCCTCTCTTTCACACTCTTCCAACCATTTATCACCTTCATTAGCCCCTTATTTAACCGAAAACCCTTTTTGATGGTTTACATTACACTATTGGCCCCATCAACCTTATACTCAAATTGATAAAACACATTTAGGGTCTAGGTTGTACCCTAGTGGACCTAGACCAAGACCTAATTTATTTTTATCAATAGTGATATAGAGTTAATTAGGTTGAACCTATCGGCTAAACTTTCAGAAGGGTTTAAGGTTAGATTCAACTATATATATATATATACACACACACACACACATTCATTTTTCCATTTCTTAGAGGCAATAAGAATGAATTATTTATTTACACTTATTTACAATCTACTCTTTTGTCATTCTACTTGAGGAGTTATAACTTAGGGTCTACACTTGGAGAAGAATCTTGTCTTGTGTAAAAGTCTTGGATGCTTTGGCCTTTATTAGTGATCCTTAAAAACCACAACAACCTCTTGCAAAACACCTTTGTCCATGGGAGAGATTGAGTCTCAATGGGTTCATATTCAATGTAAGTATCTCTAACTTTACTCCTCTATTTTAGTAGAAATATGTAGTATAAATAATAGATTTTGAATATATTGTTTTCTCCATGAATTAGGGTTTTACCTATATGTATGTATGTATGTATGTATGTATGTATGTATGTGTGTGTGTGTGTGTATATATATATATATATATATATATATATATATATATATATATTAATATTAATATTAACTTATGCATATTTAATTTTATGTTTACTAACTCCCATTTTATGCCATAAGTTTTGGTGAGCACTAGATTAAGCTTTTACTTTCTTTTGGATTTACCTTGTGAATATGAAAACATATGACCTAACTAGGGTTATTGCATGGTGTCGCTTGAGTAGAGGCTTTATAACCCTCTATAGTGATATTATTTTGGTAAGATATCTCTTGGTTAGGTCTTTGGATCCATCTTGGTCATGACCTCGAATATATAATGTATAAATAATCGAAAGTGTAAGTGGGATTTATCTTTTATGAGCTAAGATTGATTAATAGATCAGTTACATTTCCCTTTATATAAAAAAAGCACTCACCTTTAGATTATTATTTTTTAGAATAAATATTTCAATGGGGTGGTGGTCAAATATAGTAAATAGGAACACCTTAATAGAGTTACACTCTTCCTACTGGAATTCAAACCCATTCTTGTTGAAATAGAATCTATCAAGTCTAGAGGAGACTCTCTTACGAAGGCCCTTATTATTTCACCATGTAAACCAAATGTTTTTGTTACACTTTTTACCTTGGTTAAGAGGATCATAGAGCTTGTGAATCCCCTTAATTTTTGACCAAAATAATAGTTCATTCCCTTTACACAAAATTGAATCACCACACTACTGTCCTCTTTTTCCTCAACCATGTTAAAATACCCACACAAAATCCATGAAATGTCTTTTGGATTAACAACAATCCAATTCCATCAGATAGACCTTTCTTTATAATCATTAGAATCATAGATATTTTAAATCTCAAATACCTAGTTCTCACATTTGATAGTAATCCACATAGCTTTGTGACATGGGGATGAACCATAATCAATTAAAAATTCTTTCCACTTTGGATTAACTAAGATGGAGGCAACTCCTTTCCCTTTTGGATGAGAGGTGGAAAATGGGGAGAATATGGCCAAATTAAATTTAATATTGATTCAAGTTTGAATCTAATAACCTTCACTTCTGGAAGTAACAAGAAATAAATGCTCTCTATTGAGCACCTAAATTATCTTATGATTGGTTTACAATCAATGGATTCTAGGCCCCTCACATTCCAACTAACACCCTTAAATAATAGATGGGGAGGGAGCCTATCTTTGCAGACTAGAGGCCTTAGAACCTCTTTTATTTTGATACAACCTTTTAAAACACTGAGGAACCTTATTTTCATTAGCTTTCTTTTTTCTTTCCTCAACACTTCCTAGAAAATATTTATGAATCTTCCCATCCTCACGTTGGGGGGGGGGGCTAAGAAAGGTTCTAAATTGGCCTTAGTTTTCAATATTTTACCATTGTTCCTTTGCACACCACTAGAGAGAGAATTCAATCCAAAAAATCTAAGAAAAAAAAATATTTCCAAAACTTTAACAAGGAAAACATCAATATTAGGGGTAGGAGAAACCACCATGGGGACACTCTCATCATAACACAAATCATAATCAAGAGTTGAACAGCCAGGTGTAATGTTTAATAGGTCCAAAGAAGGTCAAAGGATAAATATGTCACTCAAATATACCTTTAATAATATTATATTATGTCCATGATATATTTTAACTCCAACCACCACTTGAAGCACACCATTAGTAATGTTCACAAATAGGCCTATGCATAGAAAGTTTGTCTTGAACTACTGAAGATAAAATACCAAGTAGTTAAACAAACATGGAAATAAAACATATACATAGAAACTTCAAGACTCAAAAACTTCACCAAGTGTATTATACTTCATTACATAGATAAAAAGGATGCAAAAAACACTCCTACAACTTACTCACTCAAAATTGCCAGTTTTCTTTAAAGATCAATCATGTTGATTTTGACCTTCAACACCTGTATGACCACTTTAAAAGGATCCTGATGCATGTGGATTATCATATGATACAATTATATCATTATAATATATAAATATAACATGATCAGATGGAAATATTGGTCTTGTAAACCAATCTCATGACCTTGTATCTCACTGTCTCCTCTGAACAAGACATGCCAACTTATGAGCAACATTTTCATCACATCTACTGATATCCAAAACTTATATCTAAAATGAACATGTATTAAAAGTATTTAAAATTTTCTCCATGTAATTGGATTCATCCCTATTCCATTATAACACATCCCTAATCAACTTCTCACTTCTACTTGGGTTTCTCACTATTTGTGCCATTAGGCTTGTTAGCAACATGTTATCTTGGATGACTAGTTTATCATAATTAAGGGATATAAACTAACAAAAAAATATCATGGACATAAAATACAAATCTTAAACTTATCCATCCAATGATTTTTCATACTTTGACTTGGTCAACTCTAATTGCTACAATAAATCTCTGAGAAACTAGCACTTTACTATAGGATCTATTCACACACCTGAGAAACCAATCACACTTAGAGGTGATTGGGAGAGTTAAATATAAGATACAATTACTTAAATATTCATACCAATCCATTCTGATCACTTTAGAATAATATCTTTCACATCAGGTCATTATTAGGGTTTTGGAGCAGGTTAACACTATTTATGGTGCTAACTATTGTTCATAAAGGAATGCCCCTCATTTCCAAAACTAATTCCTAGAGATCTTAGATATCACCCTTCCCCATCTCTCTTTAATATCTCATGTTTTTATGTAAAGGTTACATGTGATAACGAACACCTAAAATCCCCTTATTAGGTTGAGAACCCTTCATTTAGTGCACACGAGAGACCTCAAAATCACTTTTCATGCCTTTTTTTACAAACCATGACATCAAACATTATGAAAATGCTTTAAAAAACATATAATACCTATATATATGCTCATATGAGCTCAAACATCTTGAAATATGAATATAAGCCCTCATTAGGCCACTTTCTCTCAATTTACTCTCTTAGACCTTAACCCACAAATCATATTAAGCCTAAAAGATGACCTTAAAGCTTATTTCCATGCACTCTCCACTTCATTATGAAACTAAATAAACCTATCTCATGCTCAAACACTACTTTACATCCTTCATAGGCCTTGAAAACACCTCATCAGTTCAGGTAGGGTCTAGAACTAATATAGTTATAGATTTGGACTTAAGGGCTTACCCATGTAGGCTCACCTTGAAACTCTCCTAAGTGACCCAATGCCTCATATTCATGATTAATAAACCTTATACATTCCATTATGCCTCTATGCATCCATCTCACCAGGCCACCATACTCAAACCTTTTCACTAGGACTTTACAAGCTATGACTAGTGTCATGACTAGGCTTCTCAAGCACTTGAAACTTGACAACTGAACATAAAACACTCCTTGGATTCTACACCTTTATCACATGCCTTACATGCTTATAAAATAATTTCATACCTCTCAATGATGATATCAAATAAGAACATTCTTTAATGATCTCATGAACACTTTTCTTAAGAACATTTGACATCAATGACAACATCAACGCCAAACTTCAACAATAGGAATAATTCTGAACAATTTTTCACATTAAGAGTGTTTTGAGATATATTCCTACCATAATAATTCTAAAAAAATGGTTTTTCCCCAACACCTTCCTTCCTTTCTTCTCTGATAAATAAATCCTCAACAGGGCTCTAACCAAGGTTGATTTTAACACCCCCTAAAAACTTGGGTGAAACATTAATACTACCATCTTTCAATATATCTACATGTGTAGAGGCATCCATTCTAGCCTTTTTCACAAACATTTACCTCATAAATATAAACATCCCCCTCTTTCATCAAAAGTCTCTTAGTCACACAAAATGAGCTGAAGATAATTCAGGGCAATATAAATGAAAATAACAATCAAATTAAAAAAAACAAAGAAAATAAAAAAAGACAATAAAAGGGGAACCAAACACAAACATCAACCAAGGGAGAAGATTGAATGGCAAATGGAACAAGGGGACCAAGGATGCAAAGGGCAAATGAAGAGAGCTTGAAGCCTCAACAATGGAGAATGATTTTTCATCTTCCCATTTGCAGAGCTCTAGCCTCTCATTTATCAACTTAATATTGTACTATCTCTAGAATAAATTTTTGATAAACATGATAGGTTTATAAAAAATAAAATGTATAATTTTTTTTTAAACGTGACATTTTTCCCAACTCAATCGATTATGAAAAAGTGAATATCAGATCTAAAGAACAACCAAAGTTGGTAAACATTGGTAAGTGTTATTCATCTCAAGGAAGAAGAAAGTTTATTATAATTATTTGAAAATACATTGATATTCTTGTGCACTCATATGCTGACCTAAAATATTTCTAGCCATAAGAGATGTAGCATACAAAACCTTTCAAATATGATGTAAAGCTTTTTAATGAAATAAAGGTAGTATACTTTGAAGACAATTGGGAATATTTATGAATAAATTCAAAAAATGTTGAATGCATGAATTATTTTTTCCCATTCACCATTCAACATGGGTTGTAAATATAGTGCCGATTCACAATAAAAGTGGAGATATTAAGATATGTATTGACTTTCAAACTTTTAATCAAGCATATTTGAAAGATAACTATTCATTTCCTACCATGGTTTAGGTTCTCCAATAAGTGACACATTCAAAAATGATTTTCATGCTAGATAGTTTATTAGGATATAATCAGATAGAAGTGGCCAAAGAAGATCAACACAATACTACATTCACAACTCCTTGGGGTACATTCACATATCTAAGGATGCCATTTGGTCTCATCAATGTAGGAAAAACATTTCAAAGTGCCATGGATCTCACATTTAGTGATTTTAATAACAAGATACTTGTAGTTTTTTTGGATGATCTAACAATTTTCTCAAAGAAGAGAAGACTATTACAAACATTTAGAAATAGTGTTTAAAAAATGTCATCTTCATGGTATTTCTCTGAATCCAAAAAATTGTGTCTTTGGAGTAACAGATGGTAAGTTTCTTGGGCATATTATTTCAAAATAAGGAATCAAAATTGATTCTAAAAGAATTGAAGTTATTTATAAATTGTCCTTGCCGACTAGTAAACCTAGAGTCTATATTTTTTCAGTAAGATAATTTTTTTGAGAATATTCATACACAACTTTATAGAACTCAAAAGACATATTACTGACATGATGAGAGGAAAATCTTATTTTAAATGGAAAAATGAAGGAACATACACTTTTGAGAAGATAAATACTAAAATTGACTACACAACCACTCTGGTATGTCTTGATTTCAAAAAGGATTTCATTATATATGGATATTTTTTTATCACACTCTCTCAATAATTCTAATTCAAAAAAATGATGAAGGGATTAAATCACAAATCGCATTCATGATTTATGGCCTCAAGGATTATGAATTGAAATATCATCTAATAGAATTTCACACATATGTTATTAAATTTGTCAAACAATTCAGGTAATATATTATTCATTCACATTTGATTGTGATGATACCTAATAGAAAAATTAAGTCTATATTGACTCAACAAAACCTAGGTTCAAAAAGAGGTAATTGGATCAAAAAATTCCAAGAATAAGATCTTGAAATCAAACCTATTAAATTGGTCTGATGTAAAGGCTTGTATCAACTCATGGTAGAACAAACTGATACTCACTTCAATAATTAAATATTATTAGGAAAATGAAGAATCACCTTTAATTAGATTTGTGGATTATACACAAGAATAGTTTTCAAATAATGTATTTTTATTAACATATGGAGAATACCCAACACATCTAGATGTTGAATAATGAATAAAGTTCAAATTGAAAACAAGTAAATATGTGATTTGGGATGACACTTTATTTAATAAAAGTATTTATGGTTTAATCTTGAGTTGCATTAAAAAATAATAACCTAAGCTTTTGGAAGCCTTCCACAATTAAGCTTGTAGTGGACATTTTTACTGTTCTAGTAACAACATATAAAATCTTGAGAGCTCGTTATTATTGGACATCACTATTCATAGATTCTTATGAATGGTTGAGAAAGTGTGAAGCTTATTATCAATTTATTGGATGACCAAAACTTGTGGCTCTTTCTCTCAAACTTATGGTTCTGCAAGAACCTTTCTAGGAATGGGCATAGGATTTCTTTGGGATAATGAATCCTCATTCAAGTGTTAGTCATACCCACATTATTAAAATGATACATTACTTTACCAAATGGTTGAAATAAATCCCAATCAAACAAAAAAATTTGACAACTTTATCAAGAAAATTTTGGTAAGATATGATGTCCCACAAAAACTTGTAACAAATAATGCATCCTGTTGTTCTCAAAATTTGTCACTCATTTTTGGGACAAAATATGAAATATTTTGGTCTTGCAGGCCAAAATTCTCTCTTCCCTTTTCAAAAATTGTTTTGAGCATTCAAATTCTTCATTTTTCAAGCTTTTTCAGTTAAGGGACTAGCAGGTTCAACAGGTTCATCGGCTTCAACGGGTGAATTCTCGTAAAGGAATAAGTTCCCAGCACTTAGGCATTTTCAACTTCAAGTTCAATGCCTCAGTTCAATCAAAAATGTTCATCAGCAAGCTTCAAACAAAGGATTGAACCATTGAACCATTGAACCCCACTTCCAAAAGGTTCAAAGGTTCAATGGGTTCAAAGGTTCAACGACATCGGCAAGCTTAAAGAAGTTAAGCGCTTCTAAAAGGTTCAAAGTTCAACTGCTTCATCAAGTTTAACAAGTTCAAAAGACTTAGCGAAAAGAAGGAAGATTGAACCATTGAACTATTGAACGTTGAACCAAAAGGTTCAAAGGTTCAAAAGAAGCTCCAAGCAAAGGAAGGAAGTGGAAGATTCTAGAGACCAGTTCAAAGAGATGCTTCAACCAAAGAGCAAGAAAGTGATTGAACGAGGGAAGTGATGGAACCAAGGAACAGATAAAGACCACTTGAACCGTTGAACTATTAAACCAATGAACTTTCAAAGGTTCAAAGGTTCATGGTTCAATATAGTTCAAACAACTAGCAACCATTGATGACCCCATGGATGTCAAATTTAAGCTAATGGAATATCCATTAACTTTCAAATATAGAGCAGAACTTAAAGAATGAACCAAGTGACCAGCTGAAGAAGATAGCTCGAGAGCTCTAATTGCAGAAGGAAAAAAGAGAAGGCTACAGGAGATATTGAAATATCTACAAGAGAGTTATTTTTAATAGGTGAAACAGTTCACCGAGTGGTCATCTAAGCACACCAAATCAAGGACGTGGCCTATTTTTCTTCCATGAAGTAAAGACAAAGTGGATAACTGTGCAAACATTAGGAAAAGGACCAGATAACCCATGCTAAGGAAGAGACATATGAGATGAATGGGCATGCCACAATTAGGGCCAATGCACTGTTCTAATCATGGCCCTTTGATAGAACTGAGATGCATTCAAAGCATTAAATACAGCATGGGCCATCCCATGGGAAAAAGTGCCAAGCCTTTCTTGGCTACTATACATTGTAATCTCTTGTTTGATGCAAAGGAGATCTTTCCAATACGGAAGCAAAACTCTGCCCAATTGAAAGGTGATTACTGAGACTTTGAGCTCAGATTGTTGATCATATTACTTTATCTGAATGAGAAATCAAGTGACTTTCAGACTTTGTGTTGTTATAGCTTGTTTTATCTTAGGATTTTATTCTTATGTCTATTTCCTAGGAGCATTCTTTTTTATTTAATTTAGCAAGCAGAACTAGTGGAAGTAATTAGGAAGGTGTCTTGAAACCAATTATGGAAAGACTTTGTGCTGTCACAATTATCTTCAGTGTGTTTTTAGTTTCTTTCTATGTAAAAGATTTTGGGATCACTTTGTGCCCCCATTATCCTTCGTATTTCACTCTTTGGGCAGTTGAGGTGGAGACTTTGTGTTTCATTTCATCCTGCTTGTTACTGCTCCCTTGTTACCTATTGGTACCCACCAAAAAGAATTCATGTGCCCTGCTGCAAGACCACTTCTGAAAGAAGAGAAATGCCTTCAGTATTATCACCAAGATTTCTCCTTTGTCTGTGAACATCATCTCTAAAAAAAGAGAGATGGATGGCGTAGTCCTACCCCTAAGTGTTATTTTCTACTTATATATATATATATATATATATATATATATATATATATATATATATATATATATATATATATATATATAGTATATAGCTCCTCATAGTTATAAGGGAACCTCCCCTTGATGAGAGGAGAGATTTGTCCACCTTTGATGTGGTAAACTTGCACATTTGGCCGACCAATCTCCCTATGTTGTGGTTGAAGAGACCTATTTTGCTCATTAGTTAGCTGTTGAAAAAATATTCACCTAACACATTCAATTTTTCTTTGGCATATTTGGTTAGTTATTGTTATGTATATGGAATTTATTTTTCTAATTCTTATAATTACTACCCATAAGGAAATGGCTTGTATCATGCAATACCTCCTTCATTTCAATTTCTCTTTCTATTTTTTCCTTTGCATATATGACTAACTCAATTACTTAAATAATACTCCCTTGGTTTGCATGTGTTATTCTCTCTTCAAAATTAGTCATGAAGTGGAATAATTAAGTATTGAAGTGATCATGTGGAACCAAATTCCCATTTGGCATCAAAATTACATGCATACTAGCCTCCTTAAATAGTTCTAAAAGTTTGCCAATAACTTTATCAACAGTCCATAGTACTCCATGCATTTGATTGTCCCATTCTTGGAAAGATGTTTTCATGCCCACAACCCTTATTTTAACCAAATTAATTTTTAGTAGATGCATTAGCTTTATTTGAGGACACTAGCCTTATTTAAAAGCTTTAGTAGGGGTGGCTATTTTTTTAATCTAATTGTATAATTTTATCTTGATATAGCTTAAAATTTTGCCTTAAAGCAATTCTTTTGATTTTAACCTCATCAACTTCAACTAATAGGTTGTATAAATATTCTAATTCCTTCTCCACACCAATAATAACATTATCAATGACTATAACTTTTGTTTGTGTTTCTAATTTTTGTATCTTCTACTTTAATCCCTAAACTACTTTTATATTCATGTCCTCAATAGCAGCTATGATATATTAGGGTCTTCATATTCACCTCTTTCACTTGGTCTTATTTTTCTATTTTTGGTCAAGGTGAAGAGTTGTTCTTTAGTATCACATAAAACTATTCGAGAGGCCCGTTTAAATTTATTTTGGTAACTCTTTTAATTAAACCTATATCATGTTTAAATTTCATCATAACCTTTGGGTTGTGAGTAATTACCAGGGCCTACCTTTGTAAATTTTTCATTTGCATCTTTTGAATCTAGTCCTTACCTACAATAGGAAAAGAAAGGGAAGAAATAGGAAGTGGTGGTGGAGTTAGAGGTGATGTTGAGACTTGTGTAGGACTAGTGGGATTGATGAATAAAAAAGTAGTGCTTATGGATGTGAAGTGGTAATTTGAATGATAGGTGAATTCTTATGTGGGTTGGTGAAAGAGGCTGATATGGTGAATATTGGTGGAGTAGAAGTGGTTGATGATAATGGTGTGTAATGTTGGGTGACACCACCCCTTTGAGCTATTATTTTCATTGTGTCTAGAATGACCTTTAGCTAATCTTTTTCCATTTTTTATTTCCTTGTGGGATCCTTTAGTTTTAAAATGTCTCTATTGATAATGCTAGGTATCCCAAACATAATTGTGACCTTATAAGAAGTTATGTTACAATGGTCCATAGTTGGTACTTCCCCTTATAAATGGACTTGTCTATTCAATTCCCATGTTATTGTGATCGTGGAAGAAATGGTGGGAGAAACATAAGTCATGAGAAGATAGTGTATTTTTAAGACATGGGAAGACTCAAAAACATATGTTGTGGCTTATGATATTGTGAGTTATGATTTATTTTGAGGCATACCCATTTCAATAATTGAAAAAAAAAATCAGTGGAAATTTTATCTTGAATTGGTGCAACATATGTGGTAACTTTAGGACTATTATCCACCTTCAAACATATTATACCATAAACCATTGTAATTCTAATATCCCTTTAAGGGACCATGACATAGACATTGGGTAATTAAATTGGACTATGAGGAGGATAATCAATTGGAACATATTTCAATTTTGGCATGGAGGAAGAATGAGGACTAACACCACACATTTGAGGATAAAGAGGATAATTTTAGGTGACATGAACTTTCCCTTAAATAGGGGCCTCTGAGGTTTGTCTTTGATATGTAACAATAGGAATCTGAATTAGAGGAACAATACGAGGTGACTGAATTACCTCATGTAGAGGAGTTTTTCCTTTTGAAGTAGGTGTAGGTGGAAGGCCTTATAGTATCCTTGTCCTCAATTGCTCATATGTAGAAGGATGTTTTTTCTCTAGTGATTTTTGTCTTTCCTCCACTCCTCCAAACTGAACTCTCCTAGTTATTCCCAATATGACTCCAATAACTTGAATTTTCCTTGCAACCTCATCCTTATCTTGATACTTAATGAACATTCAATCTAATGTATGTAGCTCATGATTTTATACCACTTAGAAATTCAATTTAGTGGCCTTAATTGGGTTGCCACTATGCCAATAGGATCCTAGTGTCTAAATTCATTATTAAGCAATGCAAATGATATTTTGTGAGCTACAACATTTGTAATGATGAACATATTTTGAAGTTATATCTCCCAACTTGGAGAGGTAGGGGATGCCACATGTTTTATTTTCTCATTTTACAAACACCATCTATTCCATTCATAATTTTTCATGCAATTTCCTCTTCTACCAATTTGTTAGGACAAACTTTGGAAGTGTCAATAGATCCTCCAAAATACCTTCCACTCGTATTATGGTTTAGTCTAGGTAATACTAGTAAACACTGATATCCTTGTTTCCTTTGACAACCTACACATATAAATTTCATAAATTTCCTTGTATACTAGTGGATATAACAAAGTGGTTATCATCTTAATGTTTTGCCTGTATATATGAATATATAGCCTTGAAAAGGTTGCATGCACTGACACTTTGGAGGTAGGAGTCCATGAAGGAAACTTTGGGAAGCCTATTATGGAAATAAAACTTCAAGATAAATATTTATCCCATGATAAATAAGTTTATACATTATATAAAAATCCATACATGTGTGTGCAATGATTAAGTTATTGTTGCCATGGGTTATAGTAAGATAACTTTGGATTAATGACTCAACACTTCTGATGTGATTATTTATTTATTTATTTATTTATTTTTTATAAGGATTTTAAATTGCTTTGCTTATATATAGGTATCAATAACTTCAACATAGATACCTTTGGCTCCACTTTAGGTTTTGCTCCATTACCATTACCCAAATCACATTCTAATGAGAAAAATGCTTTTAACATTTTCTATGAATAATTTTATTTTCTCCCCTTATTTTCCAATTATGATTTAAAGTTATTTCAAAGAAAAGGGAACCAATATAACTAAGTTTAGTGATTTTTTAGATGATTTTTTTGAAGTATTAGTTCTTTCATCATAAAATCCTACGTAGATAATTTTAAAATGTTTAAAGTGTAAGTAAATCTCTTCCCTAATGCATAAACTATTCTAGTATCAACCAATAACTCAGTAGAATGAATTTTAAATTATAATAAAACATGAAATGTTCAGAAATAATAATTTATATGAATCAAGACCTAATTCAGTTCTTTCCAGGCTCAAATGTTTATAAGCATATCTAACATAGGTCATTCAATTATTGGCCTATCATACGTGTGAATTATGATTCTGGCATTAGCTTATTTATTCAACTAAAATACTATCCTGAATAAATTATTCAACAATTATGACTAAAAAAATAAAACTATTCTATCAGTTGAAAGTAAACCTAACTATGAAAGAAATAGAAAAATCTAACTAGGAAAATCAAAATGTAGCAAACTAAAATTAATTAATCTAACTACCTACCTATTTGTACTCCTAAAATATGACTTATAGTCACTCCAAAGTAGTTTGTGAAGGTGTATATTAGAAGCATTTTTTTTAGTACTTCCCATTCATGGGAAATGCCAAATTATTTCCTTATAGATATTTCAATCTAAAAGTGTTATTTTTTAGTATTTTTGTAATTTGTTATGGACCCATATATAAGGATGAAAATTTATCATGCTAACATTTTTTATCATGTGATTTATCCCACAATATGACCAAATATAAAATTTTGAAGGCTTTCAATTTTGATCTTTTGTCAAACCATCTCTTAACAATGTCCTAATGTATATTAAATTTATGAAGGGATTCTTCATGTGCATCTTCCATTTCAATGATATCTAATAATCTAGACTAAACTTTGTCATCTTCTTCCATGTATTCCCACATGAACTGATAAGTGGTAAACTTGAGAGAGATTGAGAAAATAGGTTCTTTACCATATACTAATGGAAATGTGGATGCCTTTAGAGCTTGCTTATATTGAATCCTATCTTCCCATAATGCATATTTTAGAAAATAATGCCTCTATGGATTTATTATCTAAAGACTTATTTATTGAATCAATCAATTTTTTTGGTAGATGTCGATACACCTTTACCTTATGGGTAATAATTAGAATAAAACTTGACTATGATTTTATTATCATAGGCTCATCTATAAATTTTGATAATTGGAAATTAGGACTATTATCACATACTATTGAAAATGGCATGCCAAACCTTGTAATGATGCTTTCTTCAATAAATTTGATAACATCTTGTGCTCTACAATTATTCGCAATAATAACTTTAGCCCAATAATAATCTATTATTGTTAATACAAATTTATTCCCTTCATATGAAATAAAAGTGACACCACTAACAAAATCTATTCCCCATTGTGAAAAATGACAACCTTCAATTACTAGTTGAAGAAGCATAACTACACGTATCTCTCTTTTGGAAAACATCTGATATTAGTGATATATTCTCACATGATTGTATGTATCCTTAAAAATCATGGGACAATAGTAACTAACTCTAAAAAATTATGTTTTTGTATAACTATAGGGATGCCCACTTCCCATTCTTTCATGGAAATGACTCAAAATCTCTTCAAATTATTCTTTAGATACTCATTTGAGATAGATTCATTCATAGTTTTTTTGTATAATACTCCCTTCTTTAGCATGTAGTGGGTTGATTTCAATCTAAGAACTATTTTTTGTTCTATATTCAACTCTAAAGGATAATTCTAATATAACATATAAACTAATCATAACCTAACATTCTAAATTGATCAACTTGTACCACAAAATTTTTTGGATATACTTTTATTATTAGTTGAGTGAGATCTTGGCCTTGTACCATATTTTCCATCCTGATTTCAAGATAAAATTCTTGTAACTTTTCTGTCCACTTCGCTTTGCATTTTCCTAACTCATTTTTTCCAAGCATGACCTTCACTTTTATCCATAATGATGGCATGGACTTTGTTATATAGTAGATAATGCCTTAAATTTTGCATTGTCTTAATAAAATCATATGTTTATTTATTAATCATGGATTACTTAAGTTCTGCATCCTTGGGGTTTGTGTTCATAAATTCAATAGGGTATTTATGCTCATCTACTTTCAGAGTGAGGGGTTTTAAAATGGTGTGGTAAGATGAATATGGGTAAAGGAATAAATCCTTTATGAAATTAGGCTAATTAGAACTAGAGCTTGAACAATGACATCATTGACATCTTGAAACACATTCTTGGCCTCTAGTATTTTTTGGTTATAAATTTTATAAGGGATACAAAATGAATGGATATGATCAATAATTCAAGGGACAAAGTTCCTCCTCTATTATAAAGGGAGGCTCCCTTTATTAAAAACAAGAAAATGTAAGAAAATAAATCATTTATAACATATACATTAAAAAACTTAGGGTTTTACATATGAATATAATATAAAATAGTGAAAGGAGATGGAAGAGAAAAGAGAGAAATGAAAGGGAAAAGATCATAAATTAGAACAAGGAAACGCGACTAATTTAAAAAACACAAAATTCAATTAATTTAACATGTTAGAAAATACTCAAATCAATGACAATTCAACCATTAACATCTTGCACAAAAGAAAGAGATATAATTGAATGGAAAAATAAAAATAATATTATTATTAATTCATTAAGATGCTAAGAGGAAATAGGTCATGTTAAACCTTCTAGTATTGATTCTAAATAATGATACAAATTTTATTACTTTCTCTTTTTCTATCTAAATTTGTTTACATTATTAAAAGGTCATGTTACAATGGGAAAAACTTATATTTAATATCCAAGTTTGCATAACTAGCTCATAACTACCTTTTAGAGGTAGGTTTTCTATTAAATGACTTTTAATTTTTCAAATTATATTCATAAAAGGTGATTTTTTTTTTTATAGTTATGTTACCATGAAGAAAAAGTACAATGATAATTATATTTGTAAATTTGCTTGTGCCATTTTCAATTACTTGAATTCTTTTAGTTTTAGATGTAATTCTTGTTGGTCTTCTTGTACATTTTCTTGTTCTATTTTATTTTTATCCCCACTTGATTTTCTAATTTCAAATGGGAATTTTTGGTCCCAAGGATGATGTGTGAAGTAGGGTTGATAGATGGATCATCAAACTTTGATTGAGATGTTTTGATTATACAATATATAAAAGGATTGTCATCCATAGGAAATTCATATGGGTGTCTATCATAGATTAATTTAAGACACCTATGCAATGTATATGGTATTATTGTAATCATATGTATCCAAGATCGCCCCAGTGGTAAACTATAATGTATATGATTGGGTATAACATGAAATAAATTAGATATTATTTTAGGTCCCAATATTACATCTAAAGATATCATTCCAATCACTCTTCAAGAAGATTCATCTAACCCTTTGATAGTTTGATATGTTTGTTGCACACTGTAAATGTTAATACCTAATTATTGTAAAAAGGGACTATTTAAAATGTTCACTCCATTACCAACATCAATCAATACTCATTTAATTCATATATTTTATACATTAAATTAATAAAGAGTGGAATATTTTATGTCATTACATGTTGTGTTGGTAATTATTTATTCTAAAAAATAATAATATTTTTAGTATCCTTAAAGGTAATCATTATGGAAGAAAAAAGAGCAAGTTTTATATCACTAGAAATAGTATTATCTCATAGTGAAACATATACAATATCCTTATATGCTAATGAACTCTTTAGCAAATCCAAAATATAAGTTTAGCACAAATATTTTTTATTTGATTAGTGATATTATACCCTTTATGTTGATTTGTTTACCTCAAGAGAGGTGGAGGGGGTTGAGGAAGAACATGTTGACTTCTTCCATGTTGTGGTGGCCTACTTCTTTGATTGTTAACAAAATGGACCACATAATATAATATAAGTTGTGGGTGAATAATGGGAGCTAGATGGTATCTTTTACAACCTTTAGTTCCAGGAGGAGCAATGAAAAGATTCATGCATGCCCTTTGTCATTTAGTAGTAACTAGTAAAATCTCTTATTGAATATTGAAATAATAATAAATAAATAATAATTAATATTGTATATTGGGCCTTATATTACCTAAATATATGACTTATCTTGTTCCCATGGCATACTTAAATTGAAAAAAAATTGATAATGATGATTTTATCTTAGCATGTGATCTAATTCAGTTTATTACATGATTATCCATGATAGGCATATATTCTTTGTAAATTTAGAAAAAAGTAAATAAAAATGAAATTTAAGTCCTAAAAAATAACAAAAATGAATTTTTTAATGTATGGATATTAGTACATTCTTCTAAAACCCAAGGTCAAAAGAAAGTGCTTTCAGTTTCAGATATCAAATCCAAGGTCAAAATAAAGTGCTTTGATGTTAGAAATTAAATTCAAGATAAAAAACAAATTATTACAATGTCAGATATTAGATCCAAGGTTTAAAGGAATTTATTTTAGTGTTAGATGCTTAGGAATTTATCTAAACCCTAAGAAAAAACTTTTGAAGCAATGCTTGAATAAAATGTGCAGGGTCACCAATATGCTTCATTAAAATTTGAAATTAATTGGTGTATTAAATCTAATTAAGATAAAATGAATAGAAGTGTAGCAGATGTTGTAAAATAACTTATAACCAACAAAATGAAATAAAGTAATGAAATGGATAAATCTTGAATGGATGAAATAAACTAACTATGAAAAACATAAGAAGATTTAGTTATTTTATGCATGTAGGCTTACTATTTACAGCTATAAGGTAGTTAGAAATGATCACTCATATTGGATTATGCACATGTAATATAAACTATAAATGTCATTGATGATGTTCATAATCGATTGGAAAAGGATAATATCAACTAGTTGGTGTCATCCCTTGTGAATCAATCTTGACCTTTATGGAAAAATGGGAAGCTAACAACACATTTGCCTATGCCTACTTTAAATATGCATGTGTACACAAATTTGACCTTTAGATATGCATGAATGACCTACAAATAACTTATTTGAAGTTTAAACCCTAATGGGTCTTGGAATACTTTAAAACCTACACAAATAAATATGGAGTGTAATGTGCTGAGCTGACTCAAATCACCTTGGAATGATTTATAATTGCCTATGTATATTATAACTTGAAGAGGGAAATCAATCTCATTAGATCTCCCACTTGGAGTGATTAGTGTAATTGTGATCCTTTTGATACATATATGCTTATAGAGATGTCCTGAATACTTGATAATTATTTTTCTTGACTTGGATAACATAGGCTTTTTAAATGGCTAAAAGATGCTTCAAGTGAATAGAATGGAATTTTGGGAAGAATACGGAAGCTTTTCTTAGTGTGAAATAGTGTAAGTATGCTTTAATATTGAAATTTATAAGTGATATAATAGGTGACTTATATGTACCTTTATAACAATCCAAAAGGGGAAAACCTCACGTTACCTATCCTAAATATGGACCAAACTTTAAGGGAGGGTTTAAATTTGAAAACTAGTGGTTATTGGGGTGAAAGAAAGGATCAAACTAAAAGGATAATATCAACTAGATGATCTCATGCTATACACGTTGATTCTATCCTGGGAATGGTGATGCTTGATTTTATAAATATGAATTTACATACAAATACTTAGAGAGGTTTTTAGCGATTATGTAGGTGTAAAAAATCAACTTAGAAAGGAATAGATACTTATGATAGATGAGCTGGATAAACAAGACCAATTTAAGGAGGTAATTCAAGTAAGGTAAATGTGGGCCAAAAATGACATTATCAAGTATTCATGACCAAATGTTAGTCTCTATAGAGGACTAATGTGCATCCACCTTTAACCTTAGCCCAAAGAGATAACTCTAATTATAGCTTCCATTATGCATAATACCCTTTATATCAGTGGTATAATGAAAAATCTTTCACCAACCTCAACTTTTATAACACTTGAAGTTGATCTAATTTTGGTTGGTGTAAAACATCTTCAAAAATGTTCATAGATGGTAGAGATAATTTCCTCGGATTGTATTCAAACCATTTTGATGGAATTTAACAACCATTTTGAGCACATCAATAGATAATAATATCACCCCCTATCAACTAACTACAAGACCTCATTGTTGTGACTAATACACCCCATTTAAAAAAATAAAATATGGACCCATTTTACCCTAAAAAATCTTATATTTGGTTCTGAACAAGACATAAATCAACCCTAAATTATTTTTTATTTGAGCTGAAAAAGCTTTCATTCACTTTCATTTTGTGAATTTTGGCTTGGGATCAAAACATTAATTTGACTTTAGGATTTATTGATTAAGTTATTTAACTAACTAAACTAATTAATTATTTGTCAAGATTGTTAATTTTTTAGAATGTCTTATTTGCCCAAGTTACATGAGCTATTCATACTATCAGGTTATGATCCTCCCAACTCAATGACTTTTTACCAAGTGTTACTATTTTGGTGCATCTCAAATAGTTCAGTATCATGAGTTATAAAGTTTTATGACCAAGCAATTACATAATATCATGCCAGGTGTTCTCATCTTTTTTAATCCTATGTTTATTTAGGAGACATGGTCCAAAAGTGTTGTAACTAGGCAAATGCATGAGATCATGTCAAGCATCCTCATATTGTTTGATCGTGGGTTTATTCAATATCACAAAGTTTAAAAGTTTTATGACTTCTTGAGCTAGCAGGATCATGCCAAGTGTCCTCAACTCACCACATCGCACCCTTCAAATCAATCATATAAGTTTAAAATAACTAGTGACCTTGTGAGTACGTGAGGTCATCCCAAGTGTTGTAATCTCATTTAATCTCTAGATTTATAACCAATGGGCAATCTCATAGACCATCTGACAAAATGATATCACACTTACATAAGATTGAACATAGTAAAATTATGATATAATCAATCAATTTAATGATAAATTACCATGTGGCTTCCATTATATAGTTAAAAACCACATATCATAATTTGATTGGTCCACATGGCCATTTTAGCAGATCAACTACCATGTGTCATGATAGGTGTCATCATCTCATGGCCCTATCTATTAACAGGCCCAAGAGACCTATCAATAGGCAAATATCAAGTGACTAAGTGGGAAGATGTTGTGTGTTCACAATAATACATGTACCAAAGGCAAGAGTCCCTAAAATAATAACATGGTGATAGATGTAAAAAAGGCAAAGTATACAGGATGACTAAGCAATTAAAAATAGTGACAAAGTACCACATGTCAAGAAAACTCATGAAAGATGACATCATCAAAATCAAATTAAAATTTGATAGATGGGTGTCAACGACCATTATTATAAAATAAATTCTCATGAATGGAGAATTTGAGCGATGAATTCATAAGGTAAGTAAATAGACTATATCTAGCATCCCCAGCTCAAATCAAATTAAATTTCCCAAACTACTAGTTGTGAGTTATTTCTTTGAGATCTATAGTGAACCAAAAAAATTAAAGATCAAATTTGATACATATCTCAATTTGTTCAAACATGGATGCACAAAACCAAGAACCAATGCCCTCAATGTTCTACTTTGAAACTAGAAAAAAGTTCAAAGATACATAATTTGACAAGACTACCTTGCTTGGATCTTTAAAGCATTATAGAACACTCTATATGGAATTCAAATTTATCCACCAACACAAGGATAATGATGACTTATCTTTAAATTAGAGAGAATATCTAGACAACTTATTTGAAATTAAGGTGGTCAAACTCCATAAGGCAATAATAAAACTAGAGGTATTTCCCTATACTGACATAATTTTTAATTTGTTTGTCATGGGTGCCTGTACCAATGACATATTTCATAAAGACAATAGTACCCAACATATAGCCTATGCAGTAGGTTTGATGTTTTGAAAAAAATTATAGGCTACCACCACCAAAATCATCATATAACCAAGTAGTAGTTAGTAAATGGTTCTATACCAATGCCATTATAAACACCCTGCTATAATGGACCTTGAACCTAAATATATTTTTTAGGAAGAAGAAAATATAAATTTTCCAATTTAGGCCAGGCATTAGGATTTCCATGGCATTGTTGAATAGACTAAATGGGGCCCCATCAATAATTCATATGGATGAGGTATGGGTCCTATTCCTATCTATAATCCTAGAAGGTAAAATCATCCCCCCACTAGGATAAATTATAAGTTTTAATCTAAAGGCCTAGAGGCATTGCATGCAAGACCAGCCAGATGCCCATTTTTACATTCTTTCTTTCATAGTAGATCTTATATGTGGAACTCTTGCCTTATCCAATGTTCATCCTTAGGAGCCCAAAGGGTCAAAAATAATATGTGATGATTTTGACCATCTCCATGTTCACAATATAGGGATTACATGCAGGAAATAATAGAGAACTTATACCCAATGGTCTAC
The DNA here is from genome assembly GCA_037957365.1 of Torreya grandis. Classification (NCBI taxonomy): domain Eukaryota; kingdom Viridiplantae; phylum Streptophyta; class Pinopsida; order Cupressales; family Taxaceae; genus Torreya; species Torreya grandis. The sequence goes on from JARHVA010000408.1 coordinate 169,022, forward strand.
AAATCCATCAATGGAAAAAAATTTCCTAGGTTGTCAGACCAAATCAAAAGATCACTTAGGACAATGGAGAATTAATGGTTATATTCTAAACACATTGTTATAAGGGTTGAAGGAAATTTGGTATCCCTTTTCTTGTTGCCAATACTTATACTAGATGAATTAGTTGAATAAGAGATAATTTATCTATTGTCCAACAGTGTGGATGAGAACTTGAGGAAGGCAAAGTTAGAAAAATACCATAAAACACTTCTCAATATTGGGAGACAATAATTTTAAAATTTCTAATTAGCTAAAACTTCAAAGCACAAAGGGTCATTCAAGTTTGGATTGGTTAACCTCAAATGGTGGGACCCTAGTAAGGTCATAAAACAACAAATAGATAAATTCTCTAAGCAATTTAGGCAAGACTATAGTCTTTAGGAATATGAGCATGACTCAATATTTCTAAAACTTGAGAATAATTCAAAATTCTATACCAAAATGAGAAAATTTTAGATTTCCATGAGAATTTCATAGATGATATAGTATGACCCAACTATATCAAAAGATGTTGATTTCAGAATTGATCAAGAAGAAAATGACTCTAAGCAAGTTGGGTGAGCACCAAAAGAGATAGAGGAAGAGACTAATGAGCAATTGAGGTCTAGAATTTGAATGAATGTCCCAAGACCATGAGAAGTGAAACAACCACTTATATAAATAGGTATCCCCACAAAAATTACAATTTATTTCACTCCACCTATTGCAATTATTTTACCATTCCAAATTCCAACCACAAGTCAATTTTATTATCCTCTTTATTTACAAATGAGTGCATCTCCTCCAATTGAAACTTATGTAAGTAGGTCTCTTCCTCCTTCCTTACAAGCTTCATATGCTGTACAAATGGAGGATGTAGAGGAATTCCTAGATGAATAGGAATAAGAGTAGAGTCTAGATATTAGTTATGGAAGGACTTAAGGCCGAGCACATCATTAGATGTTTTTTAGAAGGTCCCCTTACAAAGTGATTTTGTGATTAAAACTTCTACTCATCCTAGAACTCAAAACATTGAGATAGAAAAAGGTGAAGAAGTGGAGCAAGAAACTATTACAACCAATACTATAGTGGGTTCTTAAAATATTACAGTTATCCCACCTATGGTTAGTTTGATAGCTCCTTCAGAAGGGTTGACTCAGGTCATCATTTCCCTTGTTTTATGATAATTCCACTATTTTCATGAGTAATCAAGATTCACTTAGTATGAAAAATATTTATGTCATAATTCTTTGAATATTAATGTTGTTTATACTAGTTATGTGTCTATTGTATATTATTCTATTGAATAATTTTTGAAGAGTGTAACTCAAGTTGTCACTACATAGCCAACCCTCCCTCGACCTAACTTAGGTACTATGGTGGCCAATCCACATTTTGAAGACCTGATATCAAAAACATTTTTTCCACACAACCCTTGTAGGCTAGCCTCCTCACCCAATTAGGTGTTCTCATTATTCATAACACCACATTAGATTCCATAATTGTTTCAATTAAACATTCCCATAATCTGATCTATTTTAGTAAGAATGAGATAAGTGAAGGAGAATGATGGGCTGCAACATGTGTAGGTCACGGCTGAGCTAGGGCAGTCATGCCTTAGCCTATTCAAAGTGGTGGGTTGGTGTGCGCAAGTGTAGTTTGGGGGAGCGAGGGAGTGGCAAAGCGTTGAGGCGTTGGGCAAAGGTGTCACAGGGTCATGCTAGACCAAGGAGGGTGTGATCATGGCTCAATAGGAGCCTTTAAAAACCATGCTTGGAAAAAGTTTTAGTGCAGCTATGGGCATGAATAGGTAGGAGTAGCAAGGTAAAATAGTAGGTCAGGATTTTTCTTCCCAGAATCCAGGAGCAATGGAATGGAGCTTGCCCAAGGGATCTAGGATTATGAAGATTAATGGTTGCCTAGAGAAATGCAAGGAACGCCCTAAACTGGTAATTCCTTTCGATATGATTTCAGAGGATGTGGAATATTATTCCAAGCATTCTTTGTATTGCAAGTTTTGGGGTCTAAAAGTTTCCCTTCAGTTTTTGGAGGGTTGGGCCAGGAGAGTGTGGGAGCCAGAGGGAGAAATGGAGGTCACATTATTGGCAAATAACTACATCATGGTCACATTTGTATGCCTAACTGACCGCAATAGGGTTTTTGAGGGAGGGCCATACTTTTACAATCAAGTTAGACTTTTTGTTAAACCTTGGCATGCTAGGTTTAATCCTTCTGAGGAATTACCAACTCGGGTTCTGGTATGGGTTAGGCTCCCCAGACTTCTTATTGAATGCTATCGTGAGGACGTTCTCCTAATGTTAGCTTTGACGTTTAAAAGACCGGTGGGGTCTTCAACTCAGACTTTAGGTAAGAAAGTCATGACTTTTGCTCGAATTTGTGTGGAAATTGATTTGAGCAAACCATTGCTTGATGCGCTGGAGATGAGTGCAGGTTCATACTCCTGGGTGCAACAATTGGACTATGAGATCCTTCCCTTCAGGTGTCACCTTTGCCATGAGTATGGACACCTGGTGCACAAATGCCTGAAGGCTAATCCCATGGAGCAGCATCCCCAACTGCCTCCTAGCAACATTCCCAGCATTGATAAAGGGAAGAAATCGAGGGTTGGGGAGAGCAAAGATGCTAAAGGTTTTGTACAAGTGAAAGCTCAAAGCCATAATAGGGGCCAAAAGAGGACCCTTAGGGAGAGGTAGGATGATGACTCTTTCAATAGGTTTGAAATCTTGGATAGATTGGGCCAACAAGAAGTAATTCTAGGATTAATGAGTGTGGAGCAGTTCGTGGGAGGTTCAGTACTAGAGATTAATTTAGCCAATCTTTCAGTGGTTCTTCAGGAAGAGTTGGCCTTACCCATGGTTGTTGAGGGGCAGGCAGAGGAATTGGGGGGAGGTGATAGATAGGGACCTGGAACTAAATGGAGAGGACCTGTACCCTTTGGCAAGGGTTGTGGAGACATAAGTAGATAAGAAAGGAAAATCTTCTCCTCACCTAGGTATTCTCCAAAGGGAGGGAAAGAAGGGGACATAAAAAAAAGTGCTAAAGTGGGGCACAAAAAGGACATGAACAAACTCAAGATGATTGGGGAGACCTTGGTGGAGTCTGGTGTGGTTAAGACCTTAGACTCACACTTCTTAACTCCTCTAAAATGATCATTATCTCATGGAATGTAAGGGGACTGGACAGCGGTCCCAGAGAAAAGGCTGTTAGAGAATTAGTTAGATGTCAATTACCTGATATTCTCTTTCTTCAAGAGACAAAAGTTTCTATGGATGATATGAGGAATATTGCACCTAAGTTATGGAGGTATGGTTCATGGTAGTGCATTGGAGCTCATGGATCTTTGGGGGGTGTGGCTTGTTTTTGGAATCCGTGCAAGATCTAACCTGTGTTCTGGATTTCTTTTAAATCCTCTTTATCTATAGTGGCTTCATGTATTGAGTCAGGTGAATCAGTCTTTTTTTCCAATGTTTATGCTCCTATATATTTCTAAGGTAAACTTCTTGTTTATAAAAACATCCACTTTCTTCGTCAATTATTTTCCTATTTACCTTGGATTGCGGTGGGAGACTTTAATGCTATTCTTGATTTAATGGAGAAGAGAGGAGGTAATGCACGATTGGAACCTTATTCTCTCCTGCTCTGGGATAATATTGAGGCAGTCAATTTATTGGATATCAAGCTGGTTAATGGATGTTTTACCTGAAACAATCGAAGAGTGGGGGACAGGTGCATTGCAGAGCGTATAGATAGATTCATGACCTCCTATTATTGGGTGGGGGGTTCGTGGTCCTCCTGCCTTGAGATTTTTGATTGGAGGGGCTCGGAACACTGGCCAATAAAATTGGTCATTTCTTCTACCCATGAGCCTCTAAAGGTGCCTTTCAAGTTTTAGCTGATGTGGTTCAGGGACCCAGACCTGTTTGGACGAGTGGCAGATTGGTGGAGGGGTAGGCCTACTGTAGGAATAGCAATGTATACTTTTGTTAAGCTTCTCCAATTCATCAAGTACCAACTCAAAAAGTGTAATCAAAAAAGTTTTGGGAACATTTTCCAAAAGAAAAATGAGGTGTAAATGGAGCTAAATGTCATTACCAGAACCATTCGGGATGAGGGAATGACTGAGGTTTTGCTAAGGAAGGAAGCCAGGGCCTTAAAAGCTTTGGAGGAATGGGAACTAAGGGAGGAAATATTTTGGAAACAAAAGGCCCAAATCGAATGGCTTAGAGAAGGGGATAAGAACACAACCTTCTTCAATTTAGTTCGGGCTAGACAGCATGGCATGGGGATTACTTCTTTGGTGTTGGAAAGTAGGGAGACTGTTTCTTCTACGCAGGGTATCATGAATGAGGTAGTGTAGTATTTTGCTTTGTTATTCAAGGAAGAAGCGTAGGGGGACTCAGCTGAAGAGGTCCAGATCCTATCTTGTATTCCCTCTTTGGTGACCAAGGATATGAATGAGCATTTGATGAGGGATATATCCTTGGAGGAGTTAAGAAGGATAGTCTTTATGATGCAAAAAGGAAAGGCGCCTGGTCCAGATGGCTTCCTGATTGAGTTCTTCCAGGAATTTTTGGAAATTATAAAATTTGACCTCTTGGCTGTTGTTCAAGAATCCTAGAGGAACAAGCAAATGCTTTGGGCTTTGAACTCCACCTTCTTGGCTCTCATTCCTAAGGGTGTAGGGGATGATAAGCTGAGTTTTTTTAGGCCCATTTCTCTCTTCAATGTCACTTATAAAATTATTTCTAAGCTGATCACTGAGAGGTTAAAAAAGTGGTTGCCTGCACTTATCTCGGAAGAGCAAGGTGGCTTTGTAGAGGGCTGACAGATTTTGGATGGGGTGGTGATGGCTACTAAGACTATACATTCCATGACCCATTCCAATGAGAAGGCGATGTTTATCAAGCTAGATATGTCAAAGGCCTATGATAGAGTTTGGTGGTCCTTCCTCCAGAAGGTCTTGGGTACCTTTGGTTTTGCAGAGGATTGGATTCGTTGGGTTTTGAGTTGTGTGAACTAGACCTCCTTTTCAGTTTTGATTAATGGTAAGCACTCTAATCTCTTTGGGGCTTCTCGTGGATTGAGGCAAGGCGACCCTCTTTCTCCTTACTTGTTTCTTTTGTTGGCAGAAGGCTTGGGTTGATTGATCAAAAGAAATGTGGGTGATGGTGCTATTCAGGGTTGGCAATGGGGAGAGGAAATCCTTGTACAATCCATCTCTAGTTTGTGGATGATGTGGCTTTGATGGGCAGGGCTACTATTAGGGAGACGTCTAACATACGCAAGAGCCTAGATGTTTACCTTGCTACCTCTAGATAGGTAATTAATGAGGGCAAATCATCTATTTTTTTTTAACACTCCTCTATCCATATAGCGAAGAGTGGCTCTTATCCTTAGGTTCCAAATTAGGAGTCTCCCACTGCTTTATCTCAGGATTCCTATCTCTGCTAGCTGGCTGGCTAAGGAGTCATGGCAGGCAATCCTAGACAAATTTTGAGACAAGGTGAATCATTGGACCCACCATTGGTTATCCTTTGTGGGTTGGGTTCAACTTATTCAATCAGTGGTGTAGGCTCTTCCTATCTATAGGTGTATGATCCAGGTGGCATCGATGAGCTTTGTTAAGGACTTGGACTCCTTAACAAGACAGTTTTTATGTGCTGGGAATTTATCTTCGACCAAGTGGAGCCTAATTAAAGGGAGACGATTTGTATCCCAAAGAGGTTTGGCATGTTAGGATTACAGTAGCCTGTGTTATCTGGTACTGCTTTGGCTACCAAACTATACTGGTGTTGGTGCATGGATCAAGATCGGCTGTGGGCTAGAGTGTTGTCCCACAAGTATTTTTTTGGGATTCCCAGGAGGGATATTCCACGATATGATTTGGTTGGTAAAGGCTCAACGATTTGGGCAACTCTCAAGAAAGGAGTCATACTAATTAAGAGGGGTCTTTTCTGGATATGCAAGAGTGGGGTGGAGGTCTAATTTTGGCATGACTCATGGGATGGTTTCCCTCCTATAATTAGCCAATATCCTCAGCTGAGTACTTTGGCCCAGAGGTTTTGTGAAGCTAGTTGGAAAAGGGTGTGTGACTTTAAATCCCTTTCCTTTTAGGGGTAGGTGGTGGTTGTCAGATAGAAGTCCCCAGAAGAGTGGTTGATTCTTGGTTTGGAAGCAGAGTGCACAAACCTGCAAAATATTTTATCCCAATGTAGTTGTAATGCACTTATGGACAGTGATGTGTTAGCCTGGTCCCCGAACCCCAAGGAGAAGTATACGGTGTCTTATGGCTATCAGGAGTTGATTTCCCAGCAGTATGAGGATAGAGGGGAAGTTCAGTGGTGGAAGAGAGTTTGGAATGGTTTCTCGTGGCTGAAGTGTAACTATTTTACATGGACTTTAGTGTGGAACATATGTTTGACATGGGACAATGTTTGGAAGTGGGGATTTGCTGGTCCTTCAAGGTGTGTGCTCTACAATAGAGAGGAGGAAGACTCCTCTCACATTTTCTTTCACTATCCCTTCACTCTTCAATTGTGGCACTTCTGGTGGAACGCGTGGTGGTGCCATTGCATCCACGCTGTCTCTTTGGTAGATTTTTGGTCTAGAGTGGATCGTCCCCCTTCTTTGACTTCTTTCTTGCAGGATGTGTGGTACTTTGGCCCTATTTTCCTGCTCGGGCAAGTTTGGCTGGAAAAAAACTAGAGGATTTTTAAAGGAGAAAAATTGGCAACTCAGCAGGTCTGGAGCAAAATTAAGGGAATGATCCAAGAATCTATTGAAGCGAAGAGCAAGGTTATGCTGCCATTGAAGAAATGGGACGTTGAGGTGCTAGAATGATTTGGCATAAGAGAGTTATCTCTGATCTTGGCTTGTGTCAAACATGGTACACAGGGGTAGTGGAAATTTCAACGGTTAGGGAAGTGGACGCCTCCACCTACTGGGCTTTTGAAAATTAATATAGATGGGTCATCCAGGGGCAACCCAGGGGCGGCTGGGATTGGTGGGATTGCTAGGGATTTTTTGAAATCTGTGGTTTTTATTTTCTTGACATATTAGGGAGTGCAAACGGTTAATAAGATGGAAGGTTTGGCTATCCTATATGATTTGAGGAGAGCTTATGCTTTGGGTTGGAGGAGGGTGATCTGTGAAGTTGATTCTCAGGTCCTGATTAACTTTATCCTGGAAAGAAATTTTTTTGATGTGAGCTGGCACTTGGCCACGATAGTGCAACAGATTTTACAGGTGAGTTCTTGCATGGAGTCGGTATCCTATGCCCACATTCCATGGGAGTGGAATAGGGTAGCTGATTGTTTGGTGAAATGGGCATTAAAAGAGGGAGAAGGCCACAAGGTGGATGAATGGGAGCAGCTACCTGGCGATTTATGTCAGGAACTGGAACCTATTCTTGCTGGAGATATTAGTGGAGTTGAGGTTTGAGGCTATTTTTTTGGTTTGCTTGTCTTGTGGGCTGTTTGGATGCTTTTTTAATTTGATGTTTTAAGTTTAATAAAGTTTTTACCCCTTTTTAAAAATAAAAAAACATTCCCATAATCTCACCAAATATGTCTTGAAGACACTGCCTCAAACTAAGATATCTAAAGAGAGGATGCTTGTTCCACCTTTATCTTCACTACCTACACCTTCCCATTTCACTCCTCCATATCCTTCCACTCTCATTCCACCTCCCCAGTCTAGTCCTCTATCTTCCTCCACCCTCATAATTCCACCACAAACCACTTCATCTATTATTGCTTAGACCTCTCCCCAAACTCTCCTAGTGACTCGTACATGGCTATAGAAGATGAAATAAGAGTAGTTAGTTGGGTAGGACTTGGTGATCATCAAAGAACCAAGACTGACTATAAAGTTTCATGCAACATCAAACAAGCTCAAAAGAGTTATGAAAAGGATTGTGGTTATTGCTAGGAAGCCCACAAAGTTTGTGAGGGAGGAAGAATTTTTCTCCCTAACAAAAAAGATAAAAATAAAACCTGGAGAGGAAGATGAAATTCAAGGGGATCCCATTTATATGGTAGATTCTACTAGGGGAATACTGAAGAATAATTTTCATGGTCTTAATTAGACCAATAAAATATTAAGGCACAGAGAAAAATAGAGCCCTTAAAAGGCATAGTAGACAATGTTCATAGTTTGGCCAAAAACCCTCTATGACATTGTATGCTTTATCGAGTTATGTAGGGGTGAACCGTATCCCCAGTGGAATATTGTGGTGAATTTTTATGAAGTATTAAATAATTTAGATGTTAAACTACATTTTATTTAGAAAGCAACTAGGCAAAAGTAATACTAACACCTTAACTAGCTACAGCTCCTAGACATTACTTTGGCCCATAATTTTTTAATAGCCAAAAGAACTCTACTCATGGAATAACACAAAAAAATGCAAGAATTAGTTGATAAAATTACTAGCCAAGAGAAAAAGGTAGTCCAAATTCATGGTGACATGTGCACAATCGGTATATATATGCCATAGGGATAAGTGGTCACCAACCCCTTCTTTAATAGCGTGTTGAGAATTACTTCCACTAGTTTCAAAATATAAGTTGAGAGTGTAATTTTTTGTAATAGTGATCAGGTAATCTAGTTAGTTGTCTTTGTTAAAGATAAGGTAGCATAATTCGAAGCATTAAGCGCATATTTTAAGGCCTCAATGAATCTACACATAAAATTAATGGACATAATTCCGATATTATTTTAAAAATATATCATTGATTTTAAATCTATTGAGCTAGATTTTACATGTATAACTAAGAATGAAAATCTAAAGTAATAAGGATGGTTAGCCACTCAGGTGGGAGCTTCATCTTCACAAGCTCAAGTTTTGATGACCAAGTCCTATTTTCCTAAGTACATAATGGTTTAAAATGTGACATCCCCTTCGGAGTGAAGTTAACTAGTCATATATATATATATAATAACTTATTAACCAAAGGGTGATTCACATTAACTAATCTATTCATTCCAAAATTTACTAAATATAGGCAGTCACACTTCTAGTGATTGAATTTGTATACAAGTATAACACAGTTCCTTATACTTTAAATGTGAGCATGTAATGATAGTCGAAGATAAACAACTTGAATAATGCAAGGGTATAATACCATTTATTTATCATGCATCAATAAAGAAAACACCATTACACAATGTGAAATTTCATTTAACCAAAAGTATTATAAGAAAACACAATGTGTTTTCAATTGGATGTTGTTACCTCAGAACTAAGATAATGCCTTAGTAAGAAATTGCTCTGTCATATCTTGCAATCACTTGTGACATAAAACTATATATTATAATATCTGATTTACAATCCTTTTCCCTTAATCACAAACATCTAAATGCCATTCTAGTATACAAAAATATGACTAATACATATATAATTTGATTGAGAACAACTATTAATCAATAGGTACTAATACCATCTCTAGTAATCTAAGAATTTATAGATTGAGAAAAAAAATTACATCAACAATTTTCATCCATAAATACAATAACTAATTAGTTCCACAACTATTTCTTTCTCCAACTGAGTAATTAGAAAACCATCATAGACTTGTAGTAGTGGACTATGTCAATACAATGAGGGGGAGTGTCATAGAGGGTTATTCCTCTAACCACAAATCCTTTTGGATCCCCCGCACACCTCTCATCCACTAAGAGTGGCCCTACTCTTCATGAGTAGGCTAGATATGGGTCCAAAAATTGAGAAAGAGATCACTGTAACTTGTTAACACCATAGCTTCTTGTGAATGTGATTACAAATTGAGACTAAAAATAAATACACTTTCCCATATACTACAAGTATTACCTACTTCCATAAGATTTTGATTCATCAATTCCACCTTGTTGAGTCTTATCTCATTATCTAACTAAGCTATTATGTGGTTCTAACTGAGATCCACTCCCAACATTTAAACCCCACATCTCACATCCACTGCTATCACCCACAAGGCCTCCACGACCTAAACATCTTATAGTTGTTAGGTCTAGGTGTTCTCTTATTACCAATTGATTAAGATCATTGGTATGTGATTACGAGATGATGATTTACATCGATGTCCCATACCACCCATGTAATCATTATCTTATCTGCACAATGCCAAATGATCACTTGAAAAATTAATATGTTTTCCAAATTTCCACTTTGCTAACCAACTCTATTATTCTTAAAAAGTTAATATGTGATTTCAAGTTTAAACTTCTTATAATTATAAGCTATTATTTTAGTGGGATACTTCATTTTTTATCAATCAGGTTAATCCATATGCAAAACCTATATCTAGGTTGTCGTTCAAATCCATAAAAGATATATCTCTTCAACGGTTTGCTTTACAATAAATAATATTCCATATATTATCATTATTATAGTAAGAGTAAATATTCCAAAATGGTGATAAACTATTAAGAATAATCAAATGAATCTACATGATTCTATTTTGTTTTTAAATATTATGAAGAGGGTTCATCGGTAAACTAGTTCCTCCTCTATTTAACACCTTCTTTTCGAGTCTCATTTAACTATGCCAACATTAAATATATATAGTGTTTCGAATAACATTTTATGACTTGAAAATCATTGGATACTCCATGTTATTTACCCCAATAGGGTTTATTTATCATAAAAAACATATCACTGATGAAGTTATATTATGATAAAATAAGTTTTAAGTCAAGGTAAATATCAATCATTTTTTACTAGATACACGCTTATTTCATCAAACAATACTTGAAAACCCCTAGGTTATGTTTTAAATGCTTATTCAAATACTAAACTAAAATAATTCTAACTTTTTATATGAAATATATAATTATCATCTTATTCATCTTTATACATGATAGATGAAGACATTCACATTAACATGGGAAACATCCATTTTTTAGATGGGTAAGATAATCACATATTATGATGTCATTTTACCATGAAGCAATATTTTTAATAGATTATTTGGTTTTGTAAAGGATATTAAAATCTTTCACTCATTTGAGATAATCTCATGACTTGTATTATTTCCTATTGAGACTATTGGTGTTGCTATTGTTTATGTTTATATATAGGCAACCTAGCCTCTAACATTCTAAGATGGAACAAGGCTATTATTTGACTCAGATAGTTCACTAATTCTTATTATAATATTAAGCATTGAGCTATTAAGAATTTATTCTAGTTCTTAAGATATAAAAAGGCTAGTGATAAAAATGGAATCACATTTTAATTTTCCATGTCCATACATCATTATACATTTATTCAAGATTATCAAGAAGCTAAGATTATAATGAAAAGTTGTAAATTCCAATCGTTCAAGAAACATTCAAGGCATTACAATAAATTTCAAAATTGGTAAAATATTAAAAATCAAGATTTAATAAATATAATAATGAATCGATCATAGTGAGGTGACTAACTATGAAAAAGAGTCGTATAAAGGTGGATGGTGCAAAAGCCAAAAGCAAGAGTTTTCTTTTTTTTTTTTTTTATCCAGAAGCTTATACGGTGGGGCAAAGCCCCAAGATTCATCTCACATGAGACAAAAGAGAGGAAGATGTCATTTTCTACTATTTGGAAGCTGACACAAGGAGTTAGACGGTGGTTTTCCATTTAATAATGCTATTAATGTTGAATAACTAGGTGCTTGACAAATATGGAGATAGTGGAATTGACTGGGCAGTAAGTAATTGCATGATGAGGATCCCTTCAATGTTTTGGATTTTGCATGGTCCACTATGTAAATGCCTGCATTCTTGCTTTCTAAAGACTTCATTATTTCCACCATTCTATCCCTTTGTTTTTTGTCTCTGGAATTTTTGGGCTTTGCATCATCAATGTTTAGAAATAACGTAGCTCCAATATTTCTTTTTTTAGTTTAAATAAATTACAACAAAAATGGTTTAAAGCTTCATTTCAATTGCATACAAGTAATTTTCTTGCTTAATCAATAGATTATCATTAATACTAAACTTGTCCTTGTGATTCAATGAGTTTACAAAACCAACAAATGACCATATGAATTCAATCTATATTTTCCAATGAAAAGTAAATCAACTATCTTATAACCTAAAAAATACATAATACTTATCACATAACAGTCAAGTAAAAAATAATTTCTAACAAACCTATGTGGTGCCCTTGAAAACAACTTCATAAATCACTTCGGTGTAGTAATCAAGACCTCTTGCAAGGCTAAGATTAAAAAAAGATCTTCTTTAGATAGTTTGAATGTTCAAGATAATTGAATAATGTTTCCAATTCTTATAGTGCAAATACAAAGCCATCGTGCTTCAAAAAACAATTATCTTTCTGTTTAAGCTCAACTAGTATCTCCAGTGGCCTTCCCCCTTTTAATACAAGAGATCCAATATTGATCTGCTTCATATTTCCTATTGAAATAAAATAAATAAAAAAGTGAGGGTGATTAAAATTTAGCAAAAACTTTGGCTGAAATTGAAGTAGTAAATTCAGACAGCGTAGACTTTGGCATTAGCATACCAAAAAAAGGGGGCTGAAGAGATATCATGTGAATAATAATCATGTAGGGATACCCAGTCCATGTGAAAGGAGATGAATCAGTTTCCCACTCCAAAGAAGAAGAGCAAAAACACAAATACAAATAGGGTTTCATGTTACACAGTCTTGCCATGTTTCATCACATGTTTTTACATGAAACCATGCAGGTAACCACACATTTTTCTATATATTTTTTAATATTTTGAATATTTAGAAGCATTTAAATGATTATGTTATAGCTATTAAACCCTACGTAGGCTAAGGTTAAGTATATTAGAGACTAGGTTGGTAAATTTCTATGTTAATGGTCGTTGTAATTCGACCAAAGTTTGTGGTATGGCAAATCACCAACCCCTTTGAATAATATAATATATTCAATGTAATTATATATATATAGTATAAATTATTTTATAATATATTATAATATTATAAATAATATTTTATTATAGTATAATATAATATTATATTATATTTATTAGAATAAATTTATATTAATTATTATAACAACCAATTTCACTAAAGTGAAAGAAGACCAGAAAGGAATGGATACCACTTTCATGTGGGTGCGAGTGACAAAACACAAGTTCGGACCTGCATTTTCTATGGCCACATGGCATGAAAGATAGCCTTGATGTTGAAATACTTACCATTTTGGTAATTTAATGAGGTACAATTGGTTTTTTCAAATAATTGAAAATGTGCCTTTTAATATAAGTGTTGATCAAGCTATACTAAAATGTTATGTCCAATAAATAATATGATCAAAAAGGTAATGGTGTAGTAAATGTTATGTCTATGTAATAAGTTGTTGACAATGTTTTTCGGTAGTAGGTAAATCCAATGTCATAATGTGTTTTTCTAAGTTCTCTGGATTTTTAGTATCTAAATTAATATATATTTTGTTTTGGATTTTTTATTTGACATGTGATTTTGATTTTAAGAATTATGATACCTTAGATTTCCTTGATTGAGGAGACACTTTGATGATTAAATAGAATCTTTCCTAAGTGTACAAATCTTAGTCATAAAAAACAAACTCAAGACTTCAAACTCCCTTCATTTATTATGGAAGGTTCTACAGTTCACTTGGAGTTGATGTAGTGTCATGAGCATTGATTACTGTCACTTGTTGCATCGACATTAACTACACCTATAGAGATGATTTTGTGTCTCTACCTTGTATCTTTCATTACACATTTTCTTGGTCATACTCTTGTGAAACAAAAAACTCTTTGACCATATCTTTCGATGTTCATCTCTCAGTTGTACCCTTCTTTGCATCTGGACTATTACGTAGTCTATTTAAATTGCAAAAAAAAGCAATTCCTCTAGACATGTTTCATGCTTTGAAAATATATTAAAGCCTAGATCTTAATGCATGTCTTATTATAATTGATGATATTATGTTCAATAAAATCTATGCATCTATGTTGTATCAAAGTGTACAGGTAGTAACTTCTACTTTGCATTTAATATGATGTCTATCTACTGGTGATTTTAATTTATGATTCTTATTTGTGACCAGTTATGTAAATTATTTGTTTTAGACATTTTTTCCTGCTAAGAATAATACCAACTACTTAAGTAAAACTTGAATATGATGCCAATGTACAAAATCTTTCCAGAGATATAAGTTGCCAATATACAGTAGTAGGTTTAAGAAATAAAAACAACTTATTTTATTTTTATTAAATACAGGAAAAGAGGGTGCGACAGGATTGAGCCAAAATAAATAATAAATAATTTAGCAAATGATAGATCTAGCATTACGCCATTTTCTACATGAAATATAATTTGATCTAACTTATGGTCTGCCATGAAAACAAAATAAAAAAGTGTTTATACTTTATCTATTTTGGCACAAAAGTTGCACTCTTCAAGAGAATGAAATAAAAGATTTAAATCCTTCCTATCCAACCAATATATAAGAGAGACGCTATAGGGAAGGAAAATAACATTTTGGTAGTTAAAATGCTATAGGTCTACTTACAAGCTATAATTTATGCCATCTGGTAAGTGGGAGGGAGGCGTTATGCTCATAAAATGACCAACTGGTTGCTAAAAACAAGGCTACATTGCAAAAGATAGTATAAAATTTATGTTTACTATTGTGCCATAATATAATTATATAACATGATGCCACCCAAACACTATCAGAGGAAGTTAAAGTGCAAGGTTCAGTATTGCACCATTATACAACAACACTAATACATATGTTGGGATGCATTGTTATGGTTTCCTTTGCTCACAGACAACATGTTATCTAAATGAAAAGACTCTCATCTCTGGAATATAACGGGTAAGTAACAACAAACTTCCCTCCATTCCCAACCAACTAAAATGGTGAAAAAACTCAAGAATTGTTGTAACTAATATTTAGTTGCTTTCTCTCATAACTCATTTCTCCCATTATTATTGTGATCACACTCTTTATTATTATTGTCAATGCACTCTTTGTTATTCTATTGGCCGACCCTTCCCAATGTCTCTAGCTCCCCAAACATCATCCCTATGAATCTCAAGATCTTAATGCATTTAATACAGTCAGAGGGCAATCCAAGTGTGTGGGTGAATAATAGACTACTACACACTCTATTTGTGCTAACTAAAAGAATATTGCTTAAAACTTGTTACTGATAAAGAGTATGTATACCATCAATGACAATGCAAGAATATTTGTTTGAGGTATGAGACAAGAGGCAAAACAATTTCAAAGCATTATTCAAATGAACCTATTAACCTAGTTAACTGAAGAAAAGATTAAGAATGAGAAAATTGCTCACTCCTTAGATAGTCTCCTCTTCCTATTCCTCCTTTCTTCTTCCTTTAGTTCATTCAGATATGGATTCTCAAAATAGTAATCTCTCCTCCTTCCTTCACCACGAGCTCCTTTCCTTATTCCCCAGGGTTCATATATATAGATTTTTAATTACTATTTTTTCTTTTATTCCCACACCATGTGGTTTCATGAGTGGTAGAATCTTATTATGGTGAGGTTAATCATTCTTTCACATGGTTGGCCATCATACTATCCCATAAGATGCTTTACCACATGGATGGGAGTAATCATTCCTTCACATGGTTCATGGGTTGGCCATCATTTTTTCCTTCATATGCAAATGTGACCCATTTAGATTTGCTTTTAAGAAAAGCATTTGATATTTCATGATCTTCCAATTACTTTCACCTCAATATGAAAATACATTAAATATATTTTGTTTACTTTCTCTTTTAAAATGTTACATGATTAAAATACTAATTATGAACTTTCAAATTAATTATTATTTATTAAATATTATTACGCAACATTGAAAAATAACTACCAAAATTCAACTTGATTTACAAAAAAGGTCTCTAAGTTAAAGGACTTAATTACTCAACAAAACTAACAATGAACCTGACCTAGGTTTCCTACTCAACCTTATCCAAGCTGGGTTTGACATGCATCGATCTCTTTCTCATTTCTTGACTTGCTATCTAGTCCAACTCTCCTCGATGATACCCTCTCTCATTATAGGGCCGAAATAACCTGTACTGCAAATGCACATTAAGATAAGACTTGTTAATAGTTAATAAATCTAAATATATATTAACTATGCAAGTATAATAATGTTAAAGCATTTACGCATCCCTATATTACTTGCAAACTTATTTGCTTGCCCTATGCAACTCAAAGCCAAATTTATGTTAGATCCATGTGCATATCATTAACCATTTTAATTTCATAATTATTTAATAATCATAAGAAATATAGTTGTTAAGTTCTTCAATATATACAAGCACTCAAATGGTATATAAAATCTATTTAGACAACTTTATGTGTTCACCACATTAACATTATACACAGTTATTACATGCACATAAAAAATAAGATATAACATTAGTTAGACTCATGTATGGTTTAAATTTATTTAAACACGTGTCTAATTATCTATTCAACATGTTAAGTTTGGATGTTGACAATAGTGCATAAGGTTGGTGTGGATTTGACCACATGCTAGGACTATTCATTTGGCAACTAGTTGGTTTCACATTATTATCTAGTTAACATGTTAAGTTTGGATGTTGAAAATAGTGCATAAGGTTGGTGTGGATTTGACCACATGCTAGTACTATTCATTTGCCAACTAGTTAGTTTCACATTATTATCTAGTCAACATGTTAAGTTTGGATGTTGAGAATAGTGCATAAGGTTGGTGTGGATTTGACCACATGTTAGGACTATTCATTTGGCAACTAGTTGGTTTCACATTACCAAATGTGTTGCTCTCACCTATTGTAATTAATTATAAATACAAGGGTAATGTGTCTCATAATGTGAAAGAGAAGCTGAAGATTGTAGCCTTGTAATAACTCTATAAGAAATATGTAGAGTGTGTTTATTTTTGCATTATAATCTTGTTTCAAGTGGTTGTGGTCTCTCAAATAGATCTTAAGTGATCTATTATATATCCTTGCTCAACACTTTTATGGTATCAAAGCCTATTTCAAGCTACCATTACTCAACACAAACCAGTTACCCTCTTTCTCACTAAGCCCTCTATCCAGTCATGTTACTCACATAGAGTAATAGTGTCAAAAGGAGGACAATGAGAGTCCCTATAGTGTCTTGGAGGTGATTTTAAAATCTAGAGGTCATTTTGAATTTTGGAGTAGATCAGAGGTCGTGGGCATGTTCATTGCAATTGTGAAAGCTGGTTTAAGTTTTTGGTTTGCTCAATTTAGTTACTTGACACTCCAAATCTGCTAAAAAAGCTTGTTGGTTGTTGAATTTTTTTAGGAAATCTACATGTTTTCATGTATATTTGACTATGCAGATGCATTCAAAGCGATCGATTTAGTAGAGGTAGGTATTCGTTTGGAGGAAAATGGACTTTTGGTGCTCTTGGTGTGGTGTTTTTTCCGGGTCAACCCTGATCATCAACTGGCTAAAGGGGTTTGAATTTTTTTTATTTTGCAAGCTATTTGTTTTTAACCCATTTTTAAAAAAATCGTATGTTTTTTTTCATTTGGGTGGGGGTCTTTTTTAATATATTGAAAAAAAATGTTTTTTTTTTCAAAAGTGGGTGCTTTGTTGTTTCTTTTCAGATTTTTAATATATATTGAAACAAAAAAAACAAACATTTTTGATTTATAAATTTTATCTTATAAATTTTATTTTATAAATTTCAAACATTTTTTTGGTTTTTATTTATATTTTAAAAAAGAAAAAAATACAGTGGTCGAGCCTCTACTCAACCACCCACACTAGTCCTTCCATCGTTAGGTACCACCAACCACCTTCCATAACAGCCCCTGTACCCCCTACCATGCCAACCGATTGCAACCCCCAGATGCCTTCCTTGTTACCCCCTTTGTTCCAACCTCTTTTCACAGCTACACCTGAGCACCACTCAGCTTAGTCTTGGCCTCCACCGCTACCCAACACCTTTTACCACCTATTTGTAACTCTTCCACCAATTGTTGCACCACTCATATTGCCTCAAGTCACTGACCTCCCATGCATAGCCCTACTCCAGTCTCCACATGCAACTCATACTGCTAGCTCTATTTAGCCTTCTGGCCTCTCTCATAGAACCAATGTTCTAACATGGTATCCTTACAATTCCAATGCCAATGGCGGATCTGAAAACATTAGAATTGTTTTTTGACTAATTTTTGGGAAATGTTAGCCATATGTTTTTTTTGGCATTGACTAATTTTAATTAAAGTGTGGAAAATTGCATTATTTATGGGCCAAATTTGTTGACTTGGCCATGGCATCCAACCTCCTTTGCACCAACTACCTTCACAAACAACCATTATTGACATTTTCAAAAAAAAAAAAAATTAACAAAATCAGACTTTGGCATGCATATTTTTTCATTTATTGGTGGGTCAAATAGCCAATATTTTTTGATGGAGGTTAGTATACAAGATCATGACATGGGGTAATCACAATCTAACATATTTTAAAGTATTGAAATAAATAATTAAATGTGGAAATCATCTTTAGAACTCATCATAGTCCTCCCAAATAGCACTATACTCATAGTATTGGTCTTATAAGACCCTACACTATGACATCTCCCTATTACATAAACAAAGTTTGTGAGTGTCACTTACTCTGATTGGTTTTATCATGACCATCCCAGGGTCTAAAACCGACAAGGCAAGCCTATATGTTATAAGACTGACCACTTCTAATACCTTGAAAGGTCTCACATATCTTGATAAAAATTTCACTGACTTTTTATAAGCATATAAAATCATCATAAAATCTAAATAATGGCTAGGGAGAGTTTCCCAAAACCTTCCATCTACTTTGCACATCTCTCTAACCTAGAGAGTTTTTTCTCATTCCAAAAAAAAGTATTTAAGAAACTTGGCAAGAATGATGTGTATAAGTTAATATCATCTTTACTCTGCATAGCTCCTGATAAGTATAACATGTCAATACTATCGCTACTCCACATATCTCCTAATAAAAATGATGATGAATAAGAACTAGAAATACTATATTGTCAACATATACAAAATTAAATAATAAACATTCCAATATATATATATGTGTATGTATGTATGTATGTATGTATGTATGTATGTATAGCTATACATATAAATTTGACAAGTCCATCTATCAAATCCTAGATTCAAGAAGCTCCCCTTGTCAGATCAAAACTCAGTAACTATCAAGTCAATGTGAAACTAAATAGGATCCATTCCCATCTCTTAGTAGTAATGTTCCTAATTCACCATTCTTCTCTTAGGGCTCCATGACCTAATGATCTCTAAAATGTGCACAAAGTTCAACGAATCACAAATCTATACTAATAGATCTTAGAAAGCAATAATATATGTTAAATAATTTTAGATATACCAAAATACATACCAAAAAAATCACACAATCATTTCATAGTTGTATTAAGTTACCACTAGCCAAACATAACTGGTATCATATTTCATAGCTTAAGCTATTTTATTATATTCATAGCTAAAAGGAAATAATGTTAAAATTAACATAATATACAAAGGTCAAGGATCACATCATCCTTAAAACCTTATAAAGAAAATAAACAAGATAATACCTTCCCACTTGCTCAATTAGTTACACAAGTTATAAGCTTATCTTAACTCGTAGACTTTCAATATGTTTCGTTCATCCTATTGCCTACTTACTCTCGACAAAAGGTACATAATGTCTCATCAAAACAACATATTTTTAAGTAATATAATAATAATATCAATATAATCAAGGGTGAATCATATCATTATGATCAAAATCAACTTATAAGTCTTAGTCCAGAACTAATATAATTTCAAGGTTTGCCACTCCTCATGGTCAAAGTTCACAAGTAGCACTAGAAAGTGTGACTCTACAAGGATATAAGTGGAAATTAGTGAACTAGCATCTCAACAACAAAACTCTTAAATATCCTCATATGGTATGGAAAAAAGCACCACAACCCAAGTTATCATAATCACTATGTACTTACCAAATTTATAAGAGTAATATCATAACCTACTTCCACAAGTGGAGGGAAAATATTAACCATAAAGATGCATCAATCCATCCAATCCTACAACTTTTCTCTCAACAAGAACTAGAAGACATTATCCCATGAACTCAAGGGAATATGGTCAAAGCAATATTTCTAAAACAAAATTATGTTTAAAGGAACACTAAATCAACATCATGAATAATATGAATCCTATTAGTAGCTCATAATAAAGTCAAAAGAGAGTGATAGAATAACAACTCACCTCTAAGATAACTATGAGAGATGACACTTTTTCCCAATCCACATAAACATATGGGGTGCCAAGAGCCAACTCCTAACACATTGGAGTCTTCAACATAGATAACTACACTCCACTACAAGGATAATTTCCACCGCACTAGGTGGTGCCAATCTAAAAATGGTCTTATAAGATTTCTCACTCCTAAAATTTAGTGTATATAAGACACAAAACTAATGTATATATACTTAAGTGTTAAAAATTCCATACTTTTTTAAATACTTACAACGCAAAACACAATTGGTGAAGGTGGCTTGATTAACAAGTAAGAATGTAAGCATTCTCAAGATGTTCGATCTAAATGATCAAAATATGGTAAGAATCTCTTTGTTCACAACTCATGAACCATGTTATGTTCTCACCTACCCAAACTTTGTATACAACTAACACCATCGAGACACTCTATAAACCAACCTTTTAATAACTCTAAGAGGGTATAAGTGCTCATAAGGTACACATTCAATGTACCACACACATTTCACTACTCTCCTTTATGATAAATAGAAGGATATAAAAATACTAATGGACTCATTATATCTTAAAGTTTGAACCACAACTTTGATATCACATGTAACAACCCCACTAAGATCTAATTAGAAATACGTGATTTTTCCTAATTTAATTAAACACATATACTATAAATATATTACACCATGAGAATCTAATAAGTGATTATACAAAATAATCTAAGTGTGATAACTATAAATGAAGCATACTACATCATACATCACTGATCACTATCATCACAAAAAAATATCATAACACAAATATATAAAATAATTATAATTAACCAGTCATGACTGATACATACCTACAACCACTACTGTCAATGTATAATAAATAATTAATTACAACTCATCATGATAATTTTCTAATATTAAATACAATACAATGTATATATATAAGATGCATGGCTTTCTAGAGCATAATTTTTTGAACTCTAGTATCTGTGACAATCTCAAATGTCATCTCAAAAATAATATTATTGTGGGGAGGGAGAGCATCATCTGAGCACTTTTTAACACCAATCATAGACCAATGATGCCTCACACTAATTCTAACAAGAAATGACTCTCCCTTCATGGATGGATAGATAGTGATGGTGTGAGAATCCAGAAAA
Organism: Torreya grandis; assembly: GCA_037957365.1. NCBI lineage: Eukaryota > Viridiplantae > Streptophyta > Pinopsida > Cupressales > Taxaceae > Torreya > Torreya grandis. The sequence goes on from JARHVA010000408.1 coordinate 190,483, forward strand.
ACAAGCTAATATCTGTGTGTTGTATGATTTTTAAAACTAAACATGTGGTGTATCATAGAAACCTATTCTATTGAAATATATCACACAAATATGTAAATCATACTCATAAAATTATAATGTCCTAGTAAATATTACTTGGCTCAAGTTTTAATAGTAATAATGATCTAAAGATCAACAAAATTTATGCACGTCACTTGATCAGATTACCTTCATCTAGCATTGTGATGCTAATAAGCTAGTAAATTTCATCTCACTACTTATTCAGTATTAGTAATACAAGATTTGGTTAACATAATATAACCAATATATTCGCACAGATTACATCTTACTAACAATCATATAACATGTTAAGCACGTGATAATCTAACAACATACATTTATTTAATCAAATGTATGAATAAATCTCATATTATTATCTATTGCATAATAAAAATAATGATTACAAATTATACCATCTATGTATAATATACGTTTAACTACAAATTAAAATTACTATATATATTTTTCAAACATACTACACCTTATGATAACCCATATTATCATAGTCTAGTATTTTTAAGCATAACTATTAAATATCATAACCAGCCAAATAAAGTAGTATAAATCAATAAAAATATAAGCTTTTGTTCAAACAACTAAATATAACAAAGAAAGTCTTAGTTCACATAAAATATATAATACTCTATTCTAGCATATGTTATACTATCAGGTAAGGGGTGTTGTATGCACGCTTAAATCAGGTCTTACTAACTATCATAAAACATGTTATTCATAGTAATAACCAACACACATACATTTAATCCATCAAATATATGAGTGAGTCTAGACATAATAATTACAATTTGTACAACCCACGTATAACATACATTTAGATTATAATTTAAAAATAAAAACAATCTATGATATCATATAATATCATAGTTCATTGTATATTAGCACACTATTCAAGCATGAATAACTAATCTCATAATTTCAAGAATCAAATGGTCCTTAGTCTTAAATAATAAGCAAAAAAGTACAGTTTATACCAATCAAGTAAAACTACATACTAACAATTTGAAAAAATATAAAGTATAGGCACATATCATGATGCACTAATATATGTTATATCTTTCTAACCACTTATACATTTTAATCTATTCACAATATGTACCACTCACCAATATATATATATATATATATATATATATATATATATATATATATATATATATATATATATATAATCAATCATGATATTTTCAAAGAGTTAGATAACTTGCAACCAATTTATACCATAATCTTTTATTTTAACAACTTAATTCTTTTTTTAGGAGACTGTTTTCATATGATTATAGTTTTAGTCCCTTGAACACCTTATGACTCATTTTAACCATCTATTTAACTATAAGTATAATTTATATGTACAAGTACTTGTACATCATATTATGCACCATATGTAAGCAATCAAATGATAAGTAAATATTATACCAATGTTTATTCATATTTTTTAGTCAAGAACTCTCTATGATTTCATCAATCTTTAAAAACTTTTCGACTCACAAATTATGTTGATGATCTCTACAAGATAAGGGATTCTACACTGTAATTTTTCTTCATAATATTTTTTATGTTTTAAGGAACTGAGTATACATGTAGTTGGTGTCCTACTCTTTCAGAGTCCATGACTTGGTTATAATAATTAATAGAACTATGGACACATATCACTATATATTAATACATACTATATGTACATATACATATCTATAAATTAATCTACCCATAGTAGACACTGTACACATCTTCAAATAATAAATATTTCATAATAACTCCTACAGTCATTTATAACTCTATCTAAATATTTCATGGAGATTTCAACAATCATTAGATAGAAAAGATTGGTTATCAATTATAAGACATATTACCTCTAGAATATTAATAAATAATTCATCATAGTCAGTAGGTTATTTGATTCACTAACAAATCTCTTTTTTATGTTAGCTTTAAATGTGACCTTTGTACAAGGAAAAACAAGTGATGAGACCTTCATGCTACTGCTCTAAACTAAACCTAAACCTAGGGATCAAAAGGGATCCATTTAAGCCAACCATAATGACAAAGAAACTTAAATTAATTATTTCATGTTGGAATAAAAATAATATAAACCATCATGACTTGGGTTCAAGTCCACCAGAGCAGGAACGTCATAGCAGATATCTATAGTAAAAGTCTTAGTATAAAATATGAATCTATTTAACCCACATGTAACATGTTTAGATATCTAATTCATATATTACGAAGACATGTTAGAAATCTAATTCACTATTATTTATCGCTTGGTATATATATATATATATATATATATATATATATAGAGCTAGTTATATAGCTTTTTAATATAACTTTTAATGGATTAGATATCTATAGCAGGATATATACACCTAATATAAACACTATATATTATATATAACTAGTCTATTACAAGAATATAAACGTTATAAGTAATATTAACTATATAATGATTAACTAATCAGCTATGAAAGCATATTCTTAACTAAACACATAATGAGTAACTAAACACTATTAACAAATCTTAGCATATTCTTTTAGACAAATGACTAAAATCATATGATTAGCTTTATAAACGCTATTACTCAGGGAGCTTAAATGATGATCTGATCCACATATATAAAATCATTGCATAATTCGTATACATTCTAAATAGTACTAAGTAATTATAGAATCGTTGCATACAACTATATGTAAATTTATACAAGTCACCTATATTATACAAATTCATTACATAATAATAACAAGTCAAATGCTTATTAAATCATTGTAGGGTAAATACAAGTCACTGTAGATTTTGTAACACTGTAGATGCAAATCACTATACCCCAAAGTCAATTCATTGTACTAAATTATACCTACTTTGTTGTATATATATACCATAAGTCACTATTATTGAAGGCAATAAAGTTAAGAAAAATAAATAATAAAACAATAAACTTGGTACATACTTATTTTCCATTATCTATAAGTCGCTAAAAATAATAAACTATAAAATAAAACCTAGTACATACTTATAAATAATAAACTATAAGTCATTGTTGTATATCCACAGCTCTGGTATATATATATATATATATACAAAACTCTGATTCACTATCATAATAAAGAACATGATACATACTTCGTTGTATATGAACCACATGTAACATACTAACCTTTCATGATGTAACAATAAACTTTTTACATATATATAAGTTTATATTTAACAAACTGTATATATACAAAGTCACAATTAAGTCATATTATATATATACCCTTTCATGATGGAACAAGATCAGAAACTTGTATAGTCAAAATCTGGTTTTCTCATTGACCTTCTATAAGGTTTTTCTAAGTATGGCCATAGCTCTGATTCTAAGATACGAACACTATTGGAATGAATGAGTTTCTCTATTCTTATAATTTCACAAATGAATTCATATCTCAGAACTACTTAGCATTCGCTGCTACAGAAGATTATTTGCAGTAAATAATATGTTTTTCTTAATGCAGTAAAATAAGTGGCTCTTATTTTCATGGAATTGCACAATATGGGTTTAAAATTGAAAACATATATCAGAGTAAGGAAAATAAATTTCATTGGGGAGCAAAGAAAAGTGGAGACCTAGTGGTGATTTTTTCTACATTGAGGACCCATGTTCAAAACCCATATTTTCCAATCTTTTCTCTTTTATACTGCTCTCTTTCTCCATTCTCTTTCCTTCCTTTCAAGAGTATGGTGCTCCTCTTTTTTTCAAAACAAATTTGTTTTTATTTTTTTAATTCTTTATTCCTTTTTTGTTATTATTTTATCAATATCTTTATTTATTTTTAACCCTTTCCACTTTCTCTTTTTTATTATTGTTTAGTTTTTCCTCTTTTGGCTTATTTTCAATTTTTTTTTGTTTATCCTTTTTTTCCTGTTAATTAGAAATTATTATTTTATTTCTCTTACTCTAATTACAATAATTAGTATATTTGTTAATTAAATTAGCTCTTCAAATATCATGATGGTTTAATGAAAAATTAATTAATAAATCCAAATTTATTCAAATTAAATAAATCTCAAAACATTAAAGAACATATACATGTCACACAAAATGAGTTCCATAAAACCATTAAACTATGCTAGTAAACCATGTATAAATGACTATCAAATGCAAATGACATCAAAACACATTATGCTAACCACTTTATTATGCATCTAACATGTGCTAACTATTATGGTGTGTGTAGGATTCTAGCTGGTTTCTCTATAGTCCTTCAACATCTCCATCTACATCACCCTCTCTGATGACGGTCTCCCTCTGTCACACTTTGAGGGATGTGTTATCCTACATCAACCTCATAAAGGTAAGTAGTTAGACCATAATAACATGATATACATACATCATAAAATATAGCTAAAATAACAAATCAATATATTCGTAATGTAAATATATACACCACAGCTAATTCATAATAATGTGATCATGTAACTTAAGCAATATACTACTAAATTATAACAACACATATCTCAAAACTTAGTTAGAATAACCAAATCTAAATTTTTTAACTAGAAATATCCATGGATAATCAAATAATTTACTTAGTGAGGAATCAGGATGTAACACCAATGAACTAATTAGAGCCTTCAATGCAAGATTCTAAAATATGTTTATCCATGTGGCTACTATCTATAGACCTCATGTTGCCTTAAAACTTGAAATATATAAAAATGCTTTGGATCCTATGATTGTAGTATTTTTGCATAGAGATATGAACATTAATAAATTAGCAAATATCTATGTTGAAGCTATTAACATTCGTAGGCAATTAAATCCTCAATTACAAGCCATGTCTAATATTGATCCAAATTTCTTGATCTTGAATCCTATTCCAAACACCAGTCAGAATGTCATAATGAACAATCATAACTGGGTCTTCAAACAATTGCCTCTAACTCATGTTGCATCGAACCAGAATCTAATATTTCTAAATAATCCTACACGTGTCTAATTAATAAAATTAGAATTAGGTTTTGGTCCCAGTTAATACCTCTACCACACATGGGATAACCTCTCATTCCATCAAAACTAAATTATATGCCATCTAACACATGGTACATAAGCTTAGCAATGAGTTCATAAACATGCAGAACCACTTAGGTAACACTATAAGAGAAGCAGTCAAGATGAACTTTTCATTCTAGAGATGTAATAGACCATTCAATAAGTTAGTTAACAATTTAAGTCCTCAACCTAGTAGATTTCCTAAGATTAATATTTGTGAGACAACATTACCTAATGGGTGTAGGGTCCATAGCACTGCCCAACATGGCGAACTAGATTGCATAAAATTATGTACTAATTTTAAAATATTTCAAAAGGATATATAAATATATGAGGTAGTCCCAAATCAACGTGATTAATCCACATCTCATGTCTCTATTACTTCTTGTACAACCATGATGTTTGAGACCTATGATTTCCCTTTTTCTGATGAGGATGAAAATGAGCTAGATGATAACATTGATAAAATTCATGGTTTTTAGCAATTTCATAGGAACAATTATAATCCAAGGAATAAGAATCAATGGCCTACCATAACTTCCACACTCCAAACAATAGTGCAATCACTCCCCCTGACCCAAATTTATGACAATAATCCACCTCCTTCTAGAGGTAATGATCAGCAATATCAAGTCGATCTACTCACTAAGAGTGGATATAATATAGTTAAGGATATGAATAAAATGAAGGCTAATATTACTCTTTAGGAGCTAGCCCAAATCATATAATAGAGAGAGATTTTGCCCAAACCGTTAACTAATAAGCCATCTACTAAAAATTAAAAGTTGTACATGTAAATATGATCATGTACAAGGACAAACTTGAGGTCCCACCCTTTTTGTTGACTATCATAATATTTGGGAAGAATGTGCACAATTCCCTAGTTGACTCGGGTGCCTCAGCCAACATAATGCCCATAAATATATACAAAATACTGGGGTTGACCCCAGATATATCCAAAAGATTAGTCTTACAATTGGACAAATCCTCAGTCCCAATTTTCATAGAGTTGTTAAATGTTCACATACAACTTGCCTTTGAACCATGTGTCCAACAATATATTGGCATATTATTAGTTGACATTATTAAGGCTTACATTTTACTCTTAAACTTTGATTAGTCAAAAACATTGAATAAATACATGGCTGATGACTTTTCACACATGTGGCTCCCCTATAAAGGAGTAGCTAATCAAATTAGGGTTGATAGAGAATTAAAAATGAAGCATAGGATCATAGAGTATAATGCTAAAAATGAGATAATTAACTTTGTTTCATCACATGTAGGGTTTTACACCTCCACAACTAAGCCTAAAAAATATGAATGGGAAATTGAAGGTCCTTCATAGTTGTGGGCCATATATTTTGGTGGTGCTTAATCCAAGAAAGGCTTTGGGTAGGCATAACATTGACTAATCCTAATGAGATGCATTACCTTGCTTCTTTTATACTACAATTTCCTTGCATTAATAATCATGCAAAATATGAAGATTTAAGTATATGGCTCCAATTCACACTAAAACACAGTGTCAAGTAGTTTTTGATGTTTGTAGACTCAGAGCTAGTTGTTAATTAGATTAAGAGTCGATATTAGTGAACACTATCATATCTTAATAAGTATAAACACAAAGCCTATCATTTGATATAATCATTTGAGGTGGATAAGGAATCAAACAATAGATTCCTTGGCTACCTCTGCAGCTAATCTAACTTTACTTCAAGAATAAAAAATGGATAAATTATCTATAGAATTAGTATCATGCCCTTCAGTTCATAATAATATTGATCGCTTTCATGTGCTTAATGATGACTAATAGATCATTCAATTCATGGGTAATTATGGTGCCTTTGAGTCATAGATCATTGACGAAAAAGTTTTTAACCCCATGAATAAAGGAGAAAAGGAAAATTATGGTATCCTCCAATTAAAAGAAAATAAGATACCCAAAGGAATTGTCTACCTGGAAGGAGTCTTTGACATGGACCGCCATGATGAGAAATAGAAAAATTCTAAGACCAATAAATATACCTTTGTCAAGGTAAATTTAAGAACATAAGAGTATTGTAGACACTTTGTTTTGGCTATATTCCATGTTAACTAGATATCAAACTAATTTCTAGTAAACAATGCAAATTAAGCCTAAAAATCATCCAAATACCAAAATTCATCTTCACATCAAATGAAAATGCCCAGAATCGCATCAAAGCTTCCCCATTTGTGGTATTACCCTATATGCAATGATAAACTATCACAGGTTCATCCCTAATTAAGTTATGACCAAGCAAATTGATATTTTTAGTCAATTAAGTGGGGTACGTAGCCAACTTCTAGAAAGGGCCAAAAGATTAATCAGATTCACTTAATTGATTAAACCCAATTACATGCATAATTCAAAAATCCATAATCAATTAATGAATATCTAGAATTAGAAATTCAAAAATATAAAATATCAAGTCATGACATCATCATGATGCCACCTTAAAAGTTGGCAAGCACTCAAAAAGTCAATGAAAATAAATATCTGAAATGGCAAGCCATGCCTATTGATTGCTCCATTATTCCAAATATTAATTGAGGCATTTAAATCCTTTTGTCTCCAACATTTGGGTAATTGTGAGCCACACATATAGATCTAAGATTGAACAGTCATGGTTGATCCTCCCTATTCTAGGAAAACTATAAACACGTGTCATGACCATTCTAAAAGAAGCTTTTTTGTGCACACTTACTATGCAAAATTTTCAAGAGGAGCTTCACACAACTAACTCATGACAAATCCAAAACACATGTGAACAAGGGGAGATGTTGCTCATGAATCACCTGCATCGATAAAGACTCCATTGTCCATAAATGGAGCACAAGCCACTCTCATGCCAACAAGCAATTCAAATCATCAAGGAAGATTAAAATGTTTGATTTTGTCTTCTCATTTCCTTTCTTTTATTTTTTAATTAGCTCACCCTAGGTCTTAGGCTTGGAATGCTAGTTTTCATTAAGTTGTTTTTATTTATCCACTAACAATAGAAACTAACATCTTCCTCATAATCCTATGATACATAATGGCATGCCTGGTGGTACCATGCACCTCACAATCATTCTAAGAGCACTTTAGCAATCTTAAAAAGCTTTAAAAGGTGATTTTTGACATTGTTTCTAGATAGTTTTATCTAATTTTTTGTGTTATGTTTGATTGCATTTCGACAACTTCAAACCTAGGTAACAATGACTTTATTAGGTAAATTTACTCATAGAAATAGCAACTTTGATATTCTTTTGAGAAAATAGTGACTTCATCAAGACTAATCAATGATTTCACCTTACTAATCGACAATTTTGTCAAGCTATGAGTCTTGAAGGTTTTTATATTTTTTTGTAAAGTGGTGAGTTCATATATTTCTCTTGTTAAATGGTGATTTTACATTGCAAATTAATGACTTCATAAAAACCTATGTTTCCTAGGATTTTCCTATTAAAACAGTCACTTCGAAGCCTGATAAATGGTGAATTCATCTTGAGATTAAAACTTCAGAGCTTCAAAAGTAAAAAATATATCTTTTTATTACAAACTAAACAAAGTAAAAGAATCATCTAATGTTTGATGTAGGGTACTAGGTGAAAAATTATGGTTTAGAACACTAACCAAAAATATTTAAGCACATTTCTTAAGTTGCAAATTAAGTCCACATTTCAAATTTAGTGTTTTAAGACTCATTCACACTTCAAATTTTGGTGTTTTAAAAAATTTGTCCACATTTCAAGATTGGTGCTTAAAAACTTATTCATTTCAGCATTGTGCTTCTTTCTTAGATATTTTTTATTTGGGTGGAATCATGTGTATGCTCTCCCTTTTCATAAGGTGAATTAGAAACATTTTTTTGCCTTGTTTGTGATTCAAATCCTAAAGAAATGTCGTGTATGCTTTCTCCTTGTTGGTAGGGATTTTGACGACTCAAAAATGACCAATTTCTTTTTTTATTTTTATTTGGATTAGTGAGTGGGAGTTCATCACCTCCTCACAAGTTCTTTAGGTGTACATTGACTTAGTATTTCATCTCATAACATCATACCAACCCCACTTATCTAGTGAGGTATACAAATTGGGCATGCCTTTCAATTGGACAATGGTTGAGCATTTAGCCTGACAAGTTGAAAGGATCCCTGAATCATATGGCAGTCTAGACATTACACTCTACTGATCAAGTGACAACTAGAGTGGTTGTGAAAGAGACAAGACCCTTTCATAAAAATCTTGATGGTTTGAATCTAATTAATAGATATATTATTGTGCACAATTTTTCTTAGGCACTTGTGGACCATCTAGAAAAGCCAATAAAAAAATTTAGATTAATTGATCCCACTTACCATGGATTATCCTCCCAATGCCAAGTTGATTTTACACTCTAAGTTCCATGCCATGTAAAATTTCTTTAGAGATAGAGAGGGGATAGTAACTCTACCTTCATCAGACCTTTATTTATTGGATTAAAAAATTAATTCATCTTAAGAACTAGTATATCAATGAATTTTTTGTGAATACTATGTCCACCTTATGTCAGTTATTAAGATAGGAACGTATGTTTGCATATTATTTTGATTCCAAAACCATTCGTGCAAAAGCAAAAAAAAAAAAAATCCAAGTACCAAAACACTTGATATACACATAGATCACATTTAGAAGTGTTATGTTGCATAAATTTAGTGAGACCATTTTCCTTAGACCAAAAAGTTGAACAACACATTTGTACCTTAATTTTGAAAGATGTTGTTACACTACCAATTTTAGTCTAGACCATTACTCATTCAAAAATCCAAGTCTTGAAAATTAAGTTCAAAATCCATCTTTTAAAGTTCAAATCTAAAGATAATTAGTTTATGTTTGAGTCTTTCTTACAACTTGGGCTTGAGTTATTTGCCTCTTTATGTTTAGATTATGTAACTTAGATCAATTTTTAACTTGGTTTAGACCTTTGCCTAGACTAAGTTCCTTTTGTACCAAGATTGCATCTCTCCTTGATTCCAAGTTTCTATTATACCAAGTGTGTAGTTTGTTTTAAATCAGGATCTTTAGACTTAAGAGTTTTCCAAATTCATGTGCCTAAACCAATTTCGTTTTTAAAGTTTCATGTACCTAGTTTGTTTTCCAAGTTATTATGCCTAGACTAAATTTTATTTTTAATACCTAGTTAAAGTTTCATGTGCCAAGACCAATTTGCCAAGACTTAGTTTCCAAGACTGATTTCATGTGCATAGTTCTAGACCTTAGTTTGTTTTTTTCTTAGTTTAAATTTCATGTGCCAAGTTCCAAGATTCAAGTTTGTTTAGAACATTTTCCAAGACCAAAATCCAAGGTTTCCTTTGTTTGACCATTTTTCCAAAGATTTAGTGTGTTAGTGATAATTTGGACCAAGTTTTGATTGTTAGTTTTCAAGAAGAGATCATTGTAAATAAGCCAAGTTCTGAAACTTTGAAATGTTATAATAAACATTCTCAAAGGTAGGCAACCCAAATTTAACCATGCCTTGTTATACATGTAACAGAGATATTTATAATTCATATCATGAAAACATTATTATAAGTGATTCCTTGGACTATGAGCCCTACGGTGATAACTTAGTAGACGAAACAGATCCATACCCCACATATGTGTTACCTAACATAGATCAGGGCCAAGACCAATTAGCATAATACCTTGTTAACATGACACCTTATCCAGGATAGGAACAAGATTCATGCATGCAATACCTTGCTAGCATACCACCTAGTATGGAAATGGCGCAACAACAACCATATTTTATGACCACACTATCTAGTGCCAATTATTTTTTGAATTTCATAGACATCTAGTGCCAAAAAAATCCTGGTTGGTTAAAGTTGTGTGATGATTTACTCGACTATGATAGAAAGGAGGCTACATGGAAGTTAACAAATTTAATGAGATATAAAATTTATATACTTGATTAATTATATTTTTTGTATTTATTTTCAATTATTAAAGGGATCAAGAGTAGCTAACACAAGGTTCCATAAGCAAGAGTTAATCAAGATCTCCTCATGATTCATCACTTGGGACAACTGAGAAAAAATAATGATCCACATAAATTTGTAAGTATTTTATAAGTTATTTTTATAAATTTATATTTTATTTTATAAAAAATATTATACCTATTTTTATGAGATACATTGTATTGCAGATTTAATGTTATGATTGTAAGGCCTCCAAATATATGAGAAAGCAATTGCAAAACATGAGATGGGACACATAAACTTTCAATATGTGTGCCCAATGTAAACACACAATTTAAAATGAGGTTATTTCATGTTAGAATGAAAAAATAAGCATAAAATAATAAGTAACAATAACATCATATGCATGGTCCTCAGATTGGGCAAGGTCTAGGGGAATGTAAACAAAATAGAAAGACATAAACCAAAAATTTATACATTCTCAATGGATTCGTTCTCCAAACTAGATTTAAAATGTGTTTTTGCTTGGATTGTAGAGATAGGAGTCTTTGTAAATTTCATAACTTTAAGTGTATGACATCTCCCCTTGACTACTTGTGATTTGGTTGAAGGATGGAAGAAAGTTTGAAGCATTTGTTTGATTTCTATAGTATAAGTTTGCACCAAAAAACTTGTCTATAATGTCAATGAGCCCTGTATTTATCAACTTGTCAAATTGATTTTGACAATTAGATCAAGATTACATGTGTTGGTAGAATTTAGTCTAATTTATAAAGTTAATGCCATTAATATTTGGGGTTTGAGTCTGCATTAATGAGGCATGGGTTTGCATTTTCTTATATTTTCATGCATTTATGTTAATGCTTAACAAATTTCCATGTTATGTCATGATGATGTTATGATTCCATATATTTTAACCCACTTGCCATTTGATTGGAGGAAAAATTCAATTAAAGAATTAAGAAAATAAGAAATTTCAAAATCTATGGAATTTCTCATTAGAGGAAGATTAGATTAATTAACGAAGGCTAAATAACTTAATGCAAAGTGATGAGTTTTGAAAGTAGAATAATTATTTGACCTAATTAATCCCAAAACATATCATTCATAGTCATAATTTGACTCGAGATGAATTAAGTGAAGCTAATGATTAGATGTGATGCATTGCCCCAATCAGAGATGCCCCAATGCATTTCAAAATATGCATGTCAAGTGCATAGAAAATTTTGAGTCTTTCAATGATTTTTGACTTGATTTATGTATCATTGTATAAATTCATTATGATTACAAATTTGACTTGAGAGTGATGAAATTGGAGTATCTACATTTTACCCATGTTTGAAAGGGCATTACATGACATTAGATGAAGCAACAACTTCTCAAATAATGAAAAAGTCATTTAAATATTTTTTAATGATTGAATAATGATGCCCTAAATGATGTTTGGGATACCGAAGATGCCCCTCAAGGGAGTGACTAAAAAATATTTTTGATGGATGGGCCCTTAAAAGGAAATAAGAAGTTAGAATATGAAGAAATTAACTCATGGATAAAATTAAGCCACTTTAGCTAATGCTTGCACACTTGATTTAAAAGAATGAGAGAATGATTTTCCCTAGTAGGGTGAACTTGGGAATGATGCATCCCATGATAATGTGCTACTCAATTTGACATATCCTCAAAGAGGGTGAAGTTGGGAAGGGTACATCTTGAGAAAGTAACAAACTAAAATTAAAGAATTTGCCCCCAAGAGGACTAATGATAAATTTAACTCAATAGGGCAAATTGAGAAATGTGCCCCAAAGAAGGTAGATTAGATCATTGATAAATTTATTTTCCCCAAAGGAGGTTGGATTGAGAGGTTTTCCTCAAAGAGAGTGGATTTGATTGTTAATAAATTGATTTTACCTAAAGGAGGGAGAATTAAGAGGTTTTCCCCAATGAGAGGGGATTTGATCATTGATAAAATTGATTTGAGTAATTGATTGGCAAAATATCTCAAGGGTGCAACCTATTGCATAGATTAATGATGATATGAATGAAGGATGCAAATGTATGTGAAATGTTATAACAATTTTTCAAAGAATAAAGAATCTGCAAAAAATCCAAGCACACAAGGATGCATAAAGATTGAAGAGAATAATGATTGATTTGATGAATAAAAATGAACTAACATGATTTCATCATTCCCAATCGACGGTTACAGAGATTGATGAAAAGAATAGGGAAAAGGATTAATAAGAATAGATGAATAAGAAAGAGAATAATTATGGTCGATCTAACCTCATAAATGTCATGTGACTAAATGTTACCTACATAGTCCAAATGGACGTCAGGTCATTGTAGTTCCCCCAAAGTTGGGAGAAATGGAATGAAGAAAAGAAGATAGATGAATAGAATGAAGTTGAAAAATGTTAAAGAGGAATAACATGATGTGATGCTGTCTGTTGTTCCCAAAATCTGTTACTTATTTTTTCGGACAACATATGAACTATTTTGGTCATGTGTCACTGTAGCAACCACATCACTATAGCATCTCATAGCAGCCACCATCTGCAATAAGAGTCGGGAGAAAAAAACCTGTGGAGTCCGTAGAACCAAGCCTGTAGAGTCCGTAGAAACAAGCCTGCAGAGTCCGTAGAACCAAGCCTGTAGAGTTCGTAGAAACAAGCCTGCAGAGTCTGTAAAAATTAAAGAATTTTCCCCCAAGAGGATTGATGATAAATTTAACTCAATAGGGCAAATTGACAAATGTGCCCCAAAGAAGGTAGATTAGATCATTGATAGATTTATTTTCCCCAAAGGAGGTTGGATTGAGAGGTTTTCCTCAAAGAGAGTGGATTTGATAGTTGATAAATTGATTTTACCTAAAGGAGGGAGAATTAAGAGGTTTTCCCCAATGAGAGGGGATTTGATCATTGATAAAATTGATTTGAGTAATTGATTGGAAAAATATCTCAAGGGTGTAACCTATTGCATAGATTAATGATGAGATGAATGAAGGATGCAAATGTATGTGAAATTTTATAACAAATTTTCAAAGAATAAAGAATCTGTAAAAAAATCCAAGCACACAAGGATGCATAAAGATTGAAGAGAATAATGATTGATTTGATGAAGAAAAATGAACTAACATGATTTCATCATTCCCAATCGACAGGTACAGAGATTGATGAAAAGAATAGGGAAAAAGATAAATAAGAATAGATGAATAAGAAAGAGAATAATTATGGTTGATCTAACCTCATAAATGTCACGTGACTAAATGTTACCTACATGGTCCAAATGGACCTCAGGTCATTGTAGTTACCCCAAAGTTGGGAGAAATGGAATAAAGAAAAGAAGATAGATGAATAGATTGAAGTTGAAAAATGTTAAAGAGGAATAACATGATGTGATGCTATCTGTTGTTCCCAAAATCTGTTACTCATTTTTTCAGACAACATATGAACTATTTTGGTCCCATGTCACTGTGGCATCTCATAGCAGTGGCCATCTACAGTAAGAGTCGGGAGAAACAAGCCTGTGGAGTTCGTAGAACCAAGCCTGCAGAGTCCATAGAAACAAGCTTGCAGAGTCTATAGAAACAAGCCTACAGAGTCCGTAGAACCAAGCCTATAGAGTCTATAAAAATTAGCCTGCAGAGTCCATAGAAATCAGCCTGCAGAGTCTATAGAAATAACCCTGCGGAGTCCATAAAAATCAGCCTGCAGAGTCCGTAGTTCTGCTGGATGGAGAACAAAATGATCGCACCTTCAATATTCGCTAGGGATATTCGCTTAAAATAATGTTCATTCCATTACTGGAGTATTTACTTTTTCAACTAAGGGACTCACAGGTTCAACAGGGTCAATGACTTCAACATGCGAGCGCTCACAAAGAAACAAGTCCCCAACACTTAGGCAATTTCAAGGTTGGTTCAACATCGAGGTTCAACCTAAAGGTCCATCAGCAAGCTTCAAACAATGGATTGAACCATTAAACCATTGAACCCCGCTTTCAAAGGTTCAACGGGTTCACAGAATCAACGACGTCAGCAGACTTAAAGAGTTAAGCGCTTCAACAAGTTCAAAGTTCAACCGCTTCAGCAAGTTCAACGGCTTCGAAAGACTTAGAAGAAAAGAAGGATTCGAAGAGTAAATAATGAACCGTTGAAATTTGAACCAAAATAATTCAACAGATTCAAAGGTTCAACAAGTTCAATAAGACCAAAAGAGTTCAAATTTCAAACGTTCAACGAGATTGGTTCAAAGCGGTTGGTTCAAGCAGTCAATTGAATAAGTAGAACACAGCATTGAATAGTTGAATTGTTGAACCATTGTTGGTTCAATCGGTGGGTTCAATCGAAAGGTTAAAGGAATGTGTCCCAATGTCCGAAGGACAAGTGCCCTTGTGGAGGGCAAATGGAATAAAAAGATATTTTTTGGAGGGATTTTTTGCGGTAGAATTTTACAAGTGAAATCCTTAAGACAAAATATCTGAAAGAATTCATTCAGACATTTTGTCCGAAGGCTTTGAATAAAAAGGCCGCTTGAAGGACCCCGAAGGGTACGTACCCTTGCGGGAGGCTCTTAGCGACTAGGAAATGGACCTTTCTTTAAGCCCAAAGGGACACCTTCCCTTTGGGGTGTTCCAAGGACATAAAGCTGAAGGAATTTCAAAGCTCGAGAGACTTAGAAAAAACAAAGGCTTATAAGAAAGAGGATGAACCGTTGAACCTTGAACCAAAATGATTCAAAGGTTCAACAGGTTCAAAGGTTCAAAGAAGCTCTGAACAAAGAAAGGATTGAACCACGAAAGGATTGAACCAGGAAAGTGATTGAACCAAAAAAGGGATTGAACCAAGAAAGTGAATGAACCAAAGAAACAATGGAACCAAGGCGCTGATAAGACCATCTGAACCGTTGAACCATTGAGCCAATGAACTTTCAAAGGTTTAAAGGTTTATGGTTCAAAATGGTTTAAGTGACCAATGACATCCCTGCAGACGTCAAATTCAGGGTAATGAAATATATATTGGTTTTCAAATGTGGCACGAAACCTAAAGAACAAACTAAGCAACCAGCTGAAGAGAAAGCTAAAAGAGCCTGTAGAATAAAAAAGGATAGCCCGAGGGCTCAAATCATGAGGAAGAGACAAAATACATTAAGGAAAGAGAGAACAATACAAAAAGATCAAAAATATTTGTGCAAGATTTATTTCAGTAGGTGAAACAGTCCACCAAGTAGGCATCTGAGATCGCAAACATTAAAAGGCCCGGCCTATTTTTCTCCCTTTGAATAAAAGTGAGGGGATAGCTGCGTACATATTTGGAGAAAGACCAAACAACCCATGCTAAGGAGAAGACATTCGAGATGTTTCTATACACCAAAGTCAAGGTCGATGCCCTGTTCTAGCATGGCCCCTTGACAAAATTGAAAATGCATTGAATGCAGCATGGGCCATTCCATGAAACAAAGCGTCAAGCCTTTTTTGGCTTCTATATATTGTAATCTCTTATTTAATGCAAAAAGAGATCTCTCTGTTATAAAAGCAAAACTCTGCCCAAATTGAAAGGCAATTACTGAGACTTTGAGCTCATATTGTTAATCATATTTCTTTATTTGAATGAAAAAGCAAGTTACTTTTAGACTTTGTGTTGTAATAGCTTGTGTCATTTAAGAGATTGTTCTTATGTCTATTTCCTGAATACATTCTTGTCCATTTTAATGAAATAAGCAAGACTACTGGAAGTAATCAGGAAGGTGTCTTGAAGCCAACTGTGGAAAGACTTTGTGCTGCCACAATTGTATTTTGTGTGTGTTTTAGTTTCTTTCTGTGTAAAGGGCTTTGGGATGACTTTGTGCCCTCATTGTCCTTCGTATTTCACTCTTAGGCAGTTGAGGTATAGACTTTGTGCTACACCTCATTCTGCTAATTATTGTGCCCTTGTTACATTTATTTATCAGTTACATATCATTAAAAAAAAATTATTGTTTGCTGCAGAACACTTTTGAAAGAAGAGAAGTGCTTCTAGTGATTTCACTAAGATTTTCTCCTTTGCTTGTGAACATCATATCTAAAAAAAGAGAGATGGATGGTGTAGTCTTATCCCTAAGTGTTATTTTTTGCATATATATATATATATATATATATATATATAGTATTTAGCCCCTCATATTTTATAGGGAACCTCCCCTTGATGAGAGGAGAGATTTGTCCCCTTCTGATGTGGTAAACCTACACATTTGGCTGACCAATCTCCTTATGTTATGGTTGAAATTAATTATTTTTCTCATCAGCTAGCTGGTGACAAAATATTCACCCAGTAGTTTTTGGCGACTTTGCTGGAAAAGAATGAGCAGTTTCAATTCTTTTTCTTATCCATTTACTCCGCTAGGGACAACAATTTTGTGCAATTTGAAGCCTCAAGCTTCAGATTGAAGTATCACATGTGCCTTATCCATTATCATTATAGCCTTATCCATTTCTATTATATACTCTAAGATGCAAGACCAGAGATGCTGGAGATCGTGCATTTTATTTCAAAATTCAATTCTGTGCTAGCTCCATGCCAATAGTTTTTGGCAACTCTTCTGGGGAAGAGTGCGTAGTTAGGAACCTCAAGCTTCAAGCTGAAGCAGGGCTAGTTCTTTTTTATTTTTATTCTACAATCTGGTAACTCCACGCTATATAAGAAGATAGAGATCCCAAGGTGTTGTTGACCTTATTTTTGAGTTGGTGTAGCATGGCAATTTTGATTTGTTTCTTCCACAACTTCAAGTTCAATGAACTAGGAGTCTTCCTCCGATCAATATTAGGGCACCAATACAAGGCAGAGCTTGTTTTTCTACTGTTAGCAGAGCTTTGCCTATACATACTCCACCCAGATTTTTTATCCCCCTTTTCATAATCAAATCATGGTGGTTTAGGGCCCCTGGGGTAACTCTTTTGGCCAACTTAATTTAACTCCACCTCTACATGAGTTACCAGGCAGTTCAAAGAAAAATTTTCTTAAACTATTTGGTGATGCGAGAGTTCATCCTGATGAACAGATTACAACCTTCAGCATAGCCTGTGGCATGATAGGCGTGGAGTATGAGAACATGGCAGTCAACCTATTTGTGGAGACATTACAAGGTGTTATTGTAGACTAGTTTTATCATCTACAAGCACAAACTATGACTGACTGAAACACCCTCAAAGCTAAGTTTGAAGCAAGGTTCAAGCCTACATAAATGCACATGCCCTACTAGCCTAGCTCACATAAATGAAGAAAGAGCCTCATGAACTTATGAGGGACATCATTGCTAAGTTCGACAAGCTAAGGAACTGAATTTTTATAATTGCTCAGCCAACACCTGAGAACCTTAAATGTTTTTCATCAATTCTCAGCTATCTGAAGTGAGTTTTATGTTAAGATGGGCTGGTGACATAGACCTTGCTGCTACTTAGGATTTGGCCACTAAGGTGGAAGATGACCTTATCTTGGCAGGAAAGATAAGGAGAGATCCTAACAAAGGTAAATCTTCTTCATCTTCTAAATATCCATCTACAAGCACCACTGATCCAATGGTGCAAAAGCTAGCAAATGAGTTGCTAGCTCTTAGAAAGTAAATGGTGCAAGGGATGTCATCTGCTCCTTCAAACAGAGATATACCAAGGAAGACATTCCCCAATCAGTCATACCAAGGCAATGCTACCAGGAATCAAGGGCAGCCAAATCATCTTCCTCGCCCATAAAGGAAGCTGGCCATTGAAGCAGCACCAGCCAACTCAGTAGTTAGATATCTCGAAACAGAATTTAATTCTAGCCTAAGTTGAACCCAGAAGATGACGCTAATCTCTTCACAAAAAATCAAGAAGAATCAACTTGCGACTCCAACATTGATTTATTGAATTACTAAGATGAACCTAGAAGTGAAGGTAAAGTAGTTGAGGGATCATACACTGTGTTCACCCAGTCTAAAAATTAGTTAGCCCAGCAAGCTAATAAAAAAAATCAAAAGAGCGAGTTCAGCCTATAATTTCAATTGCCAAATAAGGCACTTCTCTGCCTTTCCATCTAAAGGACCCAGTGAGTAATAAAAAAGTAAGTACCTCAAGTACGTCTTCACCTTCCACTTCAATTTCATAGATTAGTCATCCCCCTTAAAAACTAGAAGGATGAACTCCCTTCCCCTATTCATAATTCATTTTAGACATTTGAAATAGTCGAACATGTCAAGAAAATTAAAATTGAAATGTCTAAATTTGAATTCCTGTAATCTAACCCTGAGTAGTTGGATAGGTTAGTAGAATATGTGAAGAATAAAACCATCTCTGCATGACCAACTGTTCCAAATGTGACTCTCACACCCACCCAAAATAACCTTGTCATTGCTCCTCCTGCTGCTTCTGAAAAGACTAAACCATTTTATGTCTCCTTGATGATAAATGGACACCAGTTGAACAATTGCATCATAGACTCAGGTGCGTCTAACAATGTCATACCTACCAAAGTGGTAAAATCTCTTGGTCTCACATTGACCAAGACATTTGGGAGATGTTTTTCCATGGAGAAAATAAGTGTCACTGCTGGGACAAATCAAAGATGCCCAATTTGCATTTGTAGCATTCTCAGACAAGAGAATCAAGATGAAAATTCTGGTGGCTGACATCCCAGCCTCATACGGCATCCCTCTTGGGTGAAATTTATGCAAAGATGTTGGTGGTGAGTTAAGTATGAACCTATCTGAAGCAAGAATCTTGATGAAAGGCGTCATGTAGAGGCTAATCTCTGAGAAGGAATCAAAATATGTTGTCACTAAAACATCAGCGCCTGAAGCTTAAATTTTGTTTGAGTCTTCAGGCATGGATAATTACTTCTTATCCATGAAAGAGGTTCATGTGGCAACTGATGAAAATTTTGAAAATGACAATCTGAAAATTGGCTCAGACAGAACAACAGAAGGATTGGTAGAACGTAGTATAAGTGCAGAAGAATCCTCTCCTCCAAATGAAGAAGAATTTAAGGTAAAAATAGTTCCTGATAACGTATGGATACTAGAATTTGATGGCAGCTATTCCTCTACTAGTTTAAGAGCTGGGATTGTGTTGATATCTCCCTAAAGAGATATTTTTTCTTCTTCATACAAGTTGCAATTTAGTAACACCAACAACACTGTTGAATACAAATCTCTACTGCTTGGATTGAAGGTCGCTCAAGATAGAGGCATCAAACTCTTTCACACCACAGGAGATGTTGAGCTAGTGGTTTGTCAGGTGAAGAATCTGTACCAAACTATAAATGAGAGATTACGCTACTATTGCAATCTGATTTGAGATCAAATTGAAAGCTTTAATATTTTCAGTATCTCTGCAGTGCTCAAAGAATTCAATGATCGAGCTAATGTATTAGTTGTGTCTACAACTCTTTTGGTTTTTCACCTAGATTTTAAAAGAGATAAGTACACTATCGAACTGGTCTTTCAACCAAGTGTGCCTAACAATGCTAATCATTGGCAAGTGTTTAATGATGACAACCAAATCATTGCCTTTCTATAACAAAAAGGCAACTTCAAACAGCTTCACTTCGAAGGCAATGAACCAGCCCCTAAAACAAGTTTAGATGCAGATGAGGAATTTCTACAGCTAAAAGGGAATAAAATACCAAAAGGCATGGTTTCCCTTGAAAAATTATTTCACAATCATGACAGGTTCATCAAACAGCAACAAATAGTTTCAAGCTCCTCCCAGGAATTTGATCAGATAAATTTAGGTGCCAAGGAAAATCTCAAGATGGTGAACATTAGAAAGTGTTGCAATCTAGAAGAGAAGTTCAATTTTACCACTCTGCTCTATCAGTAAATAGATGTTTTGGCGTACTCCTATGATGATTTAAAGTCACTCAAGCCTGAAAAAATTCCTCATAAAATTCCTCTTAAGAGTCATTCGGTGCCTTACAAGTAGAAATCTTGGTAGTATAATCTCAAGATATCAGGTACTATTCTGTCTGAAATATAAAAAATATAGAATGCTAAAATAATTTTTTAATCTATCATTCCACATGGATTGTAAACATAGTACCTGTGAGAAAAAAGAATGGCAAAATTTGCCTCTACGTGGACTTCAATAATTTAAATTAGTCATCCTTAAAGGATAATTACTCTCTGTCCATCATGGATCAAGTCCTTCAAATAGTGATTGGTTCAGAGATGTTATCAATGCTAGATGGCTTCTCAGAGTACAATCAAGTAGAAGTTGGCGAAGCAGACTAGCATAAAACTGCCTTCACCACACCTTGGGGCACATTTGCATATCGAAGAATGTTATTTGGCCTGATAAATGTTGGCACCACTTTTTAGAGAGCAATAGACCTTACTTTCAAAGATGAAATAGGTAAATTTATTGTGGTATACCTAGATGACTTGACTGTCTTTTCTAAGCATTGCCCTGATCATATGCGCTATTTGCAACAAGTGTTGGAACGATGTCGCCAGAATGGCATTTCTCTAAATCTTAAGAAGTTGATTTTTGGGGTAACAGAAGGAAAACTTTTTGGACACATTGTATTCCAAGAAGGCATAAAGATTGACTAAAAAAGAGTCAAATCCATCTGGGAGCTTACTCTGCCCACCAGTAAGACTGCAGTTCACTCTTTCTTTGGAAAGGTGATTTTTTTACGAAGGTTCATTCCTGAGTTTGCTGAGAAGACTCGCCATATTATAAACATGATGAAAGAAAAGGCCACTTTTAGCTGGACTAAAAAAAGCAAATTGGCATTTTGAGACATCAAAATAGCTATTATCCACACCCTAATTTTGATTTGTCCAGATTATACTAAGGATTTTATAGTGTATAGTTATGATTTTGAGCACACACTTTCAGCAATTCTAGTTTAACAGAATGAAAAAAGTGTGGAATCTCTCATATTCTTCATGAGTTGTCCTCTCAAAGCTCATGAGCTGAAGTATTCAAACATGGAGAAGCATGCTTATGCAATGGTAAAGGCAGTAAAGCACTTCTATTTTGACATCGTAAATTCACACGTTATTGTTCTAATTTTTGATACCACAGTTAAATCTATATTAACTCAGCAAGAGTTTGGAACAAAAAAAGGCAATTAGATTGCTAAAATCTAAGAGTTTGACTTCATTATCAAACCAACGAAGCTTATACAAGGAAGGGGCCTCTACCAATTGATTGCTAACAACAGACTTGAAGAAGCAAGGCATGAAGAAATAGAAGTGGAAGACACGTCAATAGTCCTCTTTGTCTCCACCACGAATGAGTGGTATTCAAGTATTGTTCATTTCCTTACTTATGGTGAGTGTCCTGCTCACCTGTCTCGTAAAAAAAGGAGGACTATTAAATTGAAAGATAACATTTATCTTATGAGACAACAGCCTGTATAAGAAAAACCTCGATGAAGTGTTTTTTTGTTGTGTGGATAAAGAGCAGCAGAACCAACTTTTGAAGTCCTTCCATAATCTGGCCTGTGGAGGACTTTTTTTGGGCCTATAATTGCTCATAAGATTCTACGAGCCAAGTATTACTGGCCTACTCTGTTTCAAGATGCATACAAATGAGTACGAAGATGTGAACTATGCCAACAATTTGTTGGAAGACCCAAGTTAGCTCTCTGCCTCTTAAGCCAGTGGTAATAGAAGAGCCATTTCAGCAATGGAGAATCGATTTCATCAGTGTTGTAAACTCATTTTCAAGCGCTGAACATGATTATGTCCTTACAGCCACAGATTACTTCACCAAATAGGTGGAAGCAATTCCAACCAAGCATGCTACTTCAGAAGTGGTATGTGATTTCCTAAAAGAAAACATCATTTCTAGGTTTGGGGTCCCAACCAAGATTGTGACAGACAATGCAGCCTGTTTCTCTTCTCATGAGATCACTCAGTTCTATTTTTACTATGAGATTACCCTCTCCCACTTGTCTGATTATTTTTCACAAGGGAATGGCCAAACTGAATCAAGCAACAAAAATCTGGTAACCATCATCAGGAAGCTGGTGGATGACACCCAACGAACCTGGCATAAAGCATTGGTTGATTTTTTATGGGCAGACAAAATTACACTCAAAAGGGTAATAGGTATGTCACCTTTCCAACTTTTGTATGGTCTTAATGTAGAGATACCAATCACCCTAGAATTACTAGCACTAAAATTGGCAAAGGCGGTCGAAGATCAGATCTATGAAAGCTCCATCAATAAGAGGATTATGTGCCTTACTGAGCTGGGTGAGCAGCGAACTATGGTGGTGGACCAAATTGTTGCGCATCAAAGTCTGGTGAAGAAGCTCTTTTACTAGAAAGCAAAAAATTGTGAGTTCTAGATTGGTGATCAAGTTCTATTATGGGACAAGAGAAGAGAACCAAAGGGGATGCATGGGAAATTCGATTCCCTATGGAGAGGCCCGTTTACTCTCCACCAGCTCAATGGTAAAAATAATTTTATGTTGAAGTATCAAGATGGCACGCCTTTTTCTCTGCCTCATAATGGGCAGCATCTGAAGCACTTCAATTTTTGAAGTATCAGGTGACATCAATTGTACATATGTATATTTTTATAGTCTTTAGTTTTATTTTGTGCTTTCATTTTTATTTTTAGCATCTTTCTTTTTTGGGTAGCATGACTCCATAGCCTAATGGCATACTTAAAGGCACTGGAGATTCTGGTTTCTACTCCCTTCAATTATTTTTACAATCAATGGAAGTTCCCCAATTGGAGCCAGTTGTTGTTTTCAAAATCTATTACTCATTTTTTGGGACAACATATGAACTATTTTGGTCCTGTGCCACTGTAGCAGCCACATCACTATAGCATCTCATAGCAGTCGCCATCTACAGTAAGAGTCGGGAGAAACAAGCATGTGGAGTCTGTAAAACTAAGCTTATAGAGTCTATAGAAATAAGCCTATAGAGTTCGTAAAAACAAGCCTACAGAGTCCATAAAACCAAGCCTGTAGAGTCTATAGAAAAAATCTTGTAGAGTCCATAGAAATTAGCCTGCAGAGTCCATAGAAACAAGCCTACAAAGTCCGTAAAAATTAGCTTGCAGAGTCCATAATTCTACTAAATGGAGAACAAAATGATCGCACCTTAGATATTCGATGGAGATATTCGCTTGAAACAATGTTCATTCCATTACTAGAGTATTTACTTTTTCAGTTAAGGGACTCACAGGTTCAACGACTTCAACATGTGAGCTTTCACAAAAAAAACAAATTTTTAACACTTAGGCAATTTCAAGCTTGGTTCAACACCAAGGTTCAACCAAAAGGTCCATTGGCAAGCTTCAAACAAAAGATTTAACCATTGAACCATTGAAACCCGCTTTGAAAGGTTCAAAGGTTCAACGAGTTCACAAGTTCAACGACGTCTATAGACTTAAAGAGTTAAGCACTTCGTCAAGTTCAAAGTTCAACTGATTCGATATGTTCAACGGCTTCGAAAGACTTAGAAGAAAAGAAGGCTTTGAAGAGTAAAGAATGAACCGTTTAACCATTGAACCTTAAACCAAAATGGTTCAATGGGTTCAAAGGTTCAACGAGTTCAATAAGACCAAAAGAATTCAAAGTTCAAAGGTTTAACGAGATTGATTCAAAGTGGTTGGTTCAAGCGGTCAATTGAATGAGTAGAACACAGCATTGAACCGTTGAATTGTTGAACCATTGTTGGTTCAATCGGTCAGTTCAATCGAAAGGTTCAAAGGAAGGTGTCCCAAAGCCCAAAGGACAAGTGCCCTTGTGCAGGGCAAATGGAACAAAAAGATATTTTTTGGAGGGATTTTTCGTGACAAAATTTTACAAGTGAAATATTTTAGACAAAATGTCTGAAGGCTTTGAAGAAGAAGGCCGCCCGAAGGACCCTGAAGGGCAAGTACCCTTGCAGGGAGATCTCGGCGACCAGAAAATGGACCTTTCTCAAAGCCTAAAGGGACACCTTCCCTTCAAAGTGTTCCAAGGACATAAAGTCGAAGGAATTTCAAAGATCGAGAGACTTAGAGAAAACAAAGGCTTATAAGAAAGAGGATAAACCATTGAACCTTGAACCAACATGGTTCAAAGGTTTAATGAGTTCAAAGGTTTAAAGAAGCTTCAAGCAAAGAAAGGATTGAACTAGGAAAGCGATTGAACCAAAAAATAGATTGAACCAAGAAAGTGAATGAACCAAAGAAATGATGAAACCAAGAAGCTGATAAGACTCCCTGAATCGTTGAACCATTGAACTAATGCACTTTCAAAAGTTTAAAGGTTCATGGTTCAAAATGGTTTAAGCGACCAGCAATGACGTCCCCACAGATGTGAAATTCAGGGGAATGAATTATTTGTTGGTTTTAAAATGTGGTACGAAACCTAAAGAACAAATTAAGCAACCAACTGAAGAGGAAGCCAAAAGAGCCTGCAGAATAAAGAAAGGTAGCCTGAGGGCTCAAATCATGAGGAAGAGACAAAATATGTTAAGGAAAGAGAGAATAATATAAAAAGACCAAAAATATCTATGTAAGAGTTATTTCAGTAGGTGAACAGTCCACCAAGTAGGCATCTGAGATCGCAAAACATTAAAAGGCGCAGCCTATTTTTCTTTCTTTGAATAAAAGCAAGGGAATAGCCGCGTACATATTTGGAAAAAGACCAGACAACCCATGCTGAGGAGAAGACATTCAAGATGTTTCTATACACCAAAGTCAAGGCCGATGCCCTATTTCAGCATGGCCCCTTGACAGAATTGGAAATGCATTCAAGGCATTGAATGCAGCATGGGCCATTCCATGAAACAAAGTGCCAAGTCTTTCTTGGCTGCTATATATTGTAATCTCTTATTTTATGCAAAAGGAGATCTCTCTGTTATAAAAGCAAAACTTTGCCCAAATTGAAAGGCGATTACTGAGACTTTGAGCTCAGATGTTAATCATATTTCTTTATTTGAATGAGAAAGCAGGTTACTTTTAGACTTTGTGCTATAATAGCTTGTGTCATTTAGGAGATTGTTCTTATGTCTATTTTTTGAATGCATTCTTGTCCATTTTAATGAAATAAGCAGGACTAGTGGAAGTAATCAAGAAGGTGTCCTGAAGTCAACTATGGAAAGACTTTGTGCTACCACAATTGTCTTTTGTGTGTGTGTGTTTTAGTTTCTTTCTGTGTAAAGGGCCTTGGGATAACTTTGTGCCCTCATTGTCCTTCGTATTTCACTCTTATGTAGTTGAGGTACAGACTTTGTGCTACACCTCATTCTATTGGTTATTGCGCCCTTGTTACATTTATTTATCAGTTACCTATCAGAAAAAATTCTTGCTATTTGTTGTCGAACACTTCTGAAAGAAGAGAAGTGCTTCTAGTGATTTCACCAAGATTTTCTCCTTTGCCTATGAACATCATCTCTGAAAAAAAAATGGATGGTGTAGTCCTATCCTTGAGTGTTATTTTTTCCATATATATATAGTATCTAGCCCCTCATATTTTATAGGGAACCTCTCTTTGATGAGAGGAGAGATTTGTCCCCTTCTGATGTGGTAAACCTACACATTTGGCCAACTAATCTCTTTATGTTGTGGTTGAAATCACCTATTTTTCTCATCAGTTAGTAGGTGACAAAATATTCACCCAACATTGTCGAAGTTAACCAAAATGATTGGATTGATGATATCAAAAGGGGATAAGCTACCAATGGAGTAGAACATTGTATATAAGCCTCAAGAACTTGATTTTTAATGTATCATATGATGGTATGCACTATGATATAAGACATCATGATGGCCTGGTCACAATGTGCATAAGAATTGACCCCCGATCCAAGAGACAAATAACACAAATGCACCATGATATGGAAAAATTAAGATGACATTTTTTGTTGTATGATGAAAGATGGAATCAAGGATAAGTGCAAGGAATCACCCTATTAATGCATTCGGATTGATTCAAGGCATAACAATGAAGTAAACAAATAGGAAAATAAGCAAACACACACATAAAACTACATAATAAAAGCAACAAAAAGCATCTTATTGTTAATCATGTCAAAATCTATGCGTGAAGGATCAATGAGAATAATTGGATGGTTTCCCCAAGCAAGGATATATTTAAGGGATGAAATAGGGATAATATATCCCATAATAAGTTACAAGGTTTGATTTGATCCAAAGAGGGTAGAAATCTGGTGAGTTGGAATGGATTCATTTTGCCCCAGAGAGGGTAGATTAGGGGCAAAGACATATCCAATGGGGGAAAAGACACATCCCAATGATTTTTAAAATGATTGAACTAATAATGAAGTTGCCCTAGTAGGGACAATTTGGGAGGAAAGACATATTCCAATGGTTTAAAATGATTGGCTCAATAATTAATCAAGTGTTTTTTATTGGATTATAGACAAGACAGATGTTTTTAAATGTTTTGGCTTCATATATCTTCTAGAGATTGTGAGCCTTTTCAAATGTCTAAAAATTTGTGGCTTTATATGTCTCTAGGGATTTTAAGCCTTTTCCAATTTTTAAGTCTTTTTTGGTTATCAAGATTTTTTTAAATTTTCTAAATAATTATATATAAAATGCACAAGGAGTTACTAAGAAATAGAAAACATGTTCGAGCACCAGAATGTGGAATGATAATGAATGGGAAAATGAAAAGGGTAATGTGTAATAATAATGGACAATGGTGGAAGGGACTAAGAAACTCTAAATACCATGTCATGTGGGAACTAATGCATCTAGTCATCAAAGTGTTGTTTGGATAATATGCCAAAATGTTTCCCAAAATAGGTCTCAATATACCTACTACTTCCATAACAAGGTCAAGATGGGAAGCTTAATGGGCATGATAGGATGGGTTTGGATGAATAGAATGGAATGGCTAAAATGGTTATTTGGTAATGTATTTAAATGTGAATGAGATTGAAGGATTGTATATGGATTTACCCTCAAGGGTCAAGGTACTTGTAGATAATGAATTATTTACACATGATGCTAGAAACATAGTTTTCATCATGGTACTTGTCCAAGGCACCATAAGTATGGTTTTCACCATTGGATGAATTATTTATCTTTCTCTTTTGTTTATTTTAATTTGATTTTTACTTTTTTATTTTATTTTTTTGGCATTTCAACTCAATAGAGGATTATGCTATGTATAATGTGGACCCTTGGATTTATAACCAACACCCACTCTGAATAGTTGCTCTGCTAGGATCCTATTACTGATGTGGACTACACTGATGTTGTTGTGATCTTCGTTGGTTATTGATTATGCTTCCTCCAAACCTATAAATAAGGTGTCTTCATAGCCTCTATAAAAGAGAGTGTTGCTCAAGAATGTGAATAAGGATAAGTATTGGATAAATAATCTAATTTACAAGGATAATACAAGACTTTAATAAATGTTGGGCTCATAATAGGGGTATAAATGTTAGGAGGCAAAAGGGAATTAGGAATAACAGTCACACACATTATTGTCGATTCTAAATGTTCCAATTATGACATAATTTTGGTTGTGGCAGGGTCAAAGACCTCTAAAAATTCTCTTAATAAGACCACAAAAATCTTATGTTTCTTACGCCTGAGAGTTGTTGCAAACTAAATAATTTTTAGATTATCAATCCTCTTCAAAGAATGAATAATTGAGTTGATTATCTATTAGCACCTCAAATAGGTATTCACCAAAAAATCCTTCTTGATTGTGATTGTCCTCTAGCACCTCAAATAAGGTTTCATTAAAAGACATTGAATTATTTGACTTTGATTATCCCCTAACACCTCAAATAAGGTTTTATTAGGAGATATTGATTTTAGACCTTAATTGTCCCTTGCTACCTCAAAGAAGGTTTCACAATGAGACCTATTTTTTGAATGATTATTGCCTTGAATCCCAAGAAATTATATAACTGGTATGTCACCATAGAAAAAGGCCAATAATGTGTGATTGTGTCAATCCCAATCGATAGTTTTGAGAAATTAGTTGTCAAATGAATGGATAGGATAATTAATGTAAATAAGCTAGGTAATGGTATTTGAAAGGTAAAAGGCAACGCAATCATCATATAAACTACTAGGATAACTTACAATGATGTCAAAATAAGCTTCCTTAAAAACCATGAAAGAATCATTGATGTCTTCAAATAGATTTGCCAGAAGTGTGTAGCTGATATCATAATATTCACTGACGTATTCTAATTCTGAATCTAATTCTAAGTCAAATGGATCTGAATCTAGTATTGAGAATGACATTGATTTTACCTCTGATGTTAAACCTGATGTTGGTTATAATGTGGAACATAACTCTAATATTGGTTCTAAAATAGATATTAGTTTTGATTTGACTTCTGAGAGGATTAATGTTGTTTCTAATGTTGGTTCTAAAGTGGAGCCTAATTCTGATTTGGCTTCTGATAGGTGTTTTATTGCTTCCAATGTTGGACACAAAGATAGCTTGTTTGATTGTGTTACCCATAAGTACCTTTTCACCTTTTTCTTGGAAATAAAGGATTTGGGATGAAGGAATTTTATAAAATGGGGAATGCTTGGTAATGGAAGAAATATGGATTGTTGATCAATACTGGGATCATCAAAAATGGGCTCATTAAAGATGGGTCCTTCATTAAATATGAGTAAAAAATCAAAGGGTGACTTTTCAAAAATTGACTCATCATAGATGGGTGATCTAAAACATTGAAAAATAGTTTGATTATCTAGACCTTGACTTGGAAGTGGATGAATCTAATTATGATTGGAAAGTATCAGAGATGTCACCAGGTCTGGACAATGTGAATGCAATGGTTTAAGGATCACATAAGACAAAGCTTATGAACACCATAATGTTTTTAAAGCACAATGAAATCACAGAATTAGAATATTTCAAGAGATAATCCAAGTGGATAAAAACCAATCTTCATTAAGAGATTCAAGATTAAGTAGATCATACATATGGGAGAATAAGTAGCTCCTCTTCAAATAGTGGTCAAATCACCCCTAGAATAGAAACATAACTCCTCCACAAAATGTGGTCAAAAGAGCCTGGAATAGAGATGAAACTCCTCCACAAAAGGTGATCATAGGAGTTACATCCTAGTATTTTGGTCAAAACCTATGACACACTAACTCCACCTAAGTAAGCATATACCCAAATGTAGGAAAACTCCATGTGAGAGAATATAATATTCTCAAATAAATAAATATGAGAAAACAAATATCTACACTAACACCCCCCCCATAAACACAGCTTAGGTAAGTAGCATGAGATAAAAATGGGTCCCGACAATTAGGCTTGATTAGGCACCCATGTACAAAGTAGTCTTTCATAAATCAAAGAAATGGAGAAAACCAATAGGAAAAAAACTCCCCCCCCACAAAAGAGATACATAGAAGAAGAGAATAGGCTAGAGGGCCCCCTGTGAAGATGATATTATTGCTACTATAGATCGTACCCCAAAAAGAGCTTACAGATGAATGAACTTGCTCTCAATGAAGGGTTTGGTAAAAAAAATTTCAACCTACTCTGAAGAGTGTCAAAATCTCAAGTCGATGACCTGACCATGAATAAGATCCCATATAAAATATATGTGAATGTCAATGTGTTGGTTTGTTGGTGTCGAACTAGATTTTTACATATCTATTTAGTACTCTAGTTATCACAATAAATGATGGTGGGTTGCTTGAAATAAATACCAAACTTAGATAGAATCCCCTAAAGTCAAATAGCCTCAGTAGCTACGTTAACAACTCCATTGTAAACTACCTCTATGGATGATATTATAATATCATTTTGTTTCTTGCTAGACCAACTGATAGGACCATAACCCAAAGAAAAAATATAACCTGAAGTGGACTTATGATCCTTCGTATCACCAGCCCAATCTAAATCTAAAAAAATAACCAAGTCAACCTTTATGCCAAATCTGTATTGAATCCCAATTTTATAAGAGCCTTGAATGTAGTGGAGTATCTATTTGGTTGCTTTCTAGTGTAACTCATAGATATCTTGCATGAATCATGAAATAATGCCTACTTTATTTCAAATATCAGGCCTAGTATGAGTTAGATAAATGAGGCTACCAACAAGTTATTGATACTGATTTGAATTAACCAAAGGTGTAGAATAGTTAGCCTCAAGCTTGACTCCTGATAGAAAGGGATTTAGAGATGGCTTATAATTAGCCATGTGAAACTAAGTACGAAGATCGAGTGTATTTGGATTGTGCAAATGAAATCCCTAAATCATAATATAAAATATCAATGCTGAGAAAGTAATACAAAAGACCCAAGTCTATCATGTCAACTTTGTCCTATAGAGTTGTCTTTACTACTACAATAGATGATGAAGAACTCTCAATGATCAAAAGATCATCAAAATAAAGGACAAATATTAGTAAAGAATCACCTTATCTTGAGAACTATATACTAGGGATGATACATGGTGAAATATGAATTCAGGAGGAAGGAATTCATCTTGGTGTACAAGCTTGAGGGGCCTGTTTGAGGCCATATATGGATTTCCTAAGTCTATAAACTAAGGATAAATCTTGAATAATCCTAGGTAGTATCTCCATGTAGATCTCCTCCTCAAGGTCTCCATGAAGAAAGACATTTTTCACATCCATATGGTGCACATACCAATCATGTGTTATGGCTATGTGAGCTTGATTGAATTCATCTTTGTAACAAGTGAAAAGATCTCTAAGTAGTCAATGTTGGCTACTTGTGAAAAATCCCTGATGACCAATCACACCTTGTACTTATCAATTGACCCATCTGCTACAAACTTGGTTTGATATATCTAACTAGATTAAAACATCTTCCTTCCCTTAGTAAGTGAAGTCAAATCCCAAGTGTGACTTTTTATTAAGAATATTTTTATTGCATAACACTATCCCACTCAATTATATTTGAAGCCTCTTAGAATGTCTATGGATCTAAAACTAAATAAAATAAATCACGTAAACCACTATGATAATCTGACTAAGTACATCTGTCATCTATTGGATCCACTATCCAATTGCCTAAACTCTAAAGTGTATGTCTAGCCCAAAGGGTCCCAAATGTGGGTGAGCCAAGTGTTGACTCCTCATCCTTTGAAACATTACTAGAGGTGGATGTAGATGACTCCTAATCACTACTTTTGTTGTCATTATTGGAAGAAGAAGACCTTGGCTTAGGAACCTGTTCTGGATGATCTAAGTTGGAAGAAGAATCATCAAGTCTAAGTGAATCCAATGAAGGAGAAGAAGTGTCAAGTGTTGAGTCTTTGGTACTCGCTTAAAAGTGAACACTTCTTTCTATGAACAAATCATATGTAGTCAGATAAATAAGGCAATACCCCTTGACACCATTTGGATAACCTACAAAGATGCAAGGCTTAGACTGATGCTCCATAACTTTAATTTTATTCTTTGGTTTGTGTGCCATAGTTAGGGATATGAAAAACATAAATTGATCAATTGTATGTTTCCTTATATCTCAATATTTAAAGGTCGTTATTCCTTTCAAAGCTTTGTGAGGAACCCTATTCTAAATATAACAATCATAATTGATGGCTTCAACCCAAAATTGAGGTGTCAAAGACTTAGAATGAATCATAAAGCTAGCCATCTCTTTCAAAGATATATCTTTTTGTTATGAAACTCTATTATGTGAAGGACTATAAGTACTATTTGATGCAAATCAATCCCCTATGTGCTATAAAACTACTCAAATATGTTGCTAACATATTCACCTCCTTTTTTAGTTTGAACAAGCTTGATGGATTTTTCAGATTATTTCTCAACAAGTGCTTTGAAGTCTTGAAAATATTCAAACACTTTAGACTTTATCTAAGGAAGTATACCCATGTGTATCTTGATAAATTGTTAATGAAAGTGAGAATGTACTTATCTCTTATAAAAGATAGACTGGGCAAAGGTCCAAATACATCACTATGTATTAACTCTAATGCTTGTGAAACCCTCCAAGCTTTGCCTTTATCAAATTTATCTTTAGGATGTTTCCCAATGGATAAAACCTCACAAATAACCTTAGATAAATGGACTCGAGGAAAGCCTATGAACATATCATTTTTGCTAAGTTGTTCTGGGTAGCACTAGTTGAGGTGTCCAAACCACTCATGCCAAAGTCTCCTAACTCCATCTGAATGAGTCACCAATGCAATCAGATAAGAATCAAATGAAAAATGTCAGAAGGTATATGACTTAGATTTTTGATATATCCTACTCATTTTCACTATATAATCATTGTGCAACTCTTTGATTATGATAGAATATAATGAAAACTCTCCATGTGTGCCCTTATTGATATGAGTGATTTGGTACACTAATAGGAGATTAGTTGAAATTGATGAAACACTTAGAACATTATTTAATTTTCCTCCATCCATTTCAATATACCCTCTCCTTAAAATTGATATTGAAGTGTCATCGCCCAAATTGATAGAAGACATGCTACAAGGCTTTAAGTAAGAAAACACAACTTGTCAAGAGTTCATATGGTGGGAAGCACCCAAGTCAATAACCTATGAAGAGGTTATAGTTACAACTACTAAAATATATTTGCCCTTTTCTTTCTATTTCCATTTGCATTTTACCTTAAAATAATTTTGAGTTGATCTATTCTACTTGATAGACACATAAACACTTATGTTATTTTTCATGCACTTAAGATCATCATTCTTGTTGATAATTTTGACCCTAGTCAAAATAGGCCAACCCCATATAGTCCAAAAGTTTATATAGGGGTCAATTAGCATGTTATAGGGTGTTTCATAGTTAATTTGATGTGATTTAATGTGGTTCTAGCCTTGGTCATAGTCCAACTTAGTCTTTGTGTCATTTTATGTCACTTAGGGGTCATATTTGAGTCATAAATGAAATTGGTATAGTTTTCCAAGGTATTCAAGAGTTATAAACTCCTTCTCAATGTCCCTCATGTCAGTCCCTATCAGATATGTCAGTTTTTAACTAAAAAACTTGCAGGTGTTAATTGAAATCAAGAAAGCAAGTGAAAAAGAGTTTTTGGTAGTTGTACAGCCTATGAAGGAGATTGGAATATGGAGAAAGCATATGCAATGACCCTTCAGCTTCATTGACTCCATTTCCATGCTTTATCTACTTTGGAAGTGTCAAAAATGGGACAAAACCATTTGTATTCTCCATCGCTCCCCTAGGTAAGCAAAACTGATCAATAGGTCTTTTGATGGTACGACCATTAAGAAGATTTCTAGGTCAAATTCTCTAAGTGGTAGATAGTAAACTTGGTCTAATTCATTTTAATGTTTGAATCTAGAATAATGGTTGTCTATACTATATGAAGCATTCTTAAGAAGTTGATTGTCTTGTTTTGCTAGCTAATCCCCACACCCTACATGTTTTACTTCTATATGAGATTTTCTATAAAAATAAGTTCATGAATTTGCTTCCAGGGAATGTAAAATACCTCCTCATGTTTTCCATCTTTGGTTTCATGTTTGGAAGTGTCTTGGTGAGCTAAACATCTCATATTATAGGATAAGTGCACCATTCCTAAGATGCAAGCATATGCCACTATGTACAAAGTTTTTTATTATGGTAATAGTTTTAGAGGAAGGTGTTATATGGCGTTTCATGTTTTTCATGATATTTTGATCTCATTCCTTACAATATTTAGTTTCAAAGACTAACATCATAAAAGTTCCAGTCAAGAATGTTTCACATAGTCAACTTCTTACAAGCTTCCATATACATTCATGTCATATAAAGGTCATGATCATGGTCATGGAGGTATGATTAATAGTTTTAAGGTGTTGAATACCTTCTTGGAGCATGAGATAATAATCCAAAACTTCTAAATAGCACATAAAGGGTTGTGACAATCAATGTAAATTGAACACACAGCCATACACCATGGATGAACACCTATAGGAAGTCAAGAAAGTTAGAATGGGAGAATTAAAACTTGTTTCAAGCCCTTCAAGGTGAAGAATATTAGTTAGATAAATTCTAATCAGGTTTACAATTGATTACAAGCCCATACTTCATGTACATTGCTCATTTCTCTACCCACTAACTGTATATTGCAATGTCCACTTATAAGTGGCACCCACAAAGAAAGGAAAATGTTTCTTAGAGATGTTGGAACATGTTTTGAAACCTTTCTTGAGGTCTTAGGAGGTTGGATATATCATAAAATAAATGGTGAATCAATAGAGCATCATGCAGATTTGAAGAACCATATGAATAGTTGAAGAGCTGAGTTCATGGATAAGTTCCCTAAAAACACCAAAAATAGGGCCCTAGCCACTTTTGATATAACCAAATTATGATGTGAGACAAGTATAGATGAGTCCAAATGCATCCTATTTTATAACCCTATCCTAGGGGTAGAACACTGCAAAAGAGAATGGATGTGTGACTAGAGGAACATGTTGTTTAGAGACCTCCATTCTTGGCATTTGTTCCACTACAAACATTCAGTGTTTTCTGTAGGATTATGAGTTCCAAATAGCTTTGCATCCCAAAATGGCATAACAAAAATAGACCTTCATTGTTAGATGATTCTATGGAGATGAGAAAGATAATTATGGTTAAAAGGTCATCAAAAGGGATGAAGATCAAAGTTTTGACTTACTTGATCACCTACAAGGGTGCTCTTATGCCTAATAAGATCACGTACAGTTGACTGTAGACATTTACATGCCATGGTGGAGACTAAACATGGAAACATACAAACGAGAACACCTACATGTTAGAAGTGCCTCTAAAGACCTCAGAAGGACCCTAAACCATGTGACATAGGTTTCAAGGAGTTAAAATGCAACCTACAGGACCCTTATTACTCCAACAGTGGTCAAATATAGTTGACTATAGTTTGATAGTGAGATATATCATGATGGTCTTTGCATACACATAATATTTTCAAACTTTCATTAATTACTAACACTTTGTATCTTGTAGGAACTTGTCGAGTCTAAATCTCTCAGAGTGCATGCCTTAAGGGATACACCGAGAAAGGGGTGGGTAGACCATTGGTCCTTTATAAGATTGATTTCCCTTTTTCCACTTGCCATCTACACACTTGTCTCCTAAAACCATTTACCCTAAGCTTATTCTTCTCAATCCTACCTCTTACAATCTTTTTTCTCTTTCCTTCCTCCTTTTCTTGCCTTAACACCCTTTTGGACAGTCAGTTGTACTAGGTTGACTGGTTCGACCCAGTACAGTTTAGGGTTATTTTTCACTTTTTTGGCTTGTTATCCTTTCAATCGACCTAACTTAAACCTAGTGATTTGTCCCCAAAAACACACTAGGTTGACTAGGTTGACCCTGTACAGCCAACATTCCCAGGAGGATTTAAGGCAAGATCCACCTATATATACAAGTTCATTTCCCGCCATTTCATAAGAGAATAATTATTAGTAAAGAAGTGTGAGCAAACATCTACTTATTGACCATTCTATTTGAGGGAATAAAGCTTAGGGTTTTATACTTTCTTTGGAGATACAGATCTTATCTTGTGGAGAAGTCTTTTGGATGCTTAGATAGGTTATGTATCCTAGAGCTAATTTATCTTGGTTATCCTTACATACCACAATAATATCTTGCAAAGCACCTTAGCCAAGGGAGAGATTGAGGCTCGATGGGTTCATCTTCAAAGGTAAGTATTCCTAACTTTATTTTTCCTTTGTAAGAGTGAGTAGATAATGCATTTGTATTCTTCTTCTATGTATTAAGATTTTGTATACATTAACATGAGTATATGTCTTCTAATACATGTTTAGTTTAGTTGTTTTATTGCTTTCTAACCCCCACTTTGTGCTTCAAGCTTTGGTGTGCACTAGATTAGATTTACTTTCTTATTATTAGAATAAGTGAATGTTTTAAAGCTTATGACTCCATTACGGTTGTTTTGCGATTGTATTAGATTGTAAGCTTTGAAACCCTTCCTATCATGATATGTTGTGACAAGTGATCCTCTAATTAAGTCTAGAGGATCCTCATATTGGTCATGATCCCACTTAACAGGTGTATCCCCAATCAAAAGTGTAGGTATGCTCTATATTCTCCGAGTCGAGATTGATTTATAGACATGATGTATTTTTGATTCAATACATTATGATGAAAATGATGTGAAATTAACCCTTGTAGGATTTATTTCACTTTTTCATTTTTTTGACCATCATTTTTATCATATATTTTGACATACTACATCGATTATGTCGACCCAGCTATTTTTCTTTGTGTACAGGTTTCTAGGAATAGGTAACTAGATCGACCTAGTTAACCCAGTATAGATTTCCAACCTTTTAGACACATAATTCAACCTACTAGGTCAACCCAGTTAACTGCTTATTGTTTTATCACTTTTTCAATAGGTTCCTGTACAAATTGATTAATTTTATCAACCCAATTTGTAGGTTTCTTGGGCATACTTTAAGGTTCTTCATCAGAAATCTTCCTTCATTGCATCTCTAATCTACCAAAGTTCCTTTATACATCTCTATTTCTTTCTTTTCTATCTCTCCTTTCACAGTTTGGAGTCTTTAAAACTGCCCTTGCATAGTCAACTAGATTGACCCTACCAACCCAATTTTTTGTTTTGTGTGCTACCTAAAATAATTAAATCGACACTACCGACCCAATTCATTTTAAGACTTTGCTTTCATAGTGTAGGTTCGACCCTGTCAACTCTATTCTATATTTTGTGCATATAGTGTCAACAGTATACCTTATTTCAAATTGGAATTAACCTCATATCTTCTAATAATTAGTTTACATCTTTCTTTTCTAGTTGTTTGCATGCTTAGAATAGTTCACATAGTCTAATTATGGGATTTTTAATTAATCACTTAGTTTCACTATTTCTATTTAATGCACACATGGCCAAATCACAAAAACATAAATAAACACTTAAACATTTTGTCTACCCTAGGCCAACCTACTTATATTTCATCATCAAGGGGGAAGTTGACTTGATGCTCTAGTCAAGTATAAAGCATGGTTAATGGTATATCCTGGCTAAGCACCCAAAACCCTTATCACTATGGTGTGTGAAGTGAGGGGGTAGGCCCCAATACTGAGCCTATATCATTTCCACTATAGTCCCTTTCAACCCAAACTATCTGAAACCATCCTTAGATTGCTATCTAGTACCTTACTTATAGCCAACTTCCAATCAAATTTAAAATCATTCTTAATAATCTAATTAGCATCAGGTTGACCAATTAGTTACCTATACTTTTCAAGTTGTTTACTTACTCTTTGTTCAATTGTGTGCGCAAAAGCTTGCATTAGCCAATGTTAGTGAAAGATTTTACTTTATGTGTTTCAATTGGATTAGCCAGTGTTAATCCAATTGACTATTTGTTTCCTTTCAGTACTTACTGCTTTTCATTATTTGCAAAGTTATCTTGTTTCATTTTGCAATCTATTTTTAGGCTTCTTGAATTCCATGTCTACTATACTAGATCGACCCAGCAGATTTTATACCTTTTATACACTATACTAAATCGACCTAGTTGACCCTGTATAGTTTTACAGTCCCTATTTCTGTATTGAATCAACCTAATCAACCATGTATAGTTTTAGTCATATATTTGTCCTTTGCATTCTTGTCTCTCTTCTTTTTCCTTTATCATGGACATTTTAATGGATAATGACATTGATTTGCAGTCAACAAGCATGATGAACTTTACCAATCATAATAGGTTCTCCCATAGATAGAGTAGTGCTCCTCTTTTAGATGCTACTAATGTTCATATTTCCGCTTGTACAATGAAATATGGGACCCCTCCTCATACTTCTTCACAACATGATCCTCTTTTCTCATTACAATACCAACCTGAGTTAGAGTATATTCCCAAAATGCTTTTCTTTATTTTTGAATTTCCTCAACATGGAGGAAAGGATCCTTTTACCATTTATAACCTCATGATTAGTGGTCAAACCAAAAAGCCTCATTCGCCTACTCCTATATTCTCAATGGGATTTGGAGGTAACACTTTCTTTAATTCTCAACCTTTTCCTTCAATTTTGACTCCTTATGCCATGACATATTCTCTAACCTCTTCTACCTCCATGCCTAGTATCTAAACTAACATGGTGGGTTCAACATCCTTAATCCTTCCACTAGTTCATTTTTTACTACCCAAGGCAATCATACTTTTAATGATTCTTCCTCTCAACCATTCACTAGTCCATCTTTTGCTTCACAAGCAAATTTTACCACTAGTGCCTCAAATTCTCACAATTCTTATCAAGCTCATATCAACACTAATATTGGTACCCAAGCCACAAATACCAATACTAATGCTTCTAATTTTAATAAAACACATCAACTTTTGTTTCAAAATCTCAATCAAATGAATACCTTTCAAGTTCATAACACAAATCAAATGATGAGAATGCAAAACCACCTTCTTAATCTTCAATCTCATCTGTAACCAATAGCTTGGGGAAGACATAATCAAAATGTTCCCCCTCCTCCTTTTTGATATTCTCAAGGTAATCTCATTCCTCAACCTCTCTTAGTCAATAAAACCATTAAGCATTTATAAAATGAACCTCTCACTACTCACATTGGCAATATTGATATAAGAGGTATAACACCTACAATTTCTTATAATGGGTCAACCGATCCCACCCTTCACCTTAAAACATTTGGAAATATTTACAAGGATTGGGTCGAATTAAACACCTTTGCCTCTACCAAGCTCCTAGACAAAACCCTCACTGGTGATGCCTTGGATTGGTACAATCAACATAGAGCTCATTCCATTTCTAATTTGGTTGACCTATTAAATGATTTAGTTCAAGAATTCCAAACTAATGATCTTTTTGAAAACACTTTGGCCCATTTCATTAATTACACACAACATGAGAATGAAACTGCCCAAGCCTTTATTAAGATATGGAAGACTTTGTCAAACAAATTTGAGCATAACATGGTGGATGACAACCTTTTTCATCTCTTTAAAAATGCTCTCTTTCCTAAACTTCAATATCAAGTATGCACTCTCTCTCCACGTACCTTGGAAGAATCAATTGACCAAGTTAAAAGACAATATTTCCTAATGCATCAATTCGATCGACCCCAACCTTCTACAGGTCCTCATTTATAACTTAAGAATAAAAACTACAATATCACCAATGATGGTGGTACCGATTCTTATGATACCATTCACAATGTTCAAGTTTTCATTCCTAACCCTTCTTCGGAACCCATTCCTTCTCAACAATATACTAATCTTCATTTCTCTTCACCCAAGAACATCAATGTTCACAAACCTCTATCCTTGACTAAATTTCTTAAGTGTCTACCTAGGACTCTTCCATGAGAGCTTGAACCTGCTCATCCTATGAAATCATGGTATGATCCTAACAAATTTTGTTGGTTTCATGCTAGTTGGGGTCATTCTCATGAGACCTATATACAACTTCATAATTTAGATATGAATTTTCTTCTTAGACCTAATTTTGATCATGATTCCATTATCCATAAGTGTCAACAAGCCCATGAGATTATTTTCAAAGACTATAAATTAAATGACAAAATTTAAGCCTTGAATCAAAAAAATGCTCATTTATCTATAAAGATCCTTTACCTAATCATCAGCCTATCCAAGAAACTCAAGACAAGCCGACCCCTTCCACTAATAAAGTAGAAAGTCTTGTTGAACCAAATTCCAAAGAGAATGTTGTTAGCATGACTAATATGTAAATGGTGGTGAATTCCATTTATTCCTAACCTATCTACACTACTTCACATAAGACATATCATGTTATTCAGGATTCTTCTCCAACTCATTTAAATGAGTTGGGGCAAGATGACCTTATTACTTTTAATGATCCAATTTATGATTCCCCCTTGGATAACACATCCCATTCTATTTCTACCACTCTTCCATCATCTTCCAATGCTAATGATAATCAAAATTCTACTAAAACTTCTTCTTCTAATTCTCAAAATCAACCTAAACCAACTAGTTCATCATCTCAACATGATTTACCACTTTGTTCTAATCATTCTTCTTCTTATTATCAACAAAAATTCCAATATACTTTGGCTTCTCCTTCCAAAGACCTCGTTAACCATTATGCACCTATATCTAATAACCTTCTTATGGGCTATGATGGGTGGCATCCCATTGCCGAGCTCACTAATATCCCATCCTGGATTCCATTTATTGAGCTTATGAGGACTTCCCCACGTCATATAAACCACCTCATGCAACTCTTATTCAAGATGAATGTCCCTCATCCTCCCCTAGTAGGATGGGAAGCAATGGGAAGCAAATTTATCTGGTTTTGAAGATAGTATTTTACAACAATGTGAAGAGATGTCTATCGGCGTTGATGAAACTATAGACACTTCTCTTTCTCTATAATTTCATATCACATCTATGATTTCTGACAAGATTATGCTTCATGCAGATGATCTTACCTTATTTATTAGCATCTAAATTGGAGATATCCAATTTAAGTGTGCATTGATTGATGAGGGTTCTAGTACCTGTGTCACTTCTCTTGATTTCATTAAGACTCTTGGATATTCTGAATGCAATCTCAAGTCTGCACACAACACATGCCAAGGATACGATAGAAGGCAAATGACCCCTGTAGGTTGTGTGTGGCTTCCCATTACCGTCCCACCTGTTACCATCCATGTGAAGGTGATGATATTTAACTTTCCCCTTTCTTATAACATCTTGCTTGGTAGGCCATGGACTCACTACATGAGAGCTATCACTTCTTCTATCTGCCAATGCGTTAAGTTCCCTCACAATGGAGCCATTTAGAGGATTTAAGGTGACACTAACCCTTGGAATTTTGAACAACTCCAAGATCGTGGTGTCTTCAAAATTCTTACTCTTGAACCTTTGCCAAGTGTTCCATTTTGTGAGTCTCAACATCTCAACTTTCCTATTAATTCAAATTGTGGTTACAATAGGCATCTTGAGATCATTGGTAACATTCCTCCTAATATTTTATATCTTGATGATGATGAGCCCATTGATATTAATTTAAAGATAAAAAATTTTCATCTCTCACCTCATCTCATCTCATAGCTTCCTGCTTCCTTGCAGTTTCATTTTTGTTAATCTCCTTGTGATGACTTTTTTGTAGTCTTGACCAAGACTAGGCATTTTATTCACCACGCTTCATTAGATGACAAGGTTATCCCTACCTGTGTCATTGAACTTCGTACTCTGGATTATGATGATGGTTATTCCTTAGATGATCCATTATTAAGTAGTCTTGTCCAAGCTTATGATGTTGAGATTATCTGTTATCATTCTTCTTTACTGGAGTCTTTTTATGCATCTCATCATATTCCTTCACTTATAGTTCCTAATTTTTGCATTTTCCCCTTTATCATAGGGTAGAGATGGCACCCACACCTCCAATTTTTGAGGAGCCACGTAGGATTATATTCATGGATCATGTTATGACTGGGCCATACCATTTTGCTAGGTACCATGACCCTCATAATCAGTTTACCCCTGAGGTTAGTGCAAC
This sequence comes from Torreya grandis, assembly GCA_037957365.1. Lineage (NCBI taxonomy): Eukaryota > Viridiplantae > Streptophyta > Pinopsida > Cupressales > Taxaceae > Torreya > Torreya grandis. The sequence goes on from JARHVA010000408.1 coordinate 232,976, forward strand.
TCTTCTTAGACCCTCTATAGATCTTATTCCTCCCTCAGTAGATCCTGCTATAGTTGAGCTTCTTCCCACTTATACTATAGTTGATCTTGTTTCTACTCCTACATTTGTTGAGCTTATCCCTATTTTTGATGTTATCACTCGTTCTATTGAGCCTAGTTTCATTCCTTCCTCATCATCACCCTCCCTTGGTGATGCTTTGCTTCCTTTGCCTAAGATGGATTATATTCCCACCAAATAGGATGATGAGTGTTCTTCAGTTTCTTCCACTTCTATTTTACCTCATTCTATGAGTGATTCTAATAAAACCACTCACAAGCATATTTGTTGCTTCCATGGGACAAATAACCATTCTTCTACCCATTGTCACAAGTTGTAGTAATATCTTGATATCTTGCATTATTCTTCCCCATCATCAGACACAACCATACCTCTCTCAAAGGTACTTCATGAATGTATATTGTCTATGGCATCTATGTAGTACCCATCACACTGATCATTGTCAGATCCTATAACATCTCAAAGATCACTTTATATCTATTCCCAGACCTTCTTTTGTTACTCCCACATGTAGTTCTTGCAAGAAGGTTCCTCCTTCTCCTATGGTTCCACCTCTAGTGGTTTCATTGCCTCATGTGGTCCCTTCACCTTCTTTTGTGCCTCCACCTATGATCCCTTCACCTGTGGATCCTTCACCCGTGAGTCTTTCACTTGTGCATCCTTCTCCACCAGTGATTCCTTCTCCTCCCGTAGATCCTACTCCGATGCATTCTCCAGGCCAACCTTTGCCTAATTTTGCTCCTCAACATGATCCTTTGAGCATTCCTACCTTTTTAGTTGAGGAGATCATAAAATAAGTATTTTCCCAGTATTCATTGAATACTAATGAAACTTTAGTAGTAGTTTGACTACAGCTTCATAGAGACTTATCTGATGTATTGGATAATGTGTGTGGATAGATTTATCAATATTTATGAGCACATGTATGGTGCTTTCACATTTTTATTTGGGTTGGACATGTGCTCCAATCTTATTTTTATCTATATATTATATCATTTGACATTGTGTCAAAGTTTTCCTTATCAAATATGATGATCTTACTTGTTGTACTAAATCTTGCTTATCTTTTATATTTTTTATATGATTGTTTTTCCTTTATTATTGCTTTCATTTCCCTTTTCCCTAATTTTTTTCTCAAAACTCTATTCTTGTATCTTTATGATTGTTTTGCTTTCTTATCCTTATTTTTCATAGATAATTTGTCATGATGATTTGGTTATACATGCCATGTTCCCCTTGGTTATTATCTCTATTTACCATATGATCAATTAGCAAACAATCTATCTCATTACTATCTCATTTTACCGGTCCACTTTGGATCTCCTTTTTCCCTCTTCCTTTATCCACAAACTAAGCATATACATGGTTGAGACTTGAGATCACATGCTAGTTTATTATCAAGCCTAAGTGTCCTAGTCAGTCTTTGTCTTTGGTTACTTAGCTTCCTTTAGCCTTAGCCCACAACTCATTTATTTGTATCACTATCTCTGTCATGATTGGTCATTCCAAATTTGTATGGAGGAGGAGCCTTAAAAAACATTAAAAAGAAAGTTAAAATCCAAATCATTTAAACAAAAGGTAATAATATCAAAAGGAAAAATTATTCTTAAAAGTCTAATCACACTAAAAGATGTGATTCAAAACACATATCCTTCTAGTCGAAGCTCAAACTCCACAGTTGGCCTCATGTTAGAGTCGAGGTCCTTTGGGGTGAAATAGGCTAGTAGATTAGAAGAGGTGAACAAAAAAAAAATTTAGTGCTACCTACTTTGTCATGTAAGTACCCAATCTTCATAGTAGACCGACAAATCTATAAGGGGTCCTAAAGATCGAGAAACACATTATGGGAAGGTAAGTCCATTTTTCTTTTCCTATACCAATTTACCTTTATGAATTGATCTTATTAGCACACCTATTTGCCTACAAAGCTTTGTGTCTATAGTGAATAGATTTTCTTTGTACATAGATGACCACTAGTCACTTAGTGTCTTCTCATGTCCTTAGTATGTCTCTTGCCTCCTAAGGTCTTCTCATAAGATGCCTAAGTCTTGGTTTTTACACTCCCTTTTTCACTCCTTATATCCATTATATTTTCTATTGAAAAATATTGTTTTGTCTACTGATCACTCCCCTTGAGATCTCATTTATGATTTGCTTTGTAAGACCACAGATATGACCCAACCATCCTCACAAATTACCATATTTTCTTTCTTATTACCCCCACCCTTGATTACCTGATTTTCCTACTTATTCCACCCCAGTGGTCTTCTCTTTGTTGAGTTGCAGTGTAATACCATGAATAGGACCCGACCCTCCTCACAAAATTTTCCAATACCCAAGTCACCATCTAAATTACATGTGTCGAAATTGAGATACAATTTGATCAATTATGAAGTTACACATCATTTAAAATGCATCCCATCTTGATTTAGTATGTTTTATGCTTACTTCATTTATATTTCACCCTTTTATCTTCTTATTTTTTGAGTGCATGTAATATTTTAACCACTTCTTGAATTTTTTATACTTCCCAGTTTGAATTAGTATGACCAATCTTTTGCAATTTTGTTTTTTTTAATACTTCCCAACATGATTTAGTATGATTGATTGATTTTATTTATTTATTTTTATTACCATTTATACCATCTTACATACATTCCATTTTATTACTTTGTTTGTCATACTTCCCGACGTGATATTAATATGCTTTTACTTGTTTTAATTTGGCGCAAAAATCTTTCACATTGGTTTTAAAACAAATTACTTTTTACCATCTTGTTTTGTCATCTCTTGGTTTTTTATACTTAGTCATTTTTTTTTATTACACATTTCCCAGCTTGAAATAGTGTGTAGTACATTTTCTTGATTGATTATAGTTTCTCAAGTCCTTTTTGCTTGTTTCTTTTGAACCATGTATGTGTCTTTCATAATTTTAGAAAAGAAACCACATCTCATATATTTCATATAGCATATACAACAAAGCTAAATGCATGTGCTATAAATAAATATATCCCAAGCATCCATAGCCTCAACCATAATAAACAACCATAATCAACCATAATGATAACATACACATCAAACAACAATATGCTAAAATGATCTATATAGATATCTCATGAATTTGATACAACAAATGTAACCATATACAATACCCTAGATCTATGGTTGGCTCTCATCCTATCTATCTCATGGCCTAGCCATGCTACCTACTGAGGCCTTAGTCTGACTCCTCCAAACGGTACATTTTAAGGAGGCCATATGAGATCTTAATCCGTCTACCTGCCCTTGTGTGTTACCCACATCTATGACTCCTCCAATTGGATCTAGATCTCTATCATATATAATACTACATCCAAATATGTATCTCTCATTTGATAGGGCTTACCATGCCTATAGTTCCCTAACACCCATCACTGTTGGTGATTGCATCCTCTCTCTCTACATTTGTATCTACCTCATTGCCTCTCCAACTAATCTAAACCATCATGCTTGAATTGGGGTAGATGGTACACTTAGATCCTCCAGTGTCGTGGGGTCATATGGCTACAATGTCTCATCCAAGATGTCATGGAGTACTCCCTCACCAGGGAACCCCATATCTCCTCCTCACCTACACCTATGAAATCACACAAGATGGATATTATATCATTGTTATATCTCAAAATTTCTTTCCTTTCCAAACAAATTATAAGAAACAATTTAACCATCTCTCTTTTCACTTGTTTGTGTCTCGACTACTATGGTCTCACCATCTATGTGATCGCCTAACATAGTCTCCCCATCTGCATAGCCTCCTAGCACCTCCTTTATAAGCCACCTCCTTAGCTCAAACCCAACTATCATGGCTTGTGTCAGTCTCAACCTACATCTGAGTGGTCTCTCTATCATCTCCTTTGGCTCACCTATGGGGTCATCTAGGATGGTAATACTCTTCACTCTCTCCTCTACCTCCTACCTCCATCGATGTCATGTCCTCGATGGTCACTACTCATCTCATTGTGGAGCTAGTAGTCGTACATCTAGTATCTCTACCTTTACATACCTATCCTCCTGCTCAGCTCCTCATCATGCCTGACCAGTCCATGGTCATTTTTGATGTGGCCTTGGTACTAGCCTCACTACTAGTGGCCCCAATCCTCTCCTCCCCTGTGGCTCCCTCACAAGTTGAACCCACTGCTTGGGCATCAATATCGATGTCATTAGATGAGGTAGGCTCACCTAACCTAGTACCCATACCACCAAATGTTGCTCTCTCCACCAAAAATAGTGTCCAATAAACTCTATCCTCTCTGTTATTGGTGCAACTGTGTGCCAATGCACTCATTTAGTTGTTATGTACTCATATGGTTGCCACATGATGTCTACATGTCTCACTAATTACAACATTGGCACATGGGGCATGACCCATGCTACCTAGTCCTCCCTCTATCTCTGCACTCGAGATAACCTATCATCGACTACATGGGAAAAACTAGTTGATCGATACATAGGAAACCTCTCATATATCTAATCTATAGTCAATATGATCGATGTCATGGTCCTTTACCTTCTGACTAGCATCTCATACATATCATGTACTAGTTGGACCTAAATGATAGATCCTAGATCATATACAACTCGCTCCTTCAAGATCATCCTACTCAAGGCTACCACAAATAGTGGTACCTTATCATCTAACTTGTGACAGAGCACCTACTTTGTCACAAGGCCTATCAAAGCCTTCTGAATGTTTGGAATCTATGATGTATAGACATCAAACATACTCTCCTTCTTGGTAATATCATCTCTAAGCCTATAGCCCACATGGTTAAGACTCTTCACTCATCTCAACTATTTAGTATCCCTACAATCACCTACGCTCCTACTATAGGTATCTCCAAGATGGCATGGACATATTCTAGCATGATAGCGACCTCTACTATATCCCTATCCACCTCCCATCTAAAGTTATTAATCAATTGTTCCCAATAATTGAGGAACATGACTAACAGGTCAGTACTCAGGGTAATCTAACACATCTTTTCTATCCTACCTAGACCTATGGATCCTAATCTAGCCCTATCTCCATTTGACAACCTATCTACCAAGTTCAGTAACCATGTCACATCCACAAGTCTCCAAAATCTTTGTCATCACTACACCCAAAAAATAATAAAGGATGTATCAACTCCTCCATGTCATGTATAGTCATAATACATTCTTTTTACATTTTTAAAGTAAAAACAAGCCTAAATTACTTTATTTTATTTATTTTAGCCTTCTTGATCCTGTTAGGACCTAGGAAGCACAATTGATTACCATATACAAGCAACTAAATGCGAAATTAAACCAAAAGCAATAAGTAACTAGAAACCAGAAACAACACAAAATTTGAGAGACAATACAATCTTGTATTCAACTCATCCAGAAAGAAAATACAATCAAGAAGATGCCACACTCTTCTCACACCTATGAGGCTTCCCACACCTCTAGTGCTCCCAGTAATTCTCAATCAAGAGTTCTCTCTCTCAATTATGGTCACAACAAACAACTCAAACACAGAGTTGTTGTTCACCTCCAACCAGCCAGTATCAATACTGCCAATACACAAGTACTCAAAGTACTTCAAGTAGATCTCCTTAATCTTGCAACAACTTGCAAATCAATCTGATCTTACTTACCATGTAGATCTTCTACCTAATCTTGCACAACCTACAGATCAACCTGATCTTACAATTGGAAGAAAACTCTTTCTTTCCTTGCCTTACAATATAGCCCATGAGTTTCTTAAATAGACCTCATGCAAACAATAATTAGACTTTCTTAATTACAATAATTAGACACGCAACTCAAGACTATAATTAGCCTTTAACATGCAAACTAGTCGTTCAACAACTAACTGTTCATGCAACAAACAGTTTTGGAATGCACAGGCGACCGACGTCAGTCCCTGTCTGCCTGGAGATGACCGACGTCGGCCGATCTCTGACCGATGTCGGTAGCTTCCCATCCACCCATGACTAACGTCGATTGGCCTGACCGACGCCGGTGATTGTGACACTCAGCAACCTCCTCCAATGTCTGCATCAGTGAAGCTTTTAGCTCCACAACCTAACAGATCTTTCTTGACCTTACTTGGTCATTTCAAGCCATTCTAGCCTTCTTTCAACCTTTTGCATGATTTTTCGTATCATTTTAGCTCTTTGGTCAAACTACTTTGACCAAATTTTCCTATCTTTTCACCTGATTGACTCAAAATTTTGATTCAACCCCCTTATTTTTCCCTCCCTAGTGTTTATTTTTCATTATGGACCTTTTAGACCACCTAACAACTCCAAACTAGGCCTTCAACTTGCAGATTGTACAGGGTCGACCCATACCTATTAGGTTGACACTGTGGATTTTGCTTATTTTCTAGCCTACTTGGTCAACTAGGTCGACCCAATGCTTTTTGCCTATCGACCCCTTGTATTTTCTGAAGAAAGTGCAATTTTTTTGTTTTCTACATAAACCCTCCAAACCCATTTCTCATATTCCTATTTGTTGCCCCTATAATCTAATTTTGCTTCATTGACATATAGAAATGCTTAGAATTCACAATTACTAAAAATTCACTTAATTTAATATAAATTTTAAAAATTGGTTTGAAATTCTTAGTTACATACTTGTAGTGCACCTATTGTTGCCTATGGGGCCTCTCCCTATCTAGCATGTCGTCTCCTCACCATCTTAGCTTGTTTTCTCTCCAGATCTCTCTTTTATCTCCTTTACAAGTCAAAATAACAAATGACTTGTCATTTCCCCTACTTAAAAACACTTTTAGCAATACAAATCTTTCAATTATTGTTTTGCAATTTTTTTGTTTTACTTATATCTTTGTTTTTACTCAGCCATTTCGCAAACCATAAAATGCATTAGATTCGTGATGATGTAGAGATTATTCTCCATTACCATATGCCTATTTTTTTTTAAACAATTTTTGGCTATGTTTTTCACTAACTTCTACAGGTTCATCTAGTGTTCCCTACATTGGACACCATCCCATTTCTTGCACTCTACTTCTTTATCTATGGAACTAAGATAAGTTAAAGGTATGTGTTTTTCAATTCAGTCCTTTTATTTATTTTATTTGCTACTTACTGCACTTTATTTAGCATAAGCATTATGTGATATAATTTTTTATCTCAAAGCACCATCCTGTGTTGCACTTACATGACACATGATGAGCTTCAAGTGGGGCATATGTACACACATAATATTTTCAAATTTTTATCAATTACTGACACTTTGTATCTTACAGGACCCTGTCAAGTCTCAATCTCTCTGAGTGCTGCCTTAAGGGATGCATCAAGAAAGGGGTGGGTAGACCATTGGTGCTTCATAATATTGTTGTCCCTTTTTCCACTTGCCATATACACACTTGTCTCCTAAAACCATTTACCCTAACCTTATTCTTATCAATCCTAACTCCAATTTTTTTCCTCTTTCCTTCCTCCTTTTCTTGCCTTAACACCCTTTTGGACAGTCAATTGTATTGGGCTGATTGGGTTGACCCAATACAGTTAAGGGGTATTTTCCACTTTCTTGGCTTGTTAGTATTTCAACTAATTTAGCTCAAACATAGTGATTTGTCCCTGAAAACACACTAGGTCGATTGGGTCGACCCTATACAGTTGATGTTCCCAAGAGGATTTAGAGCAAGATCCACCTATATATACAAGTTCATTTCCCAACATTTCATAAGAGAAGAATTATTAGTGAACAAGTGTGAGTAAACATCTGCTTATTGACCATTATACTTGAGGAATAAAGCTTAGAGTTTTATACTTTCTTTGGAGATACAGATTTTGTCTTGTGGAGATGTCTTTTAGATGCTTAGATAAGTCATGTAGCCTAGAGCTAATTTATCTTGGTTATCATTACATACCACAGCAATCTCTTGCAAATCACCTTGACCAAGGGAGAGATTAAGGCTCAGTGGGTTCGTCTTCAAAGGTAAATATTCTTAACTTTATTTCTCCTTTGTAAGAGTAGATAGATAATGCATTTATATTCTTCTCCCATATATTAGGATTTTATATACATTGATGTGAGTATATGTATTCTAATACATGTTTAGTTTAGTTGTTTTATTGTTTTCTAACCCCTACTTTGTGCCACAAGCTTTGGTGTGCACTAGATTAGATTTACTTTCTTGTTATTACAATAAGTGAATGTTTTAAACCTTAGGAATCCATTAGGGTTGTTGTGTGATTGTGTGAGAATGTAGGCTTTGGAACCCTTCTTAGCATGATATGTTGTGACAAGTGATCCCCTAATCAGGTCTAGTCGATCTTCATATTGGTCATGCTCCTGCTTAACAAGTGTATCCCCAATCGAAAGTGTAGGTATGTTTTATCTTCTTTGAGCTAGGATTGATTTATAGGCATGATGCATTTATGATTGCATATGGTCTTGATGTTGGTATAACATGGACATGGTATGAAGTGACTTAAATGAATGTAAGGTGATATTAATGACTTAGAGAAGATAGTGAAGCATGACACAAGGCCTAAATATGAAATAATCACCTACAAGTATACCATTCCCTTGAGAAAAGAACAGAGTCATATGAGTTGTAGTATAAACCTATCAAAGTAAGAGGTGAGTAATGGAAGGTTGGAAAGGGTTTGATGATCAACATACATGATAAAGAACCCCATAATGATAATAACCACCTTAATATATTCTTATCACATGGAAAAAGGAGAATAGAAAGTCTCTAACATGCACCTATAGTCCATACTTGCAAATCCTATAGTCAGTAAACCCTCTACAAGTCTTTCTTAAATTTTAATGTGTTTGGAGGTGTTACAAGTTTGATCTAAACCTGTAACTTTGTATAGATTGTCACCATCACTTATTTAATCCCCACATAACATCATTGAGTCTGGGACAATAGGGTATATGCCCTTTGTTTTGTCTCAGATAGAGGGCACTCCTAGGAGGCTAAATCATGTAGGTGGGTCATGAGAAAGTTGAAAGGGTGAGCTAGAGGCTATTAAAACCTTGTAGAAGGGTGTATATAGTTATGTTAGACATGAATAAGCATGGTAAAAGTTTCAAATATGCTTGAGACCAAGTAGAATGTTCTAAACCAATAAGTATGTAGGCAGACCTATTAGGTCTTAAATAGGCCTAGTACCTAAAAGGATCCAAATCTCACCTCTAACACTAGGTGAACATTCTAACATATTGGAACACCTGCATGGGGAGTTATAAGGAGTGTTTAAACATTTGGAATGTAGAGTAGGTCATAGAAAAGCCATATTTTGGCTCAAATCAACTCAGGCCTACATAGAATGAAGAAAGGAGCTCGAGAAGCTAACTTTAAATGCTTACACTTGTATGGACACTTAGCATGGGAGCTCAAGTAGCTAATAATAGTTGGAGAGGGTCCCTAGAAAGTATTTAGTGGAATTTTGTAGAAGACTGGAAGTCAAGATTATATAAACAATCCCTAACGGCCAAAACGTCTTTAAACCCTCCAAAACCCTTGGTAGTGACCCAATGAGTAGAATGAAGGAAGAGGGGATTTCATGAGGGATAGAATGATCATGAAATTGACTTGATCTTGTAGAATACTCTCCAGATCTTCTTCCCACCCATTTGGATTTATCCCTACTTCTACGAATAAGGTGTAAATTGGCTTTTCTTAACAAATTTGTGTGTTGTGCAGGTGTAGAGGGTTCCAAGAGATACAAGTCACTTTGTGAGATATATTGGGACCTAAGATAACCCCCCATATCCATTTATTGTATTATTTATATTCACAAGTGCCTCTGATAACACCTTCATCTCAGCCAGTCGAAACTGACATAGTGAACAAGCAAGTGAGAAGGTGAAAACTCTAAGTGGGAGGTCTTTTAAGGTCTATCTAATGAATCTAAGTCTATGAGGGATCTTTAAAAGTGTCATACACTCCTATGTACATATTGGATTGGAAAATTGAAGGAAACATTGGTGCCAAGTGTGAAAAGTGAATGAAAGAGGAGTGATTATGACTGCAGGCAGTGATAAATCATGTCTAGAAGAATCTTGATGATTAGGGACACCTCCAATGCATGTTGAGGCTTGTTTATAAACCTTCCCTCTTAGATAAATCATCTCATCTTTCCCTAGTCTATTTTGGATCATTACAAAGAGGTCAATTGATGAAGGTAGTTTTTATGAAAGTAAATGAAAAGTCTTATGCCACGTCTCAAGAGTTTCATGTTTTGATGGACATTTGTCCAAGTAGACCTTGCATGGTTTGTTCCATATTCTTCTCTATAGACATAGAAAATTTACACACCATAGTTCCAAATGTCAAAACACCCCTAGACTACCTTAGGACCCCCTTAAGATCAATTTCACCCTTTCACCCCTATTCAAGCCTAACCATGCTTAGTTTGACCAACTGACTAAAGCCAACCCTTTAAACACATTTTCACCTTTGCTCTCAAGCTTCGATGGTCACCCTAACCATCGAAGATCAAGTTCTACCACCTGAACCACCAACATACAAACCACTTTGCCTTGATTTTCTAAAAATAACCCATTTAAATCCATGTACAAACAATTACATGCATGAGTTATGATTAGAAGGCCCAATTAACATCTTGTTGTAACTCTCATTCCTTGCCTATAAGAGGAGAAGAGTGGATAAATTTAGTTAAGAATAGGTGCACAGATCATTAGGAGTAGATCATCAGTAATGATTGTCAGTTTCTTATGTAGGTACTTGTAGCAAGGCTTCTCAATAAACAAGCATCAACCATGAGCCACAAGCTAATCTATTTCTTATGCAAGTCATCCTCCCAAGCCAAAGAGGATCTCTCACAACCATATAGGTCATAGAGTGCAATCCAAATTCAGGTTCTACCAACCTTAACATTCTTTTCAATTTTACTCTTTCTTCTTGAGAAAATAAAGCAAAATTTGAGTATAACATTTTTGGCATGCCCGGTGGGACCTCCACCATTTCTTCCATTTTCTTAGTATGCATTTACATGTTCTCTCTTTATTTTTTTCTCATAAACAAAATTAAAAATTATTTTTGGGTTTGCATCCATCATTTGCTTGCATGTTTAGCTCATAGTAGTTTAATTAAGCAAGTAATTAACCGTAGCATCACTCTTATCACACACAAATCGAACCACTCACTAATCAAACATCATAACAAATTGACATAAGGCCCAACTAGGATTTCATCACCTAACGGTCACCTTACCCTTTCCTATATATCTTACTTGGATTTCACCACAAAAGGGAGAACCAACTCAGCTCTTTGATTGAGTATAAACTCTAAAAATTAAAATATATTGGCTATAAACTTGACACCCTTATCACTACAATGTGTGAAGTCAGGGGGTAGGCCCCAATACCAAGCCATATATTGATTCCAATACAGATTCATTTTGAGTGCTTGAACAGTACCTGAAACCTAACCATAGATTTCTTATCTAGTACCCATAATACCAAACCAAAGTTGAGTCAAATATTAAAGCTTAAGGCATAAGCCAATAGTGAGACTAAAACTAACTTTAGGATTTAATGTACTTTCAAAGTGTGTTCTATCTTCCTTGACTTTTTCTTATCTTCTCTTTGTTTGATTTGTGAGAAAAATGACCTCTCTTTTTTTTGCTACATTTTACCATTTGGCCTCCATCTACCTTATCTTCATTACCTTGATCAATGAAGAGCCCACCTATCTTTTTAGATGGAGCTCCTCACTTTTTTATATTTCTAGACAACCATCTTGCCTTAGCATCTTATCTTGCATCATGAGCCATTTGTGCTCCCAACCTCACCTACAATCAATCAACTCTTAACTATAACCAACCAACAATCAATCAACAACCACCTAACCCCACCTATAACCAATCAATAACCTATCAACAAACAATTGATCATCACCTTAACTAACCAAAAACCTACAACCAACTAGCAACCTATCAACAACATGAACAACCAACAACCTATCAACAACCAAAAACTTATCAATAAACATTTAACTATTATCAAAATGAACCTAACCAATCTTTAGGTTACATATCACAACCATCATATCAACTACATCAACCTCATCAAAACATTTGACTACCTAGCCCAACCTTCATATCAATCACCTAAACCCACTTTGTGGCAGTCTTATTTATCTCAAAACCAAGATTTAGTTTACCCTTTTGGTCACTCAACCAACAACCATCAACCTAACCTATCAACCAACAACCATCAATCTAATCTATCGACCACTCATTATCAACCTAACTTATCAACCTTACCTATCTCACCCAAACTATCCAGCCTATCTACCTTATCAAACCAACCAACCATATCTACCTTACCAAACCAACCTACCCCACCAAGCATACCCAACAAATCAAATCAAACCAACTTATCATATCAACTGAACCAATCAAACCAACCCAACCTAGCTTATCAAGCCACCTTAGTCAACCAACCAACTTTATCAAACCAACCAACTAACTCACCACCTCAAGAGCAATTGGTGCACCCTCTTCGTATACCTTGTTGGGGGAATCATTTGCCTCAATCCTAGATAAAATTTTAGAGGCTTCTTTTATTAGACTTCCTCCAGTCAAACTTATCAACACTTCTAAAACCACTTTGGTTTATTGAGAATGACTTTTGTGTATATCATCACACACACAAACAAGACATAGATAGATGTTCAACTTTTAATATGATCATCCAAAAACTTATTGATCATAAAGAGGTCCCCAAGGATAGACTCTATGTTCCTCCTAACTAAGCCTTGAATCTCTTCAAGTAATCAATCATTGAACCTCTTCCTTCACTCATTGTTGAGGAAAACCATGACCAAAGCCCTCAACACAATGAGGCCCATCAATCAGATTTGGCCCTTAGCAAACTCTAATCGCACCAACCTTAACCAATCAACTTGTTGACCAAGTGGAACCTTTACAATTTTCCTTAAAAACTACAATTAAGGAAACTAACCAACCTACTCCACTTCAACATTTAGTGGATCAACCTCAACCTAACCAACCTATTCTATTTCAACCTTTTAGTGGATCAACCTTAAAACAATCAGACCTCATTTAAGGTCAATCTAACCTCAACTACAACTAAGGCTACCTAATTCTTTTGTAGCCTACTCACCTTTATCTACCTTATGGCATTGTCTTTGGTTTGATTCCCTCCAGAATAGGGTCTAATTTTTTCCATCCTACCTTACCCAACAAACCAAATAACCAACCAAACTAAGAAAACAAATAATATCAACCATTTATATTACCTATTTCAACCAATCAAACCAACATTTGAACCAAATAATCAACCATAACCAACTTATCAATCAACTTGAACCAACATCAACCCAACATTCCACCTAAACCACCACCTTTAACTTGACCTTTTCACCAACTAACAACTAACAACCCTTGGGGCATGGATGAATTCATTTTCATCCCTCTTAAGCCCTCTTTGCTACCTAGCACCTTTGCTTTGGGATCTTTTTCCCACCTCAGCCATTTATGGGAAGAGAAACTGGGGAAACTCTCGCTCCAAAAGGCTTTAACCACCGAACCTAACCTTAACAAGCAATCTTAACCCAACCTTGACTTTTTGAACCATGGATATCACCTTTATCCACCACCCTAACCATGGAGATCACCTTTCTCTGCAACCCTTACCAAACCAACCACTAATCCTTTAGAGATCACCCTTTCTCCACCAACCAAATCGACCTATCAGAGATCACCTTTCTCCACAAACTAAACTATGGAGATCACCCTTTCTCAACCAACCCAACCAACCTATTTGGGAGTAATTTAATATCCCTCAACCAACCAACCAACCTAGATATTAACCTTTCTTAACCAACCAAACCCTTTTGAACAACCAACCACCTATTAAGGAGTAGCTTATTCTCCATCAACCATTTAACCATTGGAGATCATATTTCTCCGCCAAACAAACCAAACATCACCGAACCAACCTTATCATTGACCATTGTTAATCCAGCATTCTCTTTTCCACATCTAATCAAGCATCAAAATCAACTGGGGGACATCTTTACCCCTGATTGGCCTAAACCATTTGCATGAGTATGGATCTGAGGCATTATTCAAACTAAGCCCCTAAATGTTTTACAATTGCATCATGAAATTTGGTTAAACCAAGTTATTGGTCATATTGTGTCTAGCTTAATATCATCCCTTGATCTCAACCATATTCATCTCCTTCTTTTGAGGACAACCAACTAAAACTAGATCATGTGATTATCCGTCACAACCTTAGCCTAATCTTAAAAATAGGTGCCATGACTCTACCCATGGCATGTTTCTCATGATACTTTCTACCCTTACAGGGTAGATTCCCATGGTCATTGTCACTTCAGCCTCTTTTACCCATCATCAACCTTCTTGTGAAATGGTTTTTACTCCATGAAATAAATCCTTATGCCTATATAGACTTGTCCATGTCTAAAAAAACATAAATATTAATTTGGGATACCACATATCACTGGGGTCAAAATCTCTAGAATTTCAAACTACTCCCTTGAAGGACAACTACCTATAACCATGAACATTACTTAAAAATGATAGACTGTTCCCTTGAAGGATAGCTATCAAACATGCAAAACTCTAAAAGCTTATGCAACTCCCTCGAATGATGGCTAAGTCAACTTTGTCAAAAGCAATCACCTAAAAGCTTCCCGCATCGATTAGCTTTCAAAACCCATCAAAAAATAAAAGTAATCAAAATACCTCAAGTCAAAATAAAAAACAAATAAATCCCAAGGAAGCTGCATTCATCTTTCATAATAGTATTAGTAGGCTTCCTACATCAATCAGTCTACACATTATATGACATGGACTTGTCTATCATGGTTCCTAGTCACCTATAGAAGGGGCAAGCCATCCCCACAAAAAAGTCACACTACTATCCATTCACCCTTTTCACCCATCTCCATTTACCCTCTATCAAGTCAAGGGATTTTGAGCTTACTTGACACTTCATGATCAAGCTACCTTGTTTTAACCAACCAACTAACAACAATGCAAAGCATGAAGGTTTTATGTTTATAAGCCCACCCATCTTGCCATTATAGTCTTTTCCAATCAAAGCATTTAGCCCCTCATTTTACCTTTTATGACACTTATCAAGATGTATGTCTTCCATTTTTTGGTCTTTGAACCTTCAACTACTAACTTTTACACCCTTTCACCAGGAAATGGGGCACCTTTTTTCCAATCCAAGTGGTACACCAAATTGGGTAGCCTATTTGAACACCACACAACCAACCTAGATATTACGCTTTCTCCACCAATCAAACCCTTTTGAACAACCAACTACTTATTAGGGATTAGCTTATTCTCCCTAAACTATTTAACCATTGGAGATCACCCTTCTCTACCAACCAACCAACCAGGAGATCACCCTTTCTCCTACAACCTTGAACCATGCAACCTTTGACCTTTTTGGAGATCACCCTTTCTCCACAACCTTTTCCACCACCCAACTAGGAGATCACCTTTCTCCACCAACCTTGACCTTTTGAGCCAACCCATTGGGGAGTAGCTTATTCTCCTTTAACCATTAAACCATTGGAGATTACCTTTCTCCACCAACCAAACCCTTTTGATCAACCAACCCAACCATTGGAGATTACCTTCTCCATCAACCATTGACCCATTGGAGATCATCTTTCTCCACCTCACTTGGACTTGGCCATTTTGGCCCAACCTTTTGCATATTTTTGTGATGACATTGCCTTGGTCTCTTTGACTGCATTGCCATGCTTGAACATTTTTGAACTCATGCCACCTCATGCATACCCAACCAATTGGTGTCTTTTCAGAAGTACTTCCTACCTTGGATACCCATGACACCTGACTCATTTGTGTTTTCCCTGAGAGCACTTCCTACCCTAAATACCCATGAAAACATTGACCTTATCTAGGAAACTAAAAAGTGTACCTAGATGCCATGCTTAAATGCAATCACATGGTACACTGGTCACTTGTCCCTTATCACTGACCTTAATTTTTACCAATCATGGTAATTTTGTCTATGCATGATCTTGCCTATCACACTTATTCATATTTGATGTGCTTGTTTTCACTTTAATGCCCAACCTTTTACCACCCTATCATACCCAACCTTTTTACCAACCTACCCACTCATCAAACCCACACCCAATTTTGTTTTATCACATCACTTCCTAGTTTTAGGGGGAACACCTCCTCCCATACTTGGGGCAACCTTGACCTTGAACCAACCATTACCCTCACTTACACCCACAATCTATTTTTTATTTTGCAGCTTACTGATACAAATTGCATAATAAAAAGGGGCAAAATATAGACACCATAAATTTACACATCGTAGTTCTAAATATTGAAACACCCCTAGACCACTTTAGGACCCCCTTGAGACCAATTTAACCTTTTCACCCTTATTCAAGCCTAATCATGGTCAATTTGACCAATTGACTAAAGCCCACCCTTGAACCACCTTTTCACCTTTGCCCTTGACCATCGATGATCAGGATGATTACTGATGGTCACCTTGACTGTTCATGATTAGGTTCTACCATCTGAACCACCAACATGCAAATCACTCTACCTTGATTTTCTAAAAATAACCCATATAAATCTATGTACAAACCATTGCATGCATGAGTTATAATTAGAAGGCCCAGTTAATGTATTGTTGAAACTCTCCTTCCTTGCCTATAAAAGGAGAGGAATGGGGAACTTTAGGGAAAAACAAGTGCACAGGTCATCAAAAATAGATCATCGATAGTGATCATCAGTTTCTTATGTAGATACTTCCAACAAGGCTTCTCAACAAACCATCATCAACCATCAGCCACAAGCTAATATCTTTCTTATGTAGGTCATCCTCCTAAACCAAAGAGGAGATCTCACAACCCTTTGGATTACAGAGTGCAAACCAAATCTAGGTTCTACCAACCTTACCCTTCTTTTTAGTTTTACTCTTTCTTCTTGAATAAATAAAGCAAATTTGAATATAACACTATCTCTTGCATATGTAACTCTTTTTTTCATCTTGACACATGTTCTAGTGACTCTCGAACTTCATTCTCTTCTTTCCTCTCTCAATTCTATAAGTAGTATCCATTTTGGCTTTTGTAGACTAATACCACACTTGGTATGTGAAGCCCTACTAGTTTGATGTTATATTTTACCTTTGAATAAAACAAGCAATCTCATTTTGAGTTCATAAACATCTTGTTTGAGTTTTTAAAGTGATAAGTGGTTGAGTATTGTCATTATATCATTCATTTTCCTTATCCTTTCATGTCTTATGAAAGAAATTATCATTCTAACAGGTCATATAAAGTGTAGTTAGTGTGTTAGGCTCCCTTCAAGTGTGAAAGTGTCCTTAGATTTAGCAATCTGATCTTGGTATACTTACCTTGAGTGGTTTCATGCATGTCACCTCTATATTGAAACACTTATGTTAGAACATCTTAGGACTTTGAGACTAGTCTATAGATCTTGTTCTTAGTGAGAGAAGTATGATAGCATAGTGGATATCTTCATGGTGTATTTGTTAGAGGTACAATCACTAAAAGGGGGTGTGAATCAGTGATGCAAGATATTTCAAACCTCAAATGCATTCCTTTCAAACTCTTAATTAATAACCACAAGAATTCATAAAGCATACAAGATGCTCATAATAATTAATAAGTAAGATGATGCAAGATCACACACACAACATAAGATCTACGTGGGAAACCCTCTTGAGGAATAAAACCCACTCTCAAGACTG
This sequence comes from Torreya grandis, assembly GCA_037957365.1. Classification (NCBI taxonomy): domain Eukaryota; kingdom Viridiplantae; phylum Streptophyta; class Pinopsida; order Cupressales; family Taxaceae; genus Torreya; species Torreya grandis. The sequence continues at coordinate 250,823 of JARHVA010000408.1, forward strand.
AAAACACATGGGAAACATGTCCTATAAGATGATCACAAACATGAGATCTTTTAGTGAAGCACCCACTTCATAAAGACCACCCACCTGTAAGTATGAATAAGCACCCACTTGTTCTAAGCACCCACACAACACCTTATGAAATCAACAACTCCAGAACTCTGATTACAGATCCATCTTATTGAAGAAACAATGTTTAACACCTTTTTTTCAACTCATCATGCACATTAAAATATGCTCATATAAGCAATGAATCCAAAAGCCCTTTTGTATTTCTTTAGTCTTCTTTGCTCATCCTCAATCTACATTATACTTTAGTCCATCCACTAAGCACACTCACTTTGATCTCTTTTCTTCACCTCTATCTTCTACTCTCTCAACACATTCACATCAAAGTCTAAAAACCATTGCCTTGGTATCCACTCTTTATAAAGTATTCATAAATAACAACTTCTAGGTCAACCATAACACTTGTCTTAACCCTTAAGACATCTAACATGCTAACACGTATCTCACTACCATCCTCACAAGTTAGCCATAGCATCTATGGGTCACACTTAAGTAGTTATGCCTTTCAATTATGCCTTAATAGCCATTATAGGTCTCATGAAGACCTATTACCCATTTAGCACTTCATCAAGAAAATTAAGAGCATAACATCACTTTCAAATACCTAGGTCCACTCCATATGACCTCTAAGACATCTTCAAATGATTACGCCTACCAAAACACTCTTTTGTTAAGCACAAATGGCTCAAACAATATTTTGTACATAGTTTCAACTTTTAAGCTCTATAACTTTAACTATATAAACAGTCAAACCTTCTAACTAGGTTTTCTGGATGTGCCTTGAAGTCCTCTACAACTTTACTTTTTACACCACCATGAAATTTATTCTAGATCAAAAACTACAGACTAATTTTCTCTCATTAATTTGAATATTGAAATTCCAATGGTCACTGAGTAGATGTTAAACATCAATCACTTTAACCTCATCTCATGCTCCTTGGTAACTTTAGACAAATGCACTTCATCGATCTCCTTGGATTAGCCTGGTCTTTATCTTACAATGCTCACTATTGATCTAAGATTCTCTCTTCCATAATTGTGCCATTTGGTAGCTTCACGTGCCTTTTGCACACATTGACTAGTTGACTCTAATGACCTTCCACCACTTAGAAACCTCGTGTGTCTTTTGATAATTCTTTGACATATTGATTAAGTATGCACCATTGGATCATTACTAACAAGATCAAGTGTTTTATTGGATCCTTATTCAATCAGATTAAATATTCATGACTAGATCTTGATTTGATTAATGGTCACCATTAGATATGTCTAGACTATTTGACCCTAGACTTCAATGTAGTTAAACTTGATGGTCTTTTTCCCATCATAGTCTATAATAGTAACTTTGAAGGTTTATAACTTGAGCTAGAAAACACTTCAAGAGTCCAAATCTTTAGGGTACCTTTTTGGCACTATAGACAACATCTCCATGAAATCCTTTGACCTCAATTGACTTTCTAAGTTCTTGAAATAAATGCACAAACTTGATAGTTCATACATATCTACATGACGGGTAGTGATAGTCTAGCTTCTCTTAAGCTATAAAATGCATGTTTCTCTTTCCAAATGATCAAGTGACACACCAGAACTTTATCAAGGCATCTATGGATGCCTCACAACTTCTTTTTTATCTTTATAGACCTACAAATGTGCCATATCTCTCCAAGATATCAAACACAACTTCTTTATCATTCATGTACTAGAACCATATGCTCTCTTTGACATCAATGACCATTCTCAATAATCTCCCCCTTTGTCATTGATGGCAAAATACCCTCAGAATGACTTATTACTCATTTGAACTTCTTCATTCTGATCTTTCACCCCCTTTGACATTAATGACAAAGGGTCTAATCCTCAACATGCCAACAATAATTCCTTAACATTAGGAATGCATTCAAATAATATTTAATATGCTCAAGATATTTACAAACTTTCAATTATATGAATCAATTGTTCCCTCTTTGACATGCACCAATCTGAACATAGACTTCTTCGAATCCTTGGACCTGTCTGCCTACAAAAGTCACAATATCTCTTTGTTCATGCATGAAGATATAATACCTTGTCAAAATAAATGACTTGGTTTGATCAAGTCATCATGTCAATATTCTTAAAATCATAACTGTAGTAGAAATATTCACACTTCTACCATAATTATAGCATCTTTACATATGTTCCCCCTCAAATCAAGCACATCTTCTTCAAGCCACTCAAGCTAACTAAGTTAGCTCCCCCTTAGTCAATGCATACTTTTCATATTATCAAATTGAAGAGAACATACCTTTGAACTTATTTACATTTTTATCATTATCTAGAACATATACACTTGTTTCCACACATGACAGATGTCTCTTAAGAAGCATAGGTAGAGACACCCACTTGTCATAGAGGGACTAAAGATCCCAAAACTTAGGATACTCTAATATCTCCATGCTCTTACTTGAATTGTAGTCCTTACTCATCTTCAGATTGATTCTAAATGAATTCTCAACCTTAGTCTTTTATTTTATCTCAAGATCTTGCTTGATTTCATGGTCCATTTAGGAAGATAAGGCTTGTTCCTTGATACTTGAACTTTTTACCTATTCTATCATGGCAAATAATTCATTTTGAGCCTATTTTACATTTACCTGCTTAGGCCTCCATTCACTATGGCTCCTTCTCTCCATGTCAAGATTGATAATTTTTAAAATAGAATATTGATCATTCTTGCAGAACCTTACTATGTAACCTCTCTCATGATAATTAAAACAAATGAGATTTCTTAGATTGTACATACCTTATGATTAATATATATGATGATTCTTTGAAGTTTCATGAATTCATTCATGTACTTGATCATTTGGTCTCTTGATGAAAATATTACAAAACTTTACAATATGTCCAAATCCTTGACACTTGTAGGAAAAGATGTCATTCTTTTCTTTTGAACCTGTTGATTGTCTTGAGTGATGATGTTCTTAATTCTTACCATTGTCTTGCTCATAATTTCATGCAAATTCATTCCTTGAGGATATTTTACAACCTTTTGACCAATGACCAAACTAATTTCAGGAGTAATAATGGCCATTGAAATTTACATACCTTATAGCATTTGGTTGTTTGATCTGATTTGTCTTCATTCTACCAATACTTTCATTCATTGACTGATGATTGATCTTTAAAATCTAATTGCCCTTGTTTACATGATCCTTTATCTTATCTTGAGTTACATGTTTTTGTTCTTCTTTGTATCTAAGACCAATTCTATCACTTGCATGATTTCGACTACTCAAAATATTGTCAAGATCATTTGAGCTCTTTTCAAGATTCATAAATGACTTTACCTTACAAGATGTCTTGTCTAACTCAACTTTTATTGACTTAATTTCAATCACATACCCTAAGCTCTCATCTTCTTTGAATTTTAGGCTTGTAGACATAGTTTTTAATTGATCATTGAGATGCTTGATAATATCTTCATGTTCCCTAGTGTCATCATTCAATCTTGCTTGAAACACACTAAATCGCTCTTCATAGTCCTTGATTTGTGACATCATCTTCTTATTCTTTTTCTTCTCAATCTTCAAATCTTCAAGAGCATTCATTAATTCATGCTTATTAACTAAATCATTAGCTATCTATTTACTCATATTTTGATTTAGTTTCATCTATAAAGACTCTATCTCTGATTGATACATGATACACTCTTCATCCTTACTCTTTACATCTTCATTAAGAGTACAAACTTGAGTTTCAAGTTGTGTGATCTCATCATGCTCCTTGACTTCATTAATCAACCTTCCTTAAAAAATTCCAATTTGCTCCTAATAGGATTTGATCATGGAATCTTGCTTTCTAATATTTCTTTGTAGTAACTTAATTTCTTCTACAGTATCTATATATTTATCTTCAAGAGTGGCTTTCTCGTATTCTTCCTTTGAGCTATCTCTACCAAAAAATTCTTTGCTTAAAGAAAATTCACCTTCATCATCACTAAAAGCCATGAACAATGTCTCCATGTCCTCATTATGAAAATAATCATCACTGTCAGACGTGTTTACCTCTTCTTCTACAGATGAGTTACTATCTTCTTCATGGTCAAGGCTCTTACTGCCTTTGTATGATTCCTTCTTTCCATTTTTTTTATTGAATAACTCTCTATATTTGCTAGGACCCTCAGATTTCTTGTGTTCATCCTTACGAGCTTCCTGGAGTTGGTCTAGTAATTTTACTGCATAATGACCAACTTTACCACATGAAAAGCATTTAAAAGGAAGTTTTTCTTCATACTTACCTGATCCTACATTCAATCTTATTACAATTATGGCTTCAAGTTGATCTTCATTTAAATCAAAATATTCAAGACTTAACTTGTTATTCTTAGATTCCTTGATCACCTTGAAGGTTGATTCCATTTTAGGAGGTTTGTCCTCATCAATTCTCATCTCATAGGTAGTAAGGATGCCGTAGTTCATCTATCTTTAACTAGGTGAGATCATGACTTTCTTCCATAGCAAAAAATTTTGAATCAAACTTGAGAGTAAGAGTCATCAATACCTTCTGTACTATATTAGCTTCATCAATTTCCTCTCCAAGACCTCTAATCATGTTTACAACCTCATCAATCTTTAGAAGATAAGATTTCACAGTATCTTCTCCCTTTATTTTTAGACTTCTAAATTGCCTTCAGTAGGTCTATAATTTATCTAGTTTTACCTTTGAGTCTCCTTCATAGATAGTTTGTAATTTGTCCCAAATTTCCTAGGCATACTTGCAATGGATCACTTTGGTAAACTCAACCTCGGATAGACCACAAATGATAGCATTCATATCTTTAGAATTATTCTCACTCAACTTCTTATCAACAGCACTAGTTGAAAGAGTAGTTGGTGTAGTATAAGCATATATGATAGATTGTCAAATATCAAACCCTAGAGACATGATGTCTGTCCTCGTCTTTGTACTCTAAAAAGCATAATTTGACCCATTGAACAATGGTGCTTACTTTGTAGAGAAACCTTGATTTTGATGACTTTCCATATTATACCTTAGATCATCTTCAAGTGGTTAAACTTGAAATGTAGGTCATGCTCTAATACCAATTGATGGAGGTATAATCACTAAGAGGGAGGGTGAATAAGTGATGCAAGATATTTTAAACTTCAAATGCAATCCTTTCAAACTCTTAATCAATAACCACAAGCATTCATAAAGCATACAAGATTTTCATAATAATGAATAAGAAAGATGATGTAAGACCACACATACAACACAAGATATACATGGGAAACCCTCTTGAGGAATAAAACCCACTGTCAAACCTAAAAACACATGGACTACTTGTCCTATAAGATGATCACAAATATGAAATTTTTTAGTGAAACACCCACTTCACAAGGAGAACCCACCCCTAAGTATGAACAAGTACCCATTTTCTTAGATTTTGATCACCCACACAACACCTTATGAAATCAACAACTTTAAAACTCTGATTTAAAATCAATATAATTAGAAAAACAATGTTTAACACCTTTTTTCAACTCATCACACACAATCAAACATGTTCATATAAGCAATATATCCAAAACTCATTTTGGATCTCTCTAGTCATATTCTCTCATCCTTAATATACTCTATACTTTAGTCCCTCTATTAAGCACACTCACTTTGATCTCTTTTCTTCACCTTTGTCTTCTACTCTCTCAACACATTCAAAGTCTAGAAATCATTGCCTTGGTCTCCACTCTTTATAGAGTCTTCAAGAATAACAATTTATAGGTCAGACACAATACTTGCCTTAACCATTAAGACATCTAATGTGCTAACACATAGCTCAATACCATCCTCACAAGTCATACATAGCATCTATGGGTTACACTTAAGCAGCTATGCCTTTCAATTAGGCCTCAATATCCCTTATAGGTCTCATGAAGACCTATTACCCATTTATCACTTCATCGATCAAATTAAGAACATAAAACCACTTTCAAATACTTGGGTCCACTCAATATGACTCTAAGACATCGTTAAATGATTACTCTTGCCAAAACACTCTTCTACTAAAGCCCAAAGGGCTCAAACAATATTTTGTACAGAGTAACACCATGAACAAACAAATAGTCCTTTTTGAATCTCCATAACTTTGATTGTACAAACATTCAGACCTTCTAACTAAGTTCTCTAGATGCACCTTGAACCCCTCTAAAACTTTGAATTTTACACCACCATGAAATTCATCTTAGATCAAAAGATATAGCTAAAAAATTGTAGAGTAGTTTTTATTCATTAATTTGAATATTTAAATTCCAACAGTCATTGAGCAGATGTTAAACATCAATCACTTTAACCTCATCTCATGCTCCCTGGTAACTTTGGATAAATGCACTCCATCAATCTCCTTAGATTAGTTGGTCTTTATCTTTTAATGCTCACTGTTGATCTAAGATCCTCTCTTTCGTGATTGTGCCATTTGGTAGCTCCACATGCCTTTTATGCACATTGATTAGTTGACTCCAATGAACTTCCACCACTTGGCAACCTCGTGCATCTTCTAAGTGTTCTTTGACATATTGACTAAATATGCACTGTTGGATCATTACTGATAAAATCATGTGCTCTATTGGATCCTTATTTGGTTAGATTAAATGCTCATCGTTAGATCTTGATCTGATTAATGCTTACCATTAGATCTGTTTAGACTATTTGACCTTGGACTTTAATGTAGTTAAAATTGATGGTCTCTGGTCCATCATAGTCTACAATAGCAACTTTGAAGGTTTATAATTTGAGCTAAAAAACACTTCAAGATTCTAAATCTTTAGGGTACCTTTTTATTACTATAGACAACATCTCCATGAAATCCTCTAACCTCGGTTGACTGTCTGAGTTCCTAAAATAAATGCACAAACTTGTTTATTCATACATATCTACATGATGTGCAGTGATGTTCTGGCTTCTCTTAATCTATAATATGCATGTTTCTATTTCTAAATGATCAAGTGACACACCATAACTTCACCAAGACATCTATAGGTGCCTCACAACTTCTTCTTTGTTCTTACAGACTTGCAAATGTGCCATATATTTCCAAGCTATCAAACACAACATATTTGTCATTCATGCACTATAACCATATGCTCTCTTTGATATCAAAGACAACTGAAGACATCAATGACCATGCTCAACAGAATCACCCCCTTAAATTAGATTTATTTTAATGCATACTTCTATCCGTAATCCCACAAGCAATCATTAATATAGGTGGCAATCACTTCATGACAAATTCAAGGAGTTAGCCCTTAAACTAGAGGTCTACTTCTCCTATAGGTAAACCCACATACCTATAAGTATTCTAATGTTGCCTAAATATTAGATAGGCTTTTAAAACCTCCTCTATGGTGTAATATTTGGTGACAACAGTTATGGCACACTTGGTGGGACCATTGTCTTCAAGATAACTTGTCAAAGTGAATGTTGGTCTTGACAACATCAGCTACAAATTGGTGTGCTACTTAGCAATTGGCAACTACATTCAATATAAAAATTGGTACAAGGCCATTATTTTATTTTAAAGTTATTCTCATACTTCATGGTCCTTACTAAGGCATCATCTAGTAAAGTTATCAATCCTATCAATCCACCTGTTCAGACTGAACTTCCTCTTGAAGTTCAATATCCTCAACTTAATATGCCCTTTGAAGACTAAGAATATTTTGCTAGCCAAGAAAGTGAATAGCTTCAAGAAATTGAAGATCTTGAAGAAAATATGGCTATGCAACATGCCTTTCCTACCTTTAATACTGAAAATCCAATTCACCTTAAGGCCTATAAAGACATTCCCCATAATGCTAGAAAGAGTGTGCCCACATTCAATGGTGAAGGTCATGTCACACCTAGTGAACACATTAGGGATATCTCCAATTTTTGTAGTTTCCATAATGTCACTGAGGAGAATATTTCCATTAGACTCCTAGCCATGTCCCTTAGAGGGAAAGAACTTAATTGGTATAGGAATTTTACATGTGGATGTCTCACATCATGGGATGACTTTGTAGTGTTACTAAATTCAAGGTTTAAAGATGAAAGTGGCCATAATTTTCTCATACATCATCTCAAAGTGATAAAAATAACTCTCAAGGAAATAATGCATGACTTCAATCAGAGGTTTCAAAAGACCTAGTATAGATTTCCTCCTCTTATGAGACCACCTACTAGCTTTGTGTTTCCTACATGTTTGAGAGACATTGGTACTGATATTATTATCATGCTACAATACATGGGTGGTTTCACTCTTCCCAAAGCATATGAACTTGCCATTAGAGTTCAAAATGGCCTCATTCAAGATGGAAAACTACCTCCCAAAGTGTCTATACCCTTACTTCCTAATATTCCTACTATTACTCCAAATATTTCTAAAATTCCCAATGTTAATGCCAAGCTTAAGATTGATCCTAAGAAGGTAGAAGATGATGTTGATTGGAGAGAAAGATTCCTAGCCTTAGAGGCTCAAACTAGGCAAGCCAATAGGCAACAAGGTCCCTATCAAAACCCTTATCCATACCAATATAATATGGTCAATAATATCATAAAAGAAGAGGCTAAGGGAATCCTAAATTTAATAGGCAAGCCAATATATACAATCCCAATTCTATATCCAACTCAAGAGAGATGGTACCAATGCATAAAAATTTGGTGCAAGGTGAACATTGGAAACAAGTCCAATTCATGGATGCCAATGAGGGTGGAAAGCAAGCTTTAGTTGCTCAAGGAGGAGTCACTCATCTTCTATTAGTTGAAGATGAAGTCATGATGCAAACAAGTAAAGGTGGACAGCCTCAAGGAGAGATCTTCACCAACTTCCTAGTTGAGGACACTTTTGTGCTCAATCAACGAACTTATGTTATAAAAAAAAAAATAGAGACAAAAGGAAGGCATCATGTGATGATAATAATATGCCTACAAGTTCATCCAATCCTCCTACAAGGTAACAAGGCATGGTTGCAAGCATGGCAGTCCCAAACATTCCTACACCTCCTCCAATTCAGAATGTTGGAAGGATTGTTCAAAGTACTTCAACTCCTCAAATTTCAATCACTTCCTTACCTCCAAGGGCCCAAAAAAAATTAGGTATGTCTACTCTAAATATTGTGCACTCGTTAAAGAATACCAAGACATTTATTTCCCTTTAGGTTGTCCTTCATATGCTAGGCTAGAAATAGCTCCTATAAAAATAGTTATCCACTATACCTACTAGTTATTCAACTCTAAGAAATAGTCATGGTCATGTAGCTCATACAAATTCCCCTAACAACATTGTGGAACCTATATCTCTAAGAATTTGAACAAAACCACAAGTGTTTAGCAGGATGCTAAACCAAACCACTAAAAAGGCTAAACGCCTCAGGGCTTCTATGGGTTATAGGAAGTCTATAGTAGTTATCTGGTTTGTTGGCTTGTACCAAGATATAGACATACTTTTAAACCAAGTTGGGGTTAGTACAAATGAATGCACAAAGTATGTACAAACCTCTATCAGATCCAACCATAGTAAAGCAAGTGGCTAAAACTAGGCTAAGGATTGCAAAGATAAGAAATAAGCAAAAATATTGAATGAAATGAAATAGCTGACGAAAATTAAATCTAGCCACTAAGGCACTTTGAGGTTGAATGAAAGATGTTTTGGGAGACAAATATGTTTTCAAGTAAGGGTTCAAAATCATGCCTATTCTATATTTGAGTTATATTTCAATGCAATACTATTGTTTTCTATCAATACAACATATCTAATTTTAACAATATAGAGAGAGAAGGTTTGCATAAGTTTTCTATAGTGTCTACTATGCAATGCAGAAATATTATAAAGAGACCAATGGCATAAAACAAAGGAATATTTCAAGCAATGAAATTACTCATTAGGCATACACAAATGCAAGAATCTTCAAAAACTATACTAAGCAAGATAACAGGCAACTAGTTTTCTAAAACCAAATAAACCGTAGCATATATACTACTGCAAGTAAGAAAAGGAGCTTCATTTTGAAAATCAAAGTGCCATCATATCAAACTCAAAGATATGTGTAGACTTTATACCAACCGATTATCCAAGCTAGGAGGCAAGAGTAGAAGAAGATCAGGTTGTGTGTAGGCTGAGTCTAGACCAAGAGCCAAAGTTGTGGAAGAGGTGAAGGAGAAGCCACCAATCTATAAGAGGAAATACAAGAAGCACAAATGACAAGTATAATGGATTCTTAAGGAGGCAATGAGAAGTCTACAATATTTAGTAACATTATCAATAGAAAAGAGAATCACCAAATGGAAGCAGTAGTAATATAGGGCATCCCTTTTCACAAGGAAAGCATTTGTGCCAAGCAAGAATCAAGAGAGATTCAGGGAGGCAGCTAAGCCTTCAATGTGAGATGATCAATGGAGATAATTAGAGAGATATCTAGCAAAAGTGGAGTGAGACTAAATATAATGACTAAATAAATGAGGAAACATGCCTATATCCAACCCTAATCCATCAACAAGTAAAAAAAGTAGTTGTTTTGACCATTTTGGACCAAATCTAGGACTTTTCATGTGTTTTACCAAGGCCATGGCCTAGGTTGTGACTTTTTTAAAGGAAATGTGTGGCCTAGGCCCCAAGTTTCCTTCCTAAGCTATGGCCTAGGTCAAAAAAGGGCCTAAGATGGTCAAAGTGTTCCTGAAAGGGTCCCAGGGGGTCCCTAAAGAGCTCTTTTAGCATGACAAATCTCTAACATGCTTAAAGGATGGGCATAATTCATGGGAGAGGTCCAATAAAGTGGCCTATGACTCTAATCAGGATAACCGAGGTTGATAGTCTACACGTGAGCTGATATATAATCATAGGGAGGAGTAGGGTCATGGGAAGTATGATTACATATGCCCCCAAGGTATGAGTAGATGAGTGTTTGAATAAATAAGGAGTGTTGTGAAGCACCTTGTAAGCCACACCAAACCAAAGTAAATCAAGAAATAAAAAGATAATAGAAAACATTACCTGCACTTAATAGATAAGGATGGTGATGGAAGGATGTCAATGATGGCACAATCCACATGGTGAAGGTGTAGATGTTATGTAATCCAAAATTTAAATCTATCTCTAGCTCTAGCTCTTTCAAAAGGGGAACACATAAGTGATATCAAATCACATCATACTATCTAGAATGGCATTCACTAAGGTGTCAGCCCTAGTGTTATCCCTATAAGGGATATGGATGAATCTGGACATCCTCAAAGGAGATAAAATCACATGCTACCTCAAAGAGGGGGAGAAACTCAAAGCTACGGATGGCTCAGACACTCAGTGAGTTGAGACATGGATAATAGTGAGTCAGAGAACAACTACACATAGCACATAAACCTAATTCATGAGCATCAGATCAAAGCACCAATGATCATGTGATACTTGATGGCATTATTTGTCTCATTGATGAAATAAATGACTAGCTATTATAAGCTCATGGCCACACAAATCATTAATAACCCAAGCCACAATTACAGGTCCTAGGTTGCCTCAACTGTTGCCATCTATGTGAATCACCACTGAGAGATGCACCATGATGTGGGTTGAGAATGCAAGATGAGCAACTATAAAAAAAGTTATCTCAAAGTAGGGTGGTGTAAGCAAGTTGTGAGGAAATAAATAATGAAACCAATCCATAATCATGGCAATTGACCAATGCCATCCATGGGAAGAGGTAACTTAGGTAAGTGGGGGGAAGTTTGGAGAAGACAAAGACCATTTGGCAATACCAGAGCAAGTCCTAAGCCACCACAGTCAGTTAACCCCTATAACTTGTAACCTATAACCATGATAGAAAAAGAGAGAGGGAGTTAGAATAGATCAACTGCATGAAACCATAGAAATGACTAACTAAAAGAACAATAGAAAGAAAATTTTATCCCTGGGTGCCCATGAAATGGGGCATGAGTTTGAAAGGTCAATGGGGACTCGAGAAAGGGTCTCGAGGACCGAAATAGGCCAGATCAGGCCCAAAGAAGCCTTGAATCAAAAAATGGAGGCCACCAATGCACTCAAAATGTGCCAAAACCTCTAAGATGAAGGTTGCATGGTCTAAAACACACCAATAAGAAAAAACCCCAAAAAGGGCCCACTAAAAGGCTAAAAAAAGGGCTACAAAGAGGAAAAATGAGAGAAAAGAGGTCATTTTCACTCTTATTTGCACTCTGAGAGAACCTGAGGAGAGTCCACGAGCAACCCAAAGCCCAAGTAGAGTGAACGAGGACATGGGAGCATGCCAAAGATGCACAGGATGGTCTGGGTAAGCCCTCTGAACAAACATTGTCAAATTTATGGGGTTTGGGAGGCCCTAAAGTCATTTTTGCTCATTTTGGATGATTCATCTCATGAATCAAATGAAACAGGGATGGAAAATGGTAGCCTCAGGCAAATTAAGAGAATGGTACCAATAGGAGACTCTCTCATGGCCCAGAGAGGGAGAACTAGATGTCAGGATCTTGCTCCTCGAATAGAGCACATATGATTACTTCTTGTATTAGCAACTAAACACGGAATTTAACCAGAATCAATAAGTAACTAGAAATATGAAACAACACAGGAATATGAGAGACAATACACAATTGTATTAATAATCATTCAGAAGAATATACAATAAGGAAGATGCCACTTCTTCCTCCACCTCAAAGGTTCGCCACACCTCAAGACCTTCTTCCCTCTCTCTCTTGGTCCCAACAATCAACTCCAATACAGAATTGATGTTCACCTCTCCAACCAGTCAATAACACGCTGCCAGTACGTCAAGTACACAACCGTACTGCAAGTAGATCTCCTGCTCTCTGCTGTTACCTGCAAATCACTAGACCTTACTCACCATTGTAGATCTCCAAAAGAAGCCATGCTCACCTGCTGACTAAGATCATACAAATACGAAGAACCCTTCTGATTCTCCAAACAAGCACCCACCTTGGTACTGTGGCACTAGGAGGAACACACCATTGCTCTCCTCTCTCAGAAGGAGCTTATTTTTGCTCTCTAGCTACACTTTTACAATACAGCCCATGAGTCCATATATAGATCTCATGCTTACAATAATTAGACTATCTTAATTACAATAATTAGACATGCAACTCAAGACTACGACTAGCCTTCAACATGCAAACTAACAGTCCAAAAATAGACTCTCTAGAATCAACATTCAAACTGCATGTTCATGTACAGGCTGCCAACGTCGGCTCCTCCATGACCGATGTCAGCCAATTGGTGACTGACGTCGGTTGCTTCTTCACTATTGTCTGACCGACGTCGGTTGATCAAACCGACGTCGATTTCCCTGCAACTCGTTCTGCAACTCTCTGCAACCTCTGCAAGCTCCGTAACTTCTCCTGTTTGCATCTTGGTGAAGCTTTTAGCTCCACAACCTAACACTAGAGAGCCCAAGGGCTCTCTATAGGACGTCTCACATAGGGTCATGGCCTTGGGCATCAAAGGCCTAGGCAAGGCCCCATAGAGCCCAAGAAGGCCTGAAAGCTCCCAAAAGGGGTGGAGAGCAAAGAGAAAGGAGGGGAAAAGATGGAAACATATAAAAAACATGTTTTTTATTCTATTTTACCTTTTTCATGATAAGTATGTTAACTGGGTTGCATGTTGCTCACTTGTGCAAACACATGGCAAAGTGATCACACCAGAGGAGGGAGAGCCTTCATAGGCGAGAGAGTAGCAGGCATGGATGGATAGGCCATGTGAGGTGTCTAACCAGGAGAGAGTCCCATCATGGCTAGTCAAAGAGGTAGATACTCTACCTATAGAGACTCAAGCATGCTTGCAGATTGTAGAACTTTAGAGGCTAGTACATGTACCATCCCTACATTATTATAGAGACCTAGTTAATGCATTGGTCACCACAAGGGTACCTACAAGGCACATGTTCTAGTTGGATCCTGAGCTAGAGGTCCTCAGCATAGAAGATGTCTATTGGCTCTACGAGGTAGATCCTACGGGTAGAGAGATAGACCTATCACCAGCATAGGATGCAATGATACTAGAGATCTACTTGGTGGGACCCTGCTCTCAGTGAAACAACCATGGGGTTCAGATCACACAACAGTGATCAGGGGTTCCACCACTCAGGATAGTGATAGTAGGTATTTTGGTCAGGAGGCTCTATGTTAGCCAGAATACGGGATGCCTACCACTATCATGGATAGGAGTTGTCCAATGTGTGAAGGGAGGCCAAAGATATGCCTAGGGCTAGTACATTTTGGGTAGACTATACCAGTAAGTGGATCACATCCAGTGCATAGGGGTAGGTAGATTGACACAGCCTAGCTTACTCTTGGCTTGGGCCTATGAGAAGCTCCCACTAATGAGGTTGAGAGTACCATATAGTAGCGATACATACCTAACACTAAAAATAGGCATAACATGGGCTACATGGTTTGCAAATAGGGTTGGGACCATGCAAACCACCCTAGATCTGGATGTAGTAGTGAGTTATGTATGTGATCCATATGGGTCTATGATATGGCCAAAGGATGTTTTAGTAGAGGCCTATGTGGGCATGAAGGAGCTCCAAGGTCCACAAGGGTTGTACCTTCATCTTGAGAGGTAGGCACTGGTGACAAGAGAGAGATGTGCTCAGCCTAGGCCAGCTGGAGCTGAGCACAGTCGATAAGCCATGATAGGGCAAGTGGGGTAGTAGTGGAGAGAGACCAACACAGCGAAGACCACCACCACCAAGAAGATCATGACCTGTAGGGGTTCCATAGAGGCCGTCCACATTACCAGGTAATACCAGTGTATTTTCTAGATAGCATTAAATATTTTATGTTCATCCTAAGCAAGAGACATAAATGTATCTAACATATAGGCTCTATGTGTGTGTGTAAGAGACCAACATATCTAGACTAAACATCAGGTGGATCTAATATTAAGGGAGCTATTCCTTGATGTGGTGGGCACACCACTAATAGAGTGGCTACCACATCTGCCAGTTGGGGTAGAGTCACATACTCAATTCTGACACATGGGTGCATGAGCCTTGCTCAAGTTGGTGAAGGCATGGCATAGGATTCCAAATCTAGAGGCCAAGTCATCATGACACGAGGCATTTGTGGCCAACCATAGGGTAGTGGTAGTGGATACCAATGTGAGACTAGTGTGAGCTAAGGTCAAGATCGATCAGCTATGAGTTGAGTTAGCACAAGAGCATACCAGAGGAGTTGAGGTACCTAGAGTGAGGGATGCACTAGAAGAGACTATGGCTTAGTTGGTTGAGATGTAGAGATCCATATCTCCACCTATAATATGACTAGCAAAGATATCGCCCAGTCATAGGTTGACTGGGTATAGATATATAACCACACTTATGGCAAATTTTGGGGACTACAATCCCATGTGATGTACTTAGAGAAAAACATGTATTTTTTTAAAAATACATATACATCCCTTTCTCATGACTAGCACATGAACATATATGATTTTGTGTGTGATATGTATACTTCATCTGATGTAAACTACTAGATATATTGTGATTAGATAGTAGATACTGCTAACTAAAAACCCACTTACACACACATATACAAATGGCACAGAGGTAGTGGTGAGAGAAGAGAGGAAAGGCTCACCTTACCACCATAGGCAACTTTCCCAGAGGGCCATGACAGCTCTAGACATGGAATGTCTTGAGGTAGAATCCATTGATCGAGTGTTATAAGGGCTTACCTTCGCGAGTTGATAGATGATACGCCCCATTATTGAGAGAGGTAGTGATAAAAAAAGGGCCAAACCACTTGTGAGCAAGCTTGCCCTTCTTATGGTGCTCCTTATTAAAAATGAGGACCATATAACCTACCTTGAAAGGGTGAGGATGCACCAACTTCTAGAATTGGGATCACTAACATCGTTGGTAAGCATAGTTGTGCTCAAGAGCAATCAAGCATCACTCATCTAAAAACTCAAGCTCATTGAGGTAAGCAGCACGTTCTTCCTCATCAGAAATTTCTCTGAAGGTCTTAACCTAAAATGAAGGGATTAGTACCTCTAAGGGAAGAATAGCCTCAGACCCGTATACAAGAGAGTATAGGGTTACCCCTGTGGCCATTTGGAAGCTAGTCCAATAGGCCCAAAGGGTAGGATAGAGCATGAGATGTCATCCCTCTTGGACTAGTCTTCGATGTAGAAAAGCATCTTCTTCAAAGTTTCATTTGAAGATTTTGCTTACCCATTTCCCTGAGGGTAATGGGCGGAGGAGAAACTAAGCTTGAAGCCAAAGCGTCCAATGAGATCACGTATCTTAAGGCTTTGGAAGTCGGGACCATTGTCAGCCATGATCACTATAGGAACCCCAAACCTAAAAATAAGTTAGTTTAGGACAAACTTGGTGACGGTCTTCCCACACATGCTACTAAGAGGCATGCCTCAACCCACTTCATGAAATAGTCAGTGGTAGTGATGAACTAGTGATGGCCATCAGAAGAGGCTGGTTTGAACTCTCTGACAAAGTCAAGATCCCACATAGATAAAGGCCAAGGAGTAGAGATAGAGTGTAAGAGGCCTATTAGGGCATTGATGGCATCCCCAATGACTTGGCAAATCTTACACTTAGAGTATAGGATGAAATCCCTAACAAGAGTGAGCCAATAGTATCCCCTCCTGATAATACACTGAGTAGTGGCCTGCCTACCTGGGTGGACACCACAAATGTTCTCGATGGGTGCCATTAGGATGAGAGGATTATGAAGCATACACTTTAATTCCTTGAAAGCCACTTGGACTTCAGTGGACCACAAGAATGGTGTGTTCTTATAGAGGAGACATGTGAAGGATATGGATTTGTGAGCATACTCCTCAAGAAAATGTCTAAGGAAGTTGAGACTTCAAAGAAAAGATTTCAACTCCATAAGGTTGTGTGGGGGAGGCATCTCAAGGATTACTTTGATCTTGTTAGGATCCACTTCAATGCCCCTTTATGAAATGAGGAAGCTGAGAAGTTTTCCAGTGGAAATGCCAAAAAAGCACTTCTCAATGTTGAGACTAATGTGATAATATTAGAGATGCTCAACTATGATCTTGAGGTCTCACACATGCTCATCTCGCTTATGATATTTTTTAAGAATATCATTGACATAGCACTCAATGGTCTTGTAAATGAGGTAACAAAAAATGTGGGTCATGGCATGCTGATACATAGCCCCAACATTCTTCAGATCAAAAGGCATGATGGCATAGCATAAGGTACCCCATGGGGTAGTGAATGTCATATTGTGTTAATCTTTGGGTGCAATCCAGATCTGATTATACCTAGAGAACCCATCCATGAGGGACATGATCTCAAAATTAGTGGTGGAAGCAAGAATCTAGTCGATCAAAGGAGTTAAAAATTTATCCTTTGGGTAATCCATATTGGGATCTTGGAAGTCGATGCAAATCCTAATTGCTTTGTTCTTCTTGAGAATAAAAACAATGTTGGAGACCCACCAAGGGCAGTCAACACCCTGAATGAAACCAACTCAGACGAGTTTTTCAATCTCAACCTTGACTAATTGGGAGACTTTTTCTACCATCAGTCATTACTTTTGGCAAATAGGGTGGGCTCCATCATTCATAATGAGGTTATGGATGATGATGTTGGAATCCATGCCCTTCATATCAATGTATTCCCAAGCGAATACATCCAAAAAAAATTGCAAAAGGAGACCAAGACCTCCCATTCCTCAAGAGCAAGGTTGGCATTGATCTTAATGATCTTGGGCCTGAATTAAGTGCCAAGGTTAACATCCATGGATCCCTAAACATCCATGGCATTGCCTTCCTCAAAACAATCTAAAGCAGGAGGGAGCGACTGGTCTAACGCTTCAGATTCATTCAGGAGAACATTCACTGAGGAAATGCTTGGAGTTGGACCTTCAATGAGAGAGAACTCCAAACCAAGGTGATCAAGGGGATAATGACACTTATGGTAAGCCTGCATGAACTTGGTGTAATCCTTTCTCTCCTTTAACAGGTTGTGTGTCATAACATGAATGAAACAACACTAGTGATCAGACTCAGCTACTCTAACGGTCTCAATGAGAGACATGTTGAGAGAGCCTTTACTCTAATGGGAAAAATGTGACATGAAGGGAATCCCAACATTCATAGAGATATCCTGAAAGAGATCTTTGAATAGAGATGGGTTGGCCTGACATCACAGAGCTGAAGCAAGGGTTGGTTGATGTGTGTTAGACTCTAAAGGGGTGAACGTGGATTGGTACTCAATTGGATCATAATGCTCATCCTTGAGAAAATGAGATTTGACTACAAAAGGCATGTGGGCACCCATAGAACCTCATGAATAGCTAGCCAAAGCCTTACTGGAGGGATCTGTATTTTTGTAAAGCAATGCCCAAAGATATGGGTTAGCCTCCAGAGTATGAAACTCACCTTCATAAATAAAATACACCATGTGAAACGTGGCTAACATGATGGTCTGCATGGTAATGGTCTAGGGCATCCAAGAATCATGTTGTATGAAAGGTCAAGGTCTAACACACAAAACTCGATTTAAACCACTTTAGGACCAAAGTTGATGTGAAGCTTCACATTCCCCACAAGCATAATTGTGTCATTAAAACCAACACACCTATGGTAGGAATCGAAAAGCTTCTTCAAACTAATCTTGAGCTCATTGAAAACATGCAAAGGCATGATGTTCAACGTGGCTCCTTCATCAATAATGCACTGCTTAATGTGGCAATCATCAATGAAATTCTTGATATAGAAAAGGAACTGAGCCCTCTTAGCCAAAATCAAAGCATCTAACAAGGAGGTTGGGTTGAAAGAGAGAACATGAGGGTGAGGATGCTTAGGTGTATCAAAGTTAAATAATACTCCAACATCATCTTGTAGTGATCCTCACAAAAGAGACCAAGATCATCAAAGATGAGGCATTTTTGCTTAGGGCAAAGGTGAAGTAATTCTCAAATGGAGATCCCAATCAAGAGGCCGTGTAACTCCTCTATGATGGAGTACAGATGTTGTCTAACCTGGAGAGGGATGTTAAGTTAAAATTCAAATCTAACTTTGGGATTCCCTACCCTCATGGGTTGGATGGAACACCCAGCACCACTAGTCTCTCTATGGGGGCCAGTGTCCTGACCTGAACACGTGTTGATAAAGTACTCATACCGAGTAGGAGTGATGTCAATATCAGGAACAACCTTACTACTCTCATGCTTGGCTTTCCCTCACAGGTCAGCCTGGGAAGAGAACTCTGAGATGGAGGTGAGGCTTTCCCACTAGATTATTGGGCAGCACAATTATCATCATCATGCCCCCTCATCTGGTGGTGATTGCAAAACATGGCAGGGTCATAATGAAACACCATCTATTGCATTGTTGTGTTAGATTTAGAAGCCTTATTTTTAGTTGGCTTCTTGATCATAACATTCACCTCATGACTATCCTGCTTGTCATTCTTCTCAGGGGAGAATCTGTGACACTATCATCAATCGTGTAACGATTATGATCACATGATGAGGATGACTTTTGGGAAGGTAAGGCCCATATGCTTGCACGCACCTCAAAAACTTCAATCTTTAGACACTCATTAATAGCTTCATCATAAGAGGTGGGCTCACTCTTGAGGACCTCAAGGTGAACCTCCTACATTAATGCTTGCATGAACATATCATAAAGTGGGTCATTTGAGAACTTAGTTCTACACATTTTTACAACTGAATACCATCTATGCATAAAATCAAAGATTGACTCACCTTTGGCCTATGTCATAGAGGTGAATGACTAGATGCTGAGGTTAAAAAGTCTAAAAATATCAAAATATTGGAGGAATTCATCTAGAAGGAACTGAAAACTAGAGAGAGAATCTGGAGGCAGATTCTAGAACTAGAAAAGAACTTCAACGCATAGAGAACGAGCGAAGAACTTCAACAACATGCTTTCATCTTTTTCCCAACCCATACACACCATCATGAATGTCTTAATATGCTACGTATGAATGGAGTCCTGAGTCCTATTGAACTTTGACAGTTCAGGGATAGTAGGAAGGGGAATAACATGCACCCAAGGGGCTAGAGAATTTCAACAGAGATCTTCATAAGCATGGTTGATAGTTGGTTAGTAATGAGATCTAAGAGGGGGCTCGTGATGGTAATGATTTTGCATATGCCCATAGGCATCACCACAACCATGGCCATGGAGAGCATGATACTGAGATGGCTCCTAATAGGTAGGTCGGTTAGAAAATAAATCATCTCTACTATGGGGTGGGAAATGGACATGGGAAGTGTGATGGTCCCCATGGATGATGGGAAGATGTGGTATACTCAGGGAGGTGATCTTGATGACCAATAACTCCCTCATGCTAGTCACGTGCCATCAAACACTCAATGGTGGTTTTTTCTGCTCCTGATACGCATCCCATAGATCTCTAGTTCATAAATGGTGATCAAAATCAACATGCTCATTAGAGACTCTGAAAGAAGGGCTAGGAGGATGGGAAAAATATTCATGATGAAGATATATTCCTGAGTGGGCATGCCTATGGTCCACAATGTGGACATATAGTTGTTATCACATAAGAGTTTCCAGTCGAGAAAGCAATAGAAAACTCACACAAGAACTAGTCGAGGTACTAGACACTAAACAAGCACAAGCTTTATCTCTAAAGGCCACATGTCATTGACTCCTAGGGGGATAAGGATGCACATCATTCACCTAAAGGCATCTATGATAATCATCAATGATCATGCATAACTCGTTTGGTCTTAATCAATCAAGAGGATCCTCATCACCTTGAATGGGTGAGTGAGATACGGCACAAGTATGAATAGAAACATCCTCAATTGAATGAATTTTGGATAGGTGGAAAGGAGACCAAGTCCATTGGTTATAGTCTTGCTAATCTTATTCCTTTTTGAATGTGAGAGGGTTTAGACTACCATGATGGGTCGAGGGAGGCTCCTAGGTCCCACGGTGTCTATGGTGTTCTATTTTAGCTGTGGCTTGCTCATGAGTGAGCTCAAGGATGAGACCCTGAATCTGACAGGAATAACATCTCAAAGGTGGGAGGTCAACCATGGGTGAAATAAAATAAGATCAACATGAAAGACAACAGAAAAGGCAAACCAAAGGAGAACCAACAAGGAGAATAACACAAATCCAAAGTAGAAAACAACAACCAAGGTGAGAGCCAAAACACAACTAAAAGCAAGGCCTAGTGGCTAACAGAGGGGAGTTGTTAAGATATCTCTAAACAGGATAAAAATTGTATGAAATCATATGTGAGGTCCCACTAGGTGTGCCAGTATGTAGCTCTAAGAATCTAAATGGAACCACTAGTGTTTGGTAGGGTGCTAAAGAAAACCACTAAGAGGCTAGAAGGCTCAGAGCTTCTATGGGCTATAGGAGGTCTATAGTGGCTATCCAATTTGTCAGCTTGCACCAAGCTATAGATAGACTTATAAACTAGGTTGAGGCTAGTAAAAATGAATACACAAACTATGCACAAGCCTCTAGTGGATCCAACAATAGTAAAGCAAGTGGCTAAAACTATGATAAGGATTACAAAGATAAGAAAGAAGCAACAATACTGAATGAAATGAAATAAATGACAAAAAGTAAATATAGCCACTAAGGCACTTTGAGGCCAAATGAAAGATGTATTAAGAAACAAAGATGTTTTCAAGAAAAGGTTCAAGAGAATGCCTATTCTATATTTGAGTTATCTTTCAATGCAATACTATTGTTTTCTATCAATACAACATATCTAGTTTTAACAATATATAGAGAGAGAGGGTTTGCATAAGTTTTCTAGTGTGTCTACTATGCAATGCATAATGCTTCTAAAGAAAGCAATGGCATACACCAAAGGAATATTTCAAGCAATGAAAGTACTTATTGGGCATACACAATTGTAGGAAACTTCAAAAACTATGCTAAGCAAGATAACAAACAACTAGTTTTCTAAAACCAAACAAACCATAGCATATATACTACTGCAAGTAAGCAAAAGAATTTCAATTTGCAAAGCAAAGTACCCTCATATCAAACTCAAAGAGATGTGCATACTTTCTACGAATCGATTATCCAAACTAGGAGGTAAGAGAGGAAGAAGATCAGGCTGTGTGTAGGCTGAGTCCAGACCAAGAGCCAAAGTTGTGGAAGAGGTGAAGGAGAAGCCACCAATTTGTGAGAAGCAATGCAAGGAGTATAAATGACAGGTGCAATGGAGTCTTGAGGAGGCAATGAGCAATATACAAGCTTCAAAAACACTATCAATAGTGAATAAAATCACCAAATGGAATCAGCAATAATGTAGGGCATCCTTTTTCACAAGGAAAGCAATTGTGTAAATCAAGACTGAAGAGAGATTCAGGAGGTATCCAAGCTTTCAATGTGAGATGATCAATGGAGATAATCAAAGAGTAGAAAAAGTGAAGTGAGACTGAATAGAATGAGTGAATGAATGAGGAAACACACCTATATCCAACCCTAATCGATCAATAAGTCAAAAAAGTTGTTTTTTAACCATTTTGGACCAAATTTGGGACTTTCCATGTGTTCTGCCAAGGCCACAGGTTTTGTGAAGGAAACGTGCAACCTAGGCCACATATTTCCTTCCTAAGCCATGGCCTAGGTCAAATAGGGGCCTAAGCTAGTCAAAGTGCTCCTGAAAGGGTCTCAAGGGGTCCTTAGAGAGCCCTTATGGCACAAGAAAGGCCTGGCATGGTTAAAGGATGGGCATAATGCATGGGAGAGGTCCAAAAAAGTGGAATATAACTCTAAGTAGGCTAACCAAGGTTGATAGTCTACATGTGAGCTGACATATAATCATAGGAAGGAGTACTTTCATGGAAAGTATGATTATAGAACCATCTACCAAAGCTAAGAAACCTCCACCATTTTACCTCACTCTCATAGTGAGTGATAAACTAGTCCACAATTGCATAGTTGATAGTGGTGCTTCTACATCAGTCATGCCTAAAGTTTTAGCTAATAAGTTGGCCTAAAATTTGAACCCCTTAGTAAAGGAGTGATCTAATTAGATGATACACCTACCAAGACAATAGGTTGATCAAAAACTTAAAGGTTTTCCTCCATTATTGTCTTATTTTCCTATCTTTAAAGACATTGTTGTTGTTAACCTTCCTACTCATTTTGCTATCTACCTTTCAAGAGATTTTACAGCTAAGATAGGGGGTTATCTCTCAGTTGATTAGTGCTTCTCAGCCTTCAAGATGAGATATGGATAAAAGGTAACAATAAGAACTTAGCCTCTTGCAAGGTTTCAATTGAGCCCTATGTTGAAACAAGTTCAAATTTTAATTATGTAATCAATGAGGAAAAGGATTCTATTGTGGATGATGGTACTTCTTCCAAGATTGAAGGCATTTTTTATTTGTTTCTTGATGAGTATGGTACTAACATCTATGAGCATGATCCTTATGCTTTCATGAAGGAAATTGATTTAAGAGTGTATTGTCTACATGAAGAAGGAATACCAACACCCTTGCTTGCCAAGGAAGAAGGTGAGAATGATGAGATGCAGAAAATATTTGTTATGACTCAAGAAGTAAAATTGGTGCAAGAATTGGTGTTATGTTGGTTTCCCCATCTAAATAAAAACATTATGCTTCATATAGTTTCCATTTCAATTACACGTGCAATGTGGCTGAGTATGAAGGCTTGATTCATGGCCTTCAATGGGCAAGGAGAAAAAGAATCAAGAATTTGCAAGTATATGGAGATAGTGAATTAGTTTTGCATCAAGTTAGGAATGTGATTGCTGCCAATAATACTTTGCTCAAGTAATATAAGCATAGGTTATGGTATTTTCTTGAATAATTCAATGCATTCAACATACAATCAGTCCCAGGAGAGCAAAATAATCATGATGATAGACTAGTTGATATAGGAGCACAATTTGAAACACCAACTGCCATAAAATAGGAGGGGAAGCAATCTCACATCAAGATCATTGTTAGACATTCCATTATTGATAATGAGGTGTCTTGGTAAGTGTTTTATAGTGACAAACACATTGCATACTTCTTGTAAAATGAAGTTGAGTTTTCATCAAGAAATCAAAAGAGACTCCAAGAACAGTTTGATGATCAGATTATACAGCTAAGAACAAACAAGATACCAAAGGGCTTGGTGACCTTAGAAAGTATCTTTAATTAAGTTGATGAAAGGAAGAAGGAAAAGGTGAGTATGTCTACAAAAAAGGAGAATTATGAAAGGGTCTTAATCTTCAAGGACAAACTCCTCAAACTAGGTAAGGTATGTTCTACATTAGAGAAGCAAGCATTCATTGATTTGTGTAGAGAGTTTCATGACATATTTTCTTAGGAGTATAAAGACCTAAAAGTATTTTATCCCAGCCTAGCATACCATACCATTGAATTAGAACCTGGAGTTAAATCAATTAGATAAAAACAAAGGCCCATCAACCCCAAGGTTGACAAATCCTAAGGTTAGAGATTACCAAACTCCTTGAAATCAAAAATAATCTTTCATATCAAGCATTCAACATGGGTAGCTAACCTTGTGCTTGTTAGAAAAAAGAATGGGAAGATAATACTTTGTGTGGAGTTTAGAGATATTAATAGAGTGTCACTTAAAGATTACTATCATTTACTCCTAGATGGTCCTAGATGTATATTCTGGTTATAATCAAATTTTAGTGAATGAATAGTATCAGTTTAAGATAGCATTCACTAAAAAATGAGGGACTTTTGCTTATAGTAATATGCTCTTTGGTTTGTCAAATGCTAGTGCCACCTTTCAAAAAGTAATGGACATGGATTTCAAAGGTTTAATCAATGAAATGTTGTTGGTTTATCTAGATGATATAACAATGTTCTCTAAGGATGCTAATTAACATATGAAACACCCAAGGCAAGTGTTTGAAAGATGTAGGCAGTATGGAGTATCTATTAACCCAAAAAAATTTGTTCGTGAAGGTAAGCTATTAGGACATATTATTTCCAAAGTTGGTTTGACTATTGATCCTAAAAAGATAAAGGCTATTTTAGGCTTATCATTGCCCTTGCATAAGAAAGGACTCCAAAATTTTTTAGCCAAGATAAATTTTGTAAGAAGGTTCATACCTGGTTTTGCATCTTTGGTGAAACCTATCACAGCTATGCTCAAGAAGAACCAAGTCTTCTCTTTGACTAAGGAAGGTAAGAGTAGTTTTAAGGCCATTTAAAAAGAAATTATATAAGCTCCTACTCTTGTGAACCCTAATTTTACAAAATACTTCATGTTGTATCCATTTGCTAACCTTGATAGTATATCAGATATGTTAATGCAAAAGAATGATGAAGGTATGGAACAACCAATTGCATTCTTTAGTCAAGGTTTGAAAGATTATAAATTCAAGTAAATATTTATGGAGAAACAAGTCATTTTTCTAAGAGGACAAAATAAGTTTAGTCATATGATTTCAAACAATAGGATTCATATCGTGGTCTCCCATCCTAGTACCAAATATATTTTTTGGAGCAAGGACCTTAGTGAGAAGAGGGCAAGGTCGATTACTAAGGTAACAAAATATGATGTTGATATCAAAATGAAAAAGTTGATAAAGGGTAAAGGTCTATGTGAACATCTAACATCAGACCTCCATGAGTCAAAACAAGAGTATTTATGCAATCATGATTGCTCCCAAATAGTTGGTTCCTTGCCCTTACAAAATTGAACACAAGTTGTTATCAAATCTATTCAAAGTGATGAGTATCCTAATGGTATGAGTAGATCCCAAAGGAGGTACTTCAGATTGCAATTTATTCCTTATTGTCTTGTAGATGGTGTGATTTTTATAAGAGACACTAATGGTGTGTTATTGAGATGTATTGACAATGATCAGTTTGGAGTGTTGTTTGAAAATTTCCATGATAGAATAGCATGAGGTCATTTCTCCCCAAAAACCACAACTACCAAGATCATGAGGGCATGATTAATTATTGGCCTAGCCTCTTCAAAGACTGTTATACTTGAGTGAGAAGGTATGTATATTGTGATTTCTTTGTAGGAAAATAGAATCTTACAGCTCTCCCTTTGAGGCCTATCCAAGTAGATCAACATTTCATGCAATGGGGTCTTGATTTCATTGGCATGATAAAACTCCCATTTAGTGTTGGTCACAAATGGATATTCACAACTGACTAATTCACAAGGTAGGTTGAGGCAGTGGCATTGAAGGAAGCTAATGAGAATGCTATCTTAGAGTTTTATGAAAGTATCATAACACAGTTTCACACTCCTACTATCATTTTAGATAATGCACTTGCTTTCATGGATGTTAGAATAGCTAATTGGGCAAATAGTAATGCCATATACTTGAGAACTTCATCTAAATATTACCCTCAAAGTAATGGGTTGGTTGAGTCCACTAACAAGAATCTGATTAGAATCATCAAGAAAACTTTGGAGGATAATCAAAGGGCTTGACACACTAAATTGAAGATAGACCTATGGGTTGATAGAATAACTCACAAGAGGTCAATAGGGAATTCTCCCTTTGTTTTTGTCTATGGAAGGGAGGTTAGGCTATATATATATATATATATATATATATATATATATATATATATATATATATATATATATATATATATATATATCCCAAGAACTGTCTGCCTTGGAGTTGCACATCAACTAGAATTGCTTGAGAACACTCCAATGGAGGTAAGGTTGATAGAATTAATGGATTTGCAAGAGACTAGAGACAAGGCTCACCAAGCTATGGAACATCACCAAATACTAATGAAGAAGTCTTTTGATAAAAAGACAACTCCAACAACATTCCAAGAAGGTGACATAGTGTTAAAATGGGATGAAGATAAAGCAAAATGAGGGAGACATACCAAATTTGATGCTTTATGGAGTGGACCATATGTCATCATCAAGTGCAAAAAAATCAACTCTTTCTAATAAGAAAGGATGAGTGGAGAGGAGCTACCTATCCCTGTGAATGGGATCCATTTAAATTTTTACTATTAAGGAAATGAAGGTTAGTCATATAAATAGTAAGTTAGGTGTGTGTTTCTTTCTTTTAGTTGTGTTGTGTTTCATAAGTGTTCTTGAGAACACATGTTTGTTTACCTTTGGTGTTTCTTGTTTTGTGTGTTCTTATCTATTGTTTGGTGTAGTTTCAAAGAAAAATTGTGTCAATCTTATGTATAGGTGACTCCATGGCCCAATGGGCAAGATTAGGCTACTGATCTTACCATAATAACCATACCA
The DNA here is from genome assembly GCA_037957365.1 of Torreya grandis. NCBI lineage: Eukaryota > Viridiplantae > Streptophyta > Pinopsida > Cupressales > Taxaceae > Torreya > Torreya grandis. The sequence continues at coordinate 278,127 of JARHVA010000408.1, forward strand.
CCCTTGAAAAATTACCAATAATATTGAGTATTTTGATGCCTATTCAAAATAAGCCAACCCCCTATAGTCAAAAACTTGATATAAGGGTCAATTATCATGATATAGGGTGTGTCATAGTTAATTTGATGTGATTTAATGTGGTTATATCCTTGGTCATAGTCCAATTTAGTCTTTGTGTCATTTTGTGTCACTTAGGGATCATATTTGACTCAAATGAAATTAGTATGGTTTTCCAATGTTTTCAAGTGTTCTACATTCCTTCTCAACATCCATCAAGTCAGGCCCTATCAAATATGTCAATTTCTAACTGAAATACTTACAGGTGTTAATTGAAATCAAGAAAGCAAGTGAAAAGAAGAAAATTTTGGTAGTTTTAAGACCTATAGAGGAAAGTGGAACATGGGGAAAGCATATACAATGACACTTAAGCTTCCTTGACTCCATTTCCATGCTTTATTTGCTTTGAAAGTTATAAAAATGGGCCAAAACGATTTCTCTTCTCCATCGCTCCACTAGGTAAGCAAAACTAGTCAATAAGTCTTTTAATGGTATGGTCAATAAGAGGAATTATAGGTCAAAGGCTCTTGATGGTAGATAGTACACTTGGTATGATTCATTTTTATGTTTAGATTTTGAATAATGGTTGTCTATACTTTATGAACCATTCTTAAGAAGTTGATTATCTTGTTTTGCTAGCTAATCCCCACACCCTACAAGTTTTATTTCTGTATAAGCTTGTCTGTATAAATAAGTTAGTGAATTTGTTGCCATAGAATTTAGACTCCCTCATCTCATGTTTTCCATTTTTATTTCATGTTTGTAAGTGACTTGGTGAGCTAAACATCTCAAATTGTAGGATAAGTGCACCATTATTAAGATGCAAGCATATACCACTATGTGTAGAGTTCCTTGTTGTGGTAATAGTTCCAAAGGAAGGAGTTATATGGTGTTTCATGTTTTTCATGATATTTTTATCTCACTCCTTACAATGTTCACTTTCAAACACTAACATCATGAAAGTTGCAGTCAAGAATGTTTCACATAGTTAACTTCCTGCAAGCTTCCATATACAGTCATGGTGTATAAAGGTCCTAAGCATGGTCATGGAGGTATGATGAATAGTTTTAAGGTGTTGAGTGCCTTATTTGAGCATGAGCTAACAAGCCAAAACTTCCAAATAGCACATAAAGTGTTGTGACAGTTAATGTAAATTCAACACATAGTCATACACCATGGATGAACACCTACAGAAAGTCAAGAAAGTTGGAATGGAGTATTGAAACTTGTTTCAATCCCTTCAAGGTGAAGAAGATAAATTTGAGAAATTTTAAGAAGGTCTAAGATTGATTACAATCCCATACTTCATGTACATTTCCCATGTCTCTACCCACTGACTGTATACTTCAATGTCCACCTACAGGGGGCACCCACAAAAACTAGGAAATGTTGCTCAGGGATTTTAGAACATGTTTTGAAATCTTTATTGAGGTCTTAGGATGTTGGATATATCATACAATCCATGGTGAATCAATAGAGTATGAAGTAGACTTGAAGAACCATATGCATAGTTGAAGAGATGAGTTCAAGGACAAGTTCCCTAAAAACACCAAAAAAAGGGCCCTAGCCACTTTTGGTATCACCAAATGATGATGTGACACAAGTATATAGGAGTCCAAATGCATCCTATCTTGTATCCCTATCCTAGGGGTAGAACCCTGCAAAAGAGAATGGATGTGTGACTAGAGGAACATGATGTTTGGAGACCTCCATTCTTGGCATTTGTTCACTGCAAACATTCAGTGTTTTATATAGAATTTTGAGTTCTAAATAGCTTTGCATCCCAAAATGGCATAATAAGAACAAACCTTCATTGTTAGATAATTCTATGGAAATGAGAAAGATAATTGATGTTCAAAGGTCATAAAAATGGATGGAGAGAAAATTTTTGACTTACTTGGTCACCTATAGGTGTGTTCTTATGCCTAAAAAGATCACCTACAGTTGGCAGTAAACATTTGCAGGTCATGGTGGAGACTAAACATGGAAACATACAAATGAGAACACCTAAATGTTATAATTTCATCCAGCAACCTCAGAAGGACCCTAAACCATGTGACATAGGTTTCAAGGAGTTCAAATGCAACCTACATGACCCTTATTACTCCAACAGTGGTCAACTATAGTTGATTGTAGTTTGATAGTGAGCTAGAGCATGTTGGTCTTGATGTTGGTATAGAATGGACATGGTATGAAGTGACCTAAATGACTGTAAGGTGATATTGATGAATTCAAGAAGATAGTGAAACATGACACAAGGCCAAAATATGCAATATACACCCATAGGTATACCATTCCCTTGACCAAACAACACAAGCATATGACTTACAGTTTAAACATATCAAAGAAAGAGGTGAGCAATGGAAGGTTCGAAAGGGTTTGATGATTAGCATACATGATAAGAAAATCCATAGTGAAAATGACCACCTCAAGATATTCCTATCACATGAAAAAATGAGAATATAAAGTCTCTAACACGCCCCTACAGTCCATACTTGCAAATCCTACAGTCAGTAAACTCTCTACAAGTTTGTCTTAGGTTTTAATGTGTTTGGAGGTGTTATAAGTTTGATCTAACCCTATAACTTTGTAAAGAGTGTCATCATCACTTGTTTAATCCCCCCATACCATCATTGAGTCTGAGGCAATAGGGGAGATGCCCTCTATTTTGTCTTATACAAAGGGCACTCTTAGGAGGCTAAATCCTGTAGGTGGGTCATGAAAGAGTTGAAAGGGTGAGCTAGAGGCTATCGACACCTTGTAAAAGGGTGTATAAATTTGGGTTAGACATAAATAAGCATGATAAAATTTTCATATATGCTTGAGACCAAGCAAAATGGTCTAAACCAACAAGTATGTAGGCAAACCTATTAGGTATTGATTAGGCTTAGTACCTAAAAGGATCTAAATCTCACCTCTAGCACTAGGTGAACATTGTAACATATTGGAACACCTACATGGGGAGTTATGAGGTGTGTTTGAACCTTTGTAATATAGAGTAGGTCACAAACAAGCCATATTTTGGCTCAAATCAACTCAGGCATGCACAGAACAAAGAAAGGAGCTCGAGAAGCTAACTTTGAATGCTTGCACTTGTATGGACACTCAGCATGGAAGCTCAAGGATATAATACAAGTTGGAGAGGGTCCCTATAAAGGATTTAGTGGCATTTGTTAGAAGATTGGACGTCAGAATTGTATGAACAATCCTTAAGAGCCAAAACATCTTTAAACCCTCTAAAACCCTTGGTAGTGACCCAATGATGAAAATGAAGGAAGAGGGGCATCTAGGAGGGCTAGAATGAGCATTAAAGTGACTTAATCTTGCATAATACCCTCCAGGGCTTCTTCCCACCCATTTGGATTTCTCCCTACTTGTATAGACAGGGTGGAAGTTGGCTTTTATTGATAGTTTGGTGTGTTGTGCAGGTGTAGAAAGGTTCCAAGAGATGCAACTCACTTTGGGAGATATATTGTAACCTGAGCTAACCCCCCATATCAAAAAAATTCAATATTTAGATTCATAAGTGCCTCTTCTAACACCTTCATCTCAGCTAGTCCAAATTGGCATAGTGAACAAGCAAGTGAGAAGGTGAAAACTCTAAGTGGGAGGCCTTTTAAGGTCTATCTGATGAATCTAAGGCCATGAGGGATCTTGACAAGTGTCATACACTCCTTTAAATGGATTGGATTGGAAAACTGAAGGCAACCTTGGTGCCAAGTGTGAGAGGTGAGTGAAAGAGGAGTGATTGTGACTGTAGTGAGTGATAACTCATGTCCAGAAGAATCTTGATGGTTAGGGACACCTATAACGCATGTTGAGGCTTGTTTACAACCCCTCCCTCTTAGAAAAATCATCTCATTTGTCCCTAGTCTATTTTGGAGCATTTTAAGGAGGTCAAATGATGATGGCAGTTTCTATGCAAGTAAATGAAGAGTTTTATACCACATCTCAGGAGTTTCATATTTTAAGGGACATTTGTCCAAGTATACCTTGCATGGTTTGTTCCATATTCCTCTTTCCTACATATGTAACTCTTTTTCTTAGCTTGACACATGTTCTAGTGACTCTAGGACTTCATTCTCTTCTTTCCTCTCTCAATTATTTAAGTAGTAGCCATTTTTGCTCTTGTAGACTAATACCACACCTGGTATGGTGAAGCCCTCCTAGTTTTATGTCATATTTTGCCTTTGAATAATAAAATCAATCTAGTTCTGAGTTCATAAACATCTTGTTTGAGTGTGCAAAGTGATGAATGGTTGAGTCTTGTGATTTTATGTGTGTTTTTCCTTATCATTTCATGTCTTATGCAATAAGTTCTCATTCTAACAGGTCATATAGAGTGTAGTGTGTTAGGCTCCCTTCAAGTGTGCAAGTGTTCTTGGATTTATCAATATGATCTTTGGTCTACTTACCTTGAGTGGTTTCATGTATGTCACCTCTATATTGAAACACTTATGTTAGAACATCTTAGGACTTTGAGACAAGTTTGTACATTTTATTCTTAGGGAGAGAAGTATGATAGCATAGTGGATATCTTCATGGTGTATCACCCCCTTGGATTAGATTTATTTCAATGCATACTTCTATCTATTTTACCACAAGCAATCAATAGTATAGGTGACAAGTACTTCAAGACAAATTTAGGGAGTTAGCCCTTAAACCTAGAGGTCTACTTCTCCTATAGGTAAACCCACATACCTAGAAGTATTCCAATGTAGCCCAAATTTTAGAGTAGGCTTGAACAACCTCCTCTATGGTGCAAGATTTAGTGATAAAAATTCCCATTTTTCTTTAAATAGGCACTTAACCTTCTCTTTCTTAAGTTTATCATTGGAAGAGGAGGTTTAAGTGGTTTTTTTGGTAGAGGTTGTTGATTTCTCTTCTCTTGATCCTTATTCTTCTTATTCTTCTCTTTATTTGAAGTATTTGTTTTCCCATTCCTATCAATTAAGGCTTGCGGTTTTTTCTACATCAATGTGCCCATTTGTATTAAGTTATCTTGTTCCCAGGTTAAGTCGGCAATGAAAGTATCTAAAAAGAGCAGTTTCCATGTAGCGCCCAAAGCACTTTTAGTGGCATGGAAAGTAGATATAAAGATTGAATAGTCGAGACCGAGTTTAGAGAGTATAGAAGGAATAAGTTGGTCATCTTCTTTATTTATCCCACATTTATTCAACTATAATCTCAAGGACTTGAACTTAGTGAATAAATCCTAAAGGGTGTCAAATTTTCTAAGACTTAGGCTAATGATTTCATTCTCGAGTTTGTGATCTCTCATCACATCTTGCTCCCCAAATAGCTTTCTTAGAATGGTTCATCCATCATTAAGTGATTTGATAGGCTCTAAGTGAAATAGGAGATCAGGGGCTATAAAAAAACATAATAGCCCATAGGCTTCATCGCTATGATTATACCACTTCACTTGCTCTACGTTTGTGCTAGGTTTAGTTTCATCATACATGATTATCCTATCCAAACCCTTACTCTTTAGAATGATTACTGTTGACCTATTTTGCCCACAGGAAAAATTTTGGTCACCTTCCTCCCCTGCTGTTTAGTGCCAGTCATTTTTAGGTTCAGCAAGTTCAATATGTTTGGTTCATGGCCTGGTTCAAGTGTTTCGGCAGCTTCTGGTTCAAAGGGGTTCAACGCTTTGGTTCGATGCCACATGGACCCGACTGATGTGGCGATGGACCCGATGACGTCTCGGTGGACGTCAAAATTAACAAAGTGAAATAGTCGTTCCCTTTCAAACTAGTAGAGAGCTAACCGTGGAAAAAGAGCTCAAAACGTAGCGACCTGCCAGAATATTTGCCCAAGGGGCCAAATGAGCCAGATGAGACAAAATTGATAAAAGACAAGAAGACATACACGGAATGAGTAAGCAGTTAAGTCCAAGTGTCGCCAATTTGAAGAAGTGACTCCAGTAGGTAAAATAGTTCCTTCGAATTGATTATGAGAAGACGCAATAGCTAAGTAATGTAACCGATTTCTTCATTTTATATTTAATGGGTGGACAAACCTCGTTTTGACATTAAAAATGCGGACTTCGAGCAAACAAAGCACATGGCTCATTAATGTTTTGAGCAACTTGTTGAAGGGACGTGATGGCCACTTGTTGAAGGAACGCCACATGGGCTTCCTCGTTTTCTCATATATATTCGATAATTGTCATTTTTGTAATCATATTTTCATGGTTTTAGCCAGGTGCAGCCCTGATAAAATTTCACCTGAATCAAATAAAATGCAATTTTTTACCTCCATTTGGATAGATATTTCAGAGTATGTCTTGAGTGTTTGTCTGTGTCCAGTCATTGTTTCTTGATGCTCTCACAGGGTCAACACCAGCAGACATGTTATCTACAAGGTGCCATTTCTGCAGCTGAAAGGAGAAGAGCTAACATTTGAGAAGACCAAAACAGAAGGAGTTACTTACAGTGTGCATTTCACAGTGCCTTAGTGATTTTCTATTTTCTGTGTTTTCATGAAAGCCTCTCTGCCAGTCTTTTGCAGCCTAGTCCTTCTGCCAAATGTGTAGTGTATGTATGTGTTTGTCTGGTTTTAGTGTGGGTGTGTGAAGGTCGCCTTTATTTTGGTGCATCACCTCTTTAGAGTAGTTTGTTTTCTTGCATCTTTCTCCCTTTTCATCCCCCCCTTTTATATGTGTGTGTGTGTGTGTTGCACTTGCTGGAAACAACACGATGCATCGAAGGGAGCTAGCCCTTATCTAGAAAATCTCTCCTCCAGCTTCGTCAGTCCCACAGGCGAGAGGAGAGTTTCCATGTTGCGAGGAGAAGGCAGGAGCTAGGCCTCCTTGCCCCGGGTGCAATTTCCTGCGTCAACAATTACCATCTTGATTTTTCATTAGTGATAGTTAAAGGGAGTTAGTGGATTGATTAAACGTAAATCCATTTTAGTGCTAAGTTGAGTTGTAATAGTAGTGCAAGTTGTAATTGTTTCAAAATTGAAAGTGCAAGTGAAAATAGAAAGAGTGAAATAACAAAAGCACACCCCCTAAACTATTAGTAAAAAATATTTCCCCCCAAATGTTGCAAATGCACGTTCAAAATACATCAGACTTAGCTGAAAGTGTGTCTCGACAATCTATGCAAGTCAAACAAGACATGATTTACAAAACAAGGTGAGAATGTTGGGCTCAACCAATAATGCATCCAAGGAAGCAAGTACAATGTGATCAAGAAATAAAAAAGAAGTGTTTATTTAAATGCAAAGGGGTTTGGCCACCTACCAAACCAGACTTTACCATCTAATCTTCGACTAGCGAGGAAATGAAGAGTTTCTCAAAAAATAACTTTTCTCGTATTTTGATTACAATGTTCACAATATATTATTTTTAATGAAAAAATAATCAAAATAATTTTGACCCTTCAAGAGTTAATGACCCCCTACCCTTTGCCCACAATATTGTATAATAAAAAACCTTTTTTAATACATATGAATCTTCCTCACTATTATTTTACATTAAAAAAATAAGACACTATCCATATTAAAAACTTTTCACAAACTTAAATTAATAAGACTCCTTGTCAAGAGCTTTGACTTAAATCATTATTATCATGGATTTGTAAAATATTTTAATTCCACCAAGGTGTTTCTCACCAAAAACAAAAAAACCACAAATTTTGAAGGAAACAACCTATTTTTTTATTAGTGGTTTTGCAAGAGGGACCTACTAGATCAATGGAGACAGCAGGTGGGTGATCTTTTAGGAAGGCATCAACCTAGACCAAACCGAGTGAAGAACCCAAAGGGTCAACAAACTGCTTCAAGGCTTTAGTGGCAACATGGAGGCTAAGCCATAGCTATGTTTGATAACATGGATGTTGTTGAGCTTGCTCCAATGGCAGCCGAAGAATCTCTATCCAAAATCCAGGCCATATGGGCCAAAACACAAGTCAAGGGGAGTGGGACGCATGCCATGAACAGGCCTAGAGACTAAACACAGTCATGAATGTTTTTTTTCAAGTGGCTAAAGGTCATGAAAATGAATTCCAATCTTGGAAAGGATTAGGTAATGTAGGATGTAAAAGAGGTCGATCACTACAATAGCATCTTGAATCAAGTTGGCTCGGAGAGCCATAGGTGTTTGACCAGTCTTTGAACCTTGTTACACACCAATAAATACAATTCCAACAATAAATATACCTTCCAACAATATCCTTAGATTTAGTAAAAAACCTTTGAAATTTTTTTCAAACCCTCAAAATAAATTACCTCGCAATATATGTAAATAATCTCAAGATTTCAAGGGACAAGCTAACAGTGAAATAACCAAACATTCATTTAATAGATATGTTATGATACCATATTAGATATGTCACCAGTTCCAAACAAAGCAAATGTAATGGTTGAAGGATCACACGAGACAAAGCTTGTGCACACCACAATGTTGTTAAAGCATGATGAAATCACAAAATTAGAATATTACAAGAGACATGCCAAGTGGAGAAAAATCAATCTTCATTAAGAGAATCAAGATCAAGTAGAGCATACATGTAGGAGAGCAAGTAACTCCTCAAATGGTGGTCAAAGCAACCCTAGAATAGAAATGTAACTCCTCTACAAAAGGTGGTCAGAGGAGTTACATCGTAGTCTTCCTATCAAACCTATAACGTCTATGAAACATTAACTCCACCTAAGCAATTATATCCCCAAATATAGGAAAACTCCATGTAAGCAAATATAATATTCTCAAATAAATAAATCCAAAAAAATAAATACCTACACTAACAAGAAGGGGATCGTGGCATATCTTGATCAAGCAGTTATCAGACTTGGACACACTTGGGTTTTTATGAAGATAATGGCCCTTGTAGAGGTAATGATTGGTTTTTTGTGGATCTAAGGTTGGATTGGCTTTTAGACTAATGGATGAAATGTCAAGAGCCGATGCAAAGTAGACTAGTTTTTGGCTAAGTTGGGAGAGTTGATAGATCACGTCTTGATAAATGAATGGCAATGCTAGAACAAGTTTAAGATCATGAGATGCCATGACTCAAATTAACCTTGGACTAATGCCCCCAATCAAGGATACGTGCAAGGGAATTAGATTGGAAGTAATTGGCCCCAAAGAGGATAGATTGTTTTGATTAAAATGGCCCCAAAGAGGGTGGTTGTGTTTGATTGAAATGGTCCCAAAGAGGGTGGGTTGGTTTGGATTGGAATGGCCTCAAAGAGGACAGATGTATTGGATTGTCTTGACTACATAGACGGCAGATGTGTTTGAGTTAAATGGCCCCTAAAAGATCAAATTGTTCTAGATTGAAATGGCCCAAAATAGGGCAGATATGTTTGATTTAAATGGCCCCAAAGAGGGTAGATTTGCTTGATTTGCTTGGCCCCAAAGAGGATGGATTTGATTCAAATGGGAGAAAGTATGGGTGATGTGGCTTCATCATTCCCAACCGACAGGTGCGGGAGATTGAATGGAAAGGCAAGAATATGATTTGAATTCGAATATTCAATTGATTCAGAATAATTGGACTTGGTCAAAATAGACCTGATTTGACATTGTTTCAGTGTTTGAATTTGAAGTTGACTTTGGTCAAATTTGACCTAATTTGGAATGTTGATTTCATTTTACTTCAAGTGTTGAATTCAAATGGTTGGCTTTTTTTTTAAGTTTGACTTGATTTGGGTCAAAAGTTGACCAATTTAGAATTAGAATTGGAATGTGGTTCAAAATGAACCTGATTTAAATTGGAATGTGATTCAAAACAAAAATGATTTGGCTTTGCTTTTTAAATGGGCAATAGAGTGATGAAAAATAGACAGAGCTCCATTTCAACTGGGTAGCTTAACCCTTAGAATGGGAGAAAGATGACTCAAAAATTGAGTAGGGTAATGCCTCATTGTGCAAATGTATAATGACCAAATTTGGGACTTGGGATAATCTCTCATTTGTCTAATGTCTAAGGTGTGTCACACAAAATGAGGATAAGACAAAACTAATCAACAACACGTATTCAGAAAAAGCACTATCTTTAGTAGAAGAATAGGTGTGCAACCAAAGTGTAATCCATGTAACTACTTTACTTAAGGTGGTGACAGATTAGTTTCACTTAACCCTCACTTTAAATGGTATGTCATGAAATCTCGGGGGAGGTTGGTTTCCCTCACACTACAAGTCGTTTATAGCCGAAGGTCTTAATTTGGAATGTTAACATGGCTTTTTTAAATGGTCCCCAATATTCCTTGTGGTATGTGGGGCTTAAAATTTATTGAATAAAAATAAATAATGAGAAATTCTCAAGAGGATCTAGCCCCTTTATGACCACTTCAGTTGTAAAGGTCTTAGTAAAGTGCTACCAAAAATTTGGACTCTAATTGTGATGTTTGATAGCATAGTGTTAGGGTTAAACCCCTTGCTGTTACGAAACCCTTTATCTAAAATTTTGCTAAGCTCTTAACGATAATTGCCCTCAAATTATATCCCTCATCATATGTATAAAATTGGTACATACATTATGAGATGAAACCCTAGGTGCCATGCCCTAAAAACTCATAAGGAGATAAAATTCACCCCATGCAGTCAATAAAGAAAAAATAGGATACCAATAATCTATATGTTTTTGGTCACCTAAGCTCCCTAAAGGGGACAAGGGGAGAGGATAGGCATCATAGACTATAAGCAAGTAATCAAATCAAACATATAAGTAATGAAAGAAAAGCAAACAAGCTTTTTAGAACACCAAATACAAGTATTGGTTCTTTTTAAGTGCACTAAGAGAAAGTGTTTGTTTGTTTAGAAACCACGTCTTTATGAAGTGATCCTATAATAAACAAGTTAAAATTTTCAATTGTGATCTTTGGCAGGTATGGAAAGTTGAAAATCCTTTTGTTTAACTCACGTGAAAAATACACAGGGCAATCCCACCACTCTGTACAGAAAAGAAACAGTGAACAGAAAGCTAGCAATTTCACCAATTAGAAGGGTGATATCGTCAATTTTTAAGGAGATATCATTATTTTTCAAGATGTTCCCATTGATATTAATAATGATAAAAAGGCAGAAAACATAAAATGTTACCTTTATGATCTCACTATTTAGCAGGTCGATTTGACCAATACAAAAAGAGTTATCACTGATTTGTAGGGCAATCCCATCGTTAAAGTTTTTGATCTCATCATTTATAAGATGAATGAAGCCGAGAGCAATCCCTTTGATGCAAAAAATGTTATTTTCGAAATGCAAGACATTCCCACCAATCGACAAAGTGATCACCTCATTTTCCTAAAAAAAATCGAGAGATAGAAAATAGTAGAAAAGTGATATCACTATTACAAAGGTTGATATCACCAATTATGGGGAGTCGCCCAAATGATATGCAGAGTGTTGTCAAAATGCAAAAAATGTAAAAATAAGATTTTTAGGAGAAAAAAGTAAAAATATGCTAAAAAATTAGTAAATTTCAAATTCATAAGATTATGGAATGTTCTCAAGAAGATTGTTGGGTGTGTTGATCCCACCATGCATGCCAAATGTAAACACACGATTGCAAAGGAGGTTAGTTCATGTTAGAAGGCCAAAACAAGCATAAAACAATAAGCAACATAAAATCCTAGATGTGATCCTCGGATTGGGCAAGGTTTAGGAGAATGTAAATAAAATAGAAAGACAAACCAAAAAGCTATAACATCCCAATGGATTTGTTCTCCAGAAAAGATTCAAAGTGTGTTTGTGCCCAGATTATAGAGCTAAGAGTCTTTGGCAATGTCACAACTTCGTGTGGACGGCATCTCCCCTTGACTACTTGTGATTTAGGTGAAGGATGGAAGAAATTTTGAAATCTTTTATTTGATATATGCACTATATGTTTACACCAAAAAGCTTGTCTATAATGTCAAATGAGCCTTGTATTATAGACTTGTCAGATTGATTTCGATTGTCGAATCAGGATTAAGGTGTAGTCAAAATTCAGTCCAATTTAGAGAGTTAATGTCGTTAATATTTAGAGTTTGAGGCTACATTAATGAGGCATTAGTTTGTATTTTCTTATATATTCATACATTTATGGACTTCCCATGTGATGTCATGATTCTAGATATTTGAACCCACTTGCCATGTGAGTCGAGGAAAAATTCAATTAATAAATTAAGAAAATAAGAAATTTTAAAAAGCTATGAAATCTCTCATTAGAGGAAGATTAGGTTAATTGACAAAGGTTAAATAACTTACTGCAAAGTGATGTGACTTTTGAAATTTGAATAACCGTTCGACTAATTAATCCCAAAATGTCTCTTGCAAAGTCAAAATTTGGCTCAGGATGAATTAAACAAAGTTGAGGATTGGATACAATGCATTTCCCCAATCATGGATTCCCAATGCATTTCAAAATATACACCTCAAATACATGGGCAAATTTAGATGTTTCAGAGATTTTGAAGTGATTTATGCATTGTTACAAAAAATTATTCTAATGGAAAATTCAACATGATAGTGATGAAATTGGAGCGTCTACACCTAGTGTAGCGGTTATACGTTGGTAATAAATTTATTGTTCAGTTGATTGATAATAACTAGCTAGGGGAAAGGGGCCAATTGGTGAACATGTTCCAATGGTTGAAATGGGTTTTGAACACATAATGCCCTATAGTTGTGATAGTAGTACTAAATAGTTGTAAGAGGGCTATCTAATAGTTGTCCAACTTTTAATTCATAATAATCAATCACATCATAATATGTAAGATTTACAACTATTAGTGTACCAATGTACAATATATTTACACCATGTACAAGTATTGGACAACACTTTTTTTTATGCATTTCAAACTTTTTATTTTCAATCAATTCAAAATATGACTTTTCCTTCATTTCAACATGCTAAAGAAAAAACATAAGTTAAAAAAAGGTTAAAGTTTCAAATGAGTTAATTTTAGTGTTCCTACATGGTAAGTAGGTGGCAATGTGAACCCCAAAACTTAGGGTGTTACACTACTAGCACATCCCCCTAGGTTTTCTGAATATAAATTTTAGTTGTAATTAACTATGAAAATTGTAACCATAAACACTTGTATAACAATGATATTATGTCTAATTTGTCAGTGAATAGACATTATTTCCTAGTTGATGGTCCTAATATTGAGGAGGACAATAACGAAGACCCTAATCAAGATGAGCACATTGATGACGATGTTGAGCTAAAGGATGCCTCATTATACATGTCTGAGGCCCCTTATAATTATATAAAATATGAAGAGGATGACCAGAATTTATGACAAATCAATTGTATTTTTTAATTTAGAAATGATATTATATTAATTGGACTCCCTCCAACATTCTACATTATTGTATATATATAATTATCACTATTTATAAATTTAATATTTATTACAAATGATGTTTTCAAATATAATTGTATCATAGTTTCTGATAAATTTAAAACAATAATTTCTAAATGTTCAAATTGAAAATAAATTTTTATATATAAATACACAATATACATTTAAAGAATAAAATAATATGTTTGTGTGTGTGTGTGTATATGTATATGTGTGTATGTGTGTGTAAATATATATAATATACATATATATAATTCATTTTTAATTTGTTTTTAGCTAATTATCAATGTATACCCGACTCAATTGTCGGCACAAACTCGACTCAAATGTCAACACAATCTCGATGTAAACATGGTACAAACCTAGTACAAATAAAAATTTCTAGTCACTTCAACCATGTGTCGACTTTGTGCCACCAAAGTCAATATGATTTGTTTTAATTTTTTATACTAAAACACCAAAAACCATCGATTTCTAGCGCAAGTTGACCCAAATTGAGGCATAAATTGCACTAAATATAGTACTATTTTGTCCAAAATTAGTTAAAAAGGCATCAGATAGAGCATGATACCAAATTCACCATATTTCTATTTTCACTCAAACTACTCTTTGCACTTTTATTTCTCCTTCTACAACCAACTAAATTAACTAATAGTTACTCTCACACTCACTTATGTTATATTTGAATTCATGTCTCTTGTTTTATATAATGTTGGGAGTATCCTTCCCATCATTAAAGGACTTTCAAAAGACCCAAAATGCAAAGAGACACATTTTCCTTTCATTGCTCTAATTGTTCAACCTTTTTGTGCAAAATCACCATTTTATGTAGTGTCATATGCACAATGCCATGTCACTTTTGCAACCATCACTAACAAGTGCAACCCCCACCATTTATGTATTGGTGGTTCCACCAGTGTGCAAAAAATATTTCAATAGTAGTTCTTATCTTGCTAAATTTCCAAGTTGGTGGATGAAGAAGATTGTTTTCCTCATCCAAATGAATCATGTGTCCTATAACTTGATTTGGATCCCAATAGATACTTTGAATTACTAAAACTTAAATATGTCATATGTAGAAGCAATATTAAAGTTTGATTTATAAATGATAAACAACATTTAGGGAGTGAAACATATAAAAGATAATAAAACCATAATATTAAACTTATTAATTTATGTGTTATGTATATGGTATACTCTTGAGGGAGATGTATGGTTGTCTATCTTACCCTATCTACATGTATATGTTATGTTATGTAGCTATGTACATATGTATACAAGACGTTACAAAGCTAAGGTGGATAAAGAACCGACATTGTAGAAGTTGAAATAATTGATTTTACATAGTGAATCCTTACTATCTATCAGTCGTAGTTAAAAGACATCAAAATGTAATGGTTAAAGCTAGTCCCTTTACAAATTAAGGATGCAACATTGTCCGTACTCGACAATATCACGTGTTGTGAGTTACCTTAATAATTCAAGCATTTCATGTCTCTAGAATCCAAACAAAGCCAATGAGAAAAATTGTGTAAGATTTGGTGCATGGTTGGATGGCACCACATCTGATTTGCCCAAAGTTCCCTATGACATTGGAAACGTGCATGGTATTTGGTGAAGATGGTAGTTTTTCTAGGAAGTAATGTTGTCCACGAGAGGTGGTTGCATATTTCATGTTGTGTTCTAGATAACAATAGAAGATGAACTATAAAATATAGAGTAAAAATGTTGAGAAATGGAAAAAAGGGAGCACATGCGTCCCCAAAGGTGGATTGCCCCTGTAAATACAACTGTAACAAAAGAGCTCTCATGCAATGTAACTATCTCTTGTATTAAGTTGAAATTGTCAAAAAATACATTCTTTAGTATTTACCCCCTTTTGTATTCAACCACTAGAAATCCTAACTAACCCATGGCTAACTCGTGGCTTAACCCTTCACTAATTCTAGGACCAAAAATATAACATAATAAAAGTAATGCTAAAATAGGCACATAAATATATGTTGTGCTTACGAACATAACATTCTCGCATATCATAAAATATGAATCAGTGTTACTGCAAGCCATGAGAATGGTTATGTGGTAACGTTGATGTTGTATTTAAAGAAAACAACTTGAAAAATTCTCAAGTTATGTAACATCTTCATTCACTAGAATTTTACAAGAAAAATTGAGTTAATAGATTACATGTTTTTAGATGACATAATAAAACCAAGAGTTATGAATTAAAAAAATAACTTATGAGATAAGAAGGTTTTACATATTAAGTGATTTTTTTTTTTAATTGGAACGCATCAATATATCAATTAATCAATGAAAAAAATAATACTTAGACGCTTACAATAAAAAAGCAGTCAATTAGTATTCACAACCCGATCTCCATGCTAGTAAAAAATACGGCTCAAAACAATAAAGTACGTAAGCAACTCACGGCTACATAGAAGCATCAATAAAGCATTACCAAACAAGAAACTTAAGGCACACGCCGTAGCCCCAAAAGGTGCTGGAGGTGGATCATCCTTGCGCAGATGAGCACCTTAAGAAGAGGGGTTCACAGAAGGAAGATCCGGTGCCACACATCCATCCTATTTACATCAGGTGGAGCTATAAAAACTATAATTCCCTAACTAGGAGGTAGCAACAACACATAAGTCTCTGTTGACTTGCCAACTTGCACAAGGAGTTCCATTGAGACGAACTAGCAACAGATTTGTCACACGGTAGTGAACTTCACTAAGAAAGAGTAGAGGAGAAGTGGGTATGGTTGGGAGAGCAACTTTTTCAATATTTAATTCCCAATGGAGGAGTGTCATGCAAGGGCTAGTCGAGAGGAACACGGATCATTGTATGAGGAACACTCCCCTAGTGGTTGAGGAGCTCCTAAAAATGTTGAAACTCAAGGGCCACCTTCTCAGCGTGTGTTTGAATCTGCATAAAAGTTGAGGAAATAACAAACACTTTATGTTAACAAATAAATTCATACAAAACTATCCATTGTTAAAATTCGCTAAATTTCTAGATTTCCATAGCTAAAAAATAATAATAGCTCTAAAGATGTTCCATATAAATTCCATGTAAGAAGGTCACTATGCTTGGTCCCCAAAGAAAGCCATGCACCAAATAAGCACCTTTGGGTGGTAAGGTTGAAATAAACTAAAAATCCATTGCCAAGCAGACTGAGCTCTCAGATATTTCCAAAATAAATGTTCAAAGGTTTCAAGTCTAAAGCAATCCAGGGATTTTGGGTTAAAAAGCACAATATGCTTGAAATGCTCCCTAGGAGGAAGACCTTTGTAAACTAGACATCAAAGAAAACAAGCTGATTTGGGCTCCAGTTTGGCATTCGAAATCTTGTTGAATCTAGCATAGGAATTTAGAGTCCATCTCTTATTGAGTTTACCCAAAGCTGGAGAGATTAGATCAAGATCTAAAATAGGATACAATGGGAGTAACTTCTGAAGGCAGTATCACAATTCCACTACCAAACCTTCCACCAAGTAAGTGGAGGTTGAAAACCCATCTTATAGAGAATTAGATCGGGCATCAAACCCTGAATACACAGAATGGAAGGTAAGTCTAAATTAATAAGTTTATATTTGCCTTCCATTAAATGCCACAAAATCTAATCTTGAGAGGAAACCAAATCCCGAACAATGCAAATTCCTTTTTAAAAAAATTGAAGAGCTTTAATGCCTAACATTTCTACGAGAGAGAGGTTCAAACTAGTCATGATAGGAGACCACTATAGGTTGTGGTCATGAAAAGAGAGAACAGTTCAAAAACCATTCCTTAAACATTTAAGGAAGAGTTTCACAATTTTCAAATCATTCAAGATGTTCTTAGCCACAAAGGATCCTTCAATCTTGATAGGAACAAAAGTAATTAAAAGAGTGTGCAAGCCAATATTTTTCCAACAATTCTTACAATAAGGAGCCCCTATAGCAATGCAATGTCTTATGAGAATTTTCCAAGCCTCATTTCTCTAAATTACTCGAACAACTCTCTTAGCACAAAGGGTCATGTTTTGTCTATAGATGTCAATAATGCCCATTCCTCCTTTATCGCAAGGAAGGCAACATATGTCCAAAGCAACTATGTGGAATCCTCAAGTTTGCTTAGCGTTGGCCCAGAGAAATTCTCTTAGCACCTTTACTAATTTTTCATACAAAGCTTTGGAAGGAGTCCAACAAGAGGAATAGTAGACATGAGTGGCTATAAGAAATTTGGTGCAAGAAATTTGCCTCGAGAAAAAAAGGCTTACTAATCAAATAAGTGATTTTTTATTCCACTCCATCAATTACATATTACTTGAGCATTCAAGAAGAATTATTGAAGGCAAAGGCAATAATAGAAATTTAAAAGTTTCCACTTTCTGACACTTTTTCTATCGATAGTGCTAGAGCCACTCCGAGAAGGGCATCATGCTTTGCCTATAGCATTGGATTTTATCCCATTGCAATTTTACTATTGGAATGCTTCAATAAAACTATTATTAATAAAATAGCAATTTGCAAAACGTTACATAGTAAAACAGCGAATTGGTATTCACAGCACATACTCCATGTCGGAGGAAAAGACGGCTCCAAATAGACCAAAACAAATATTAATGTCGCCAAAGCACAACAAACGAAACAACACCAAAACAACTATAAAAATCATGGCATGAAATTAAGCATAGGTCGCCGCACTAGGAGGAGGTGGAAGATCATCCTTAGGCAGTTGAGCATTCCAAGATGAAGGCTTAGCCAAGGGAGGATCTGGAGCCACCCATTGTAATTTTGACTTGGAAGCTTTGCATAAATTATCAAGCCAACAAAGCACCTCTTTGAAAGAGGACTCTTGCTCAAGTGTAAGGAAATAATCATTTGCAAAGTGCCCATTGACGACCCGATAAGAGCGATTAGGAAGAGAAATTCCCCTGATGAGCCTTCAGTCCGCTCTGTTAGTAAGCAAATAACTAAACGCTTATCTCATACGAACATATAGAGTTGGGGCAAGTAAGGAGCATCATCTAATGGAACAAAAAATCCCAAAATTATTCGACTTGTGGCCATTAATGGGTAGACAAGTTGAGGCTTCAAAAAACATAGTCCAAAATGCTAAAAGGAAAAAATTACCAAAACTCAACACTTTAAGCATGGCTAAAATAAATGTCCATTCAATCCGATCATATGCATTTTCAAAGTCGATTTTGAGAAAGATGGTCCTCTATTGAGAAACACGAGCCCATTCCATTCGTTCTCAGGTTACGATAATATTATCTAGAATATATCTACTTTTAAACCATGTTTGCTCTGATATGATGGAGGATGTGGCAAAGACGTCGCACTATATCTTGGTCAATGATCTTATAGGAGACATTCAGTGAAGTGATCAGGTTTCAACTGGTAATAAGCCCAGGGTCCCTAGATTTAGGAATAAATTTGATATCGCCATTATTAGTTATGGCCCCTTCTCTATAAACCTAAAATTAGGTCCCACAAATTGCCAAGTGGCTTTATAAAATTCACAAGGAAATCCATCCATCCCAGGGGCCTTATCATTGGCCATGCATTCCACAACAACAAAAAGTTCATCCAAAGAGAGAGGAGCATCATTGAGTTTTTGTGTTGAAGGGCTCAACCTGTGAGGCATCATGTCTAAACACTCTTGTTAAGCATGTGCTCTCTCTCTATTGTAAAACCCTGTGCTTGAAACACAAGCTTGTAGTGGTCTAGGAAAGTCGAGGAGATCTCTAACAGGTTTGTGAGTCAACTAGGATACGTCTTGATGGCTTAAATTTGCTCTTTGGCTTGTTTGGACTTGAGGGACTTAAAGAAATTTTTAAAGGCACAATCAATAATCTTAAGCCAACATAGTTGATCCCTAATTTGAGTGCTTCTGGCAAAATGAGATTCAACCACTCTAATCTTGTGTTTGAGAAACGCAGTTGTGACCTATAGCCAAGAATCAAAGGGGCTATGTTCAAGTAAAGAAGAGGCCCTCTGGTATTCCCTAGAGATAGCGCTATCAACATGCTCCCAAATTCATGCAATTTGCTTGTTGTAGTGACAAAGAAAGGTGGCAATACAACTAATTACATAATTTTGCCACTTAACCTCGTTGGTGGCATATCGTGGACATGGTGCCAAGTTCGATACTTTGGTGATGAGTTAGATAATTTCCTCATGGCTAAGTAGTGATGTATTCAGAAAGAATTGATTGCAAGGGAATTTATGAAGGTCACCTCCCCATTCCAATCTGCAGGGGATGTGACTATGATCGCGAAAAGGACAACTTCCAAATAAATTGTGATAGTTAGCCCATCAAAAACGTAAAAGGAGAACATGCATTGCTTAGAAAGCATGACATGGTCTAGCCATTTAAGAATGTGATCGACGTCGACCCGAAAATTGGACCAAGTGAACCAAGGTTTGTCAATTAATGAGTGTCACCAAAAAAGTAGGCCCATTAAGCCCCAACAATTATTCAAATAATACCAAACTTCACATTCCCTCATGCACCATCGTATAGGGAGGGTGCTAGCTTTGTCCTTAGAGCTCTCAATCATATCAAATTCGCCACAAATTAGCTCAGTGGACAAAGGTAGATAATCAGTGAGAGATCTCCAAAGCGTCATTCTCTCAAGGCCATCATTACAAGCATAAACATTGAGAACCCTAAATGATGTCCATTGATATCAAGCATAACCCAAATAATTCGATGTGACGGATCTCCTCACGATGCAATAATTAGTGAGGTAAATTTTGGTGAAATCAAAATATTAGCGTTGCTTTGTCCATCTTCATGCAAAGTGGAAAAGTGTGATGCGTAAGACTAAATACTTCTTAGACAGGCCTTAAAAGCAAACCTGAAATCTTAAGTCCTTGAAAAAAAATCTAAACTACCAAACCATTGACAAGTGATGAGTACAAAGAATTTTGAGATGACTCTATGAGACGTCGAACATTCCATGAGATTAGATTCAATATAATGAATCCTCCATGTGTAGCTCACCATGTCCATTCTCCGAGTCCTCCTCAAAGCCAAGTGCCACAAAGTGATTACCCAAAAGTGGTAGTTGGTGTGGTAGTAAAAATTCCCTTAGCGATATGGAGCAACACTTAGCCCCATTCTCTTGAAAGTTATTGCCACCATGAGGCAAACAACACAAACTTTGCATGGAAGGGTGTTATCAAAAGATCTCCCAGCATTAATAGTAACAATGATAAGATCCACACATATATATAATAAAAATATGCAAAATATAATGTAGATCAACACAACACGAGATATTGGTGAGCCAAGATGCCTAAATATGCAATATAATTTAAAAATAAAGTAATACTCTTATGGTAGGGCAACACCAAACAATATTCCTTAAGGAAGAAATAAATCCACAATTCCACTTCGAGGGGGACACCTCCAATATCCTTCTAATAAAGAGAAGACTTAACACTTGATATCTCTTACAATTATATGCATCTCCTTTATATAGACCTCTATTGCTAGTAATAGATAGATAAACTCTTAATCCCAATGTAAGCCGACTCATTACCCAATGTACTAATTTCACAAATTAGTCATTTGACCTATACAACTAAGGGAGATGTGTGCCACATGTTAGCTTCTTATCAACCCATATACATTAATATATCATATCCCTAAGTATACATCAAACAGTTGACATGTAATTGAAAATTGGCTCTACAGGTAGCTGGTAGGCTAAAAGAATAAGGAGAAATGAAAGGAGGGACGATATTGTCCATATTTTTCACACCCATTGGGTTTTACTAGTGGAAGGTGCAAGAGTTGTCTTAGGCCTTTAGATCCTAGTGGTGGCTTTTTTAGCCACCAAAATGGTCCACCCATTATTCGTTTCAACCACCTTTTGTTTTTCATGCGGTGGTTGGTCTATAGATTGCCTTGCGCAGAGCATGAGGGGGCAATCCCAAATCCTATGGTTAGGGGATTGACCACAAAAGCATGTGTTAGAGAGGTTAATGTAGGTGACTCCCTGTAAAAAGCATTCAATCCCTTCTTGAATATTGATAGATTTTTTTAAGTCATTCGTCATATCAACCTCCACACAAACTAACTTGTTGGGGCATGCATAAGAAACCCTATCTAACTCATGGCAAAGCACACACCCTATGGGTTTGATAATCTTAAAGAGGAAAGCTCATAGTGGAAGCAGAGGACCTAGTAACTCAACCCAAACAAGTACTTTGAGGGAGCTTTGTTAAGAAACCTTAAAATTGTGGAACCATGGGGACACAGTGATAAGGGTAATCTTAACGAACTAGCAGCGCAACCTAGAAAGAACTTGCAAGTGTGAGGGTCCCTTAAAGGAAAACAAGACAAAACCATTAGTGAGATGACAAAAACTAGAAACATGAAACCCCAAAGGTTCCAGTGGTGTCGAATATAGGTATTGAGGGAATCCTCGAAATACAACGAACATAATAAGCAATAAGACAATTATTCTTATGCCATCTAAAGACATTTTCAACGGCATATACTTGTTAAAAAACATTATGTTGAGGACTATCCAAGTCTATACCTCATTATAGACTTGTGGGGCAAAAAATTTAGCTCATTTCGACACCATCCTTTCCAACATTGACAACAATGGTTGAACAAATTAGTTGAAAGCCATTTAAAGAAAAACAATCCACCCAAAGGGCCAAGTAAACACCAAAATAAATGCAAGCTAGTCTTGGAAATCCCCCAGACACAATTTGAAACAAAAATGGTGGGACACAACGATCAAACACAAGACAGATATGCAAACCCTAAGGGAACAAGTTGCCTCAAGAGATTAATTCATTCCAAAACGTTTTATTCAAGTGATTTTGATTTGACATGAAAAAATTATTGATTTTAATTTTGAAATTTCATTCAAATGCCTCTTGTTGAAATGGTACCTCAAGTAAAAGGAAGCCATGTTTGTCAAAAGAGCACCAAAAGGTTGGTCCGATGTGTGTCAAGGCCAAAAAAAAATAGGGATAAAAACCATAAAACAAAATTGTAGTTATTCATATACATATGAGCATATGGATGCACACATATACATACGAGCATGGACATGTAAGAATGAAACATTTTATTGATAAGAAACACAACTTTAGTGCAAGCCCACAAGGGGTACCAATGTATAACAATCCTTGGAGACTGCCATACTTTACATTGTTTTTATACAAAATGATTAGCATTGTTTTGCTTGTGTGCAGACTTCCATACTTTACATTGTGTTTTGTACAATATGATTAGAATTATTTTGCTTATGCTTATTAATATAGTTTAAGTAGGTATTAGTATATCTCTTGTATCTACAACGGAATTGGTAAATAGGGTCTCAATTGTTTTTTGAGCCACAAAAAGGGATATAAGTAGGCAACCTACAATGTTGAACCCCTCGTCGTGGTTATAGAAGAGCTATCACATGTAGGACAGGAAAATTAACCATATCAAAAATAAAACAAAAAATTGGAATAAATATATATTTATTGAGAACTTGGTGGTTGTTTACCTAATTAATCATTATTTGGGGCTTTTCATTTTTCTCTACTGATTTTATATTTCTTTAATTTTGTACTTTCTTATTTTATCATTTCATATTGTAAGATATAAAATGATTAACATTTAGAGTTAATTTCTTAGGAAAAAAATATATATTTCTCTATAAATTTTACTTTTTTCCCATAATGGTGTCTTTAAATCTTTTTAAGGCATGAAATGTTGTTGATGGTTTTCTCTATTCTAGATAGCTTCCTTTTGATCATCTCTTTATCCAAAAAGGAATTGTCATTTTATTACAGAACATGTTCATTGCTCTCTATATATTTTATTTTGATTTACCCATTTTTTTTATAATTTAAATGTAGATCATATTCTATATCATCGTACTTCATATTCTATATCATCATATGTTTTATAGGTGTTCAATATCTCCTATTATTTCACTCAAAATTGGGATGGCTTTTGTAGCATGCAAATAATTTTGGACCCTTAGAACTGTTGTCTCTTTGCTCATTGTAATGACTAGAGCTTTCAAAATTTCAGATATTTGACTTTGTCGATGATACATTTTGCCTTTTTTTTCCCAGAGTGGCTCTTATAGCTTTTGGAAGTATGGCATGCATCTTTGCAGTTTGGAATAGGATCTTTACCTGTTGAAAATATTCTTTGAAACAAAAGTTCAACAACAAATTGAATGTAAAAAATAAACTTCAACTATCTTTGCAGCTTGGAATAGACTTGTTACCCCTTGAAAATATTTGTCGAAACAAACTTTACACAATAAATTTATAACAAACAAACAAACTCAACTAACTGGCTACTATATACCGAAAAGCTACAAAGGATTTGCTTCAATGCTATAATAATTAAAGATCTATGGAAGCAAAAGTGGAGCACATGTACCTTATGTTGAAAAAATATAATTGCTAAATCGATAACAAAAAACATAGGAAATATGTCAATGAAATTTATCATTATTGTGTTCTGTTCAAGGTATGATCCTGTAGTCCTATCTTTAAAAGGATCCACAGACCAAAGCTTAGGCAGGGGTGCCATGGAAGGGGCAACTGCAACTACAATTTAGGGGCAGGTGGTCCCATGCAAATATAAATTTAAATTAACAGAAAAATATAGAATCTATG
The DNA here is from genome assembly GCA_037957365.1 of Torreya grandis. Lineage (NCBI taxonomy): Eukaryota > Viridiplantae > Streptophyta > Pinopsida > Cupressales > Taxaceae > Torreya > Torreya grandis. The sequence goes on from JARHVA010000408.1 coordinate 302,132, forward strand.
CGACAAAATCAGGAGCAACCACTGCATATGAGGGCCAATTCCAGGTAAGGGTAACAGTGGGGAGCTGGGGCCTTGCTGCTGCTGCAATGCATTATTTGATGCCATGTGTTATGCTTATAGGATTTTGAAGACCGTTCACTAATAATTAATAGGACCAATCACCCACAAAATTTTCTGAATATTCTTAGCAGCACCAGTTAAAAAACTTTAAGAGCATGGAACCGCATGTGTGCAAAAGTCTCCTATAATTTCTCTACAGCCCCTGCCAAAAAAATATTGCTTTGCCCCCTCCATGGGACCCCACTCTCAGTCCACCACTTGGTCAATAAGTGTTCCTGCCTTCTTGAAAGGATGAAGAACATTTGAAAAATTGCCTCCAATTCATTACATCCATCATAAATAAATTACACGAGTTCTACTGTACATTTTTTTGTAAACATACATACTTCATCACAGTCAAATGCTAATTTTTTAGCATTCATATGAAACTAGCTATTGTGAGTTATGACACGGAAAAAGAAGACTTCTGTAACCAGTCACAGATGGCTCCAGACAGAATGTCATGTGTTAAAGGTCAAATAATACAATAAGGAAAAGTTAGATTGGGTCATTTGATTATCTATGACATCATCTTTACATATATGGACCTATGGCTGGTGATGAATATGGGATCAACAGCTCAGTAGCAAGCACAAAGCCCAGGGCTGCACTACTCTAGGATAATAATATTAGAACGAGGCAGATTTCGAGTTGGTGTGCCATTTTTGTAACTTCCAGCAGTATCAGGACCAGTTGAAGTTCGACGTAAGTCACCCCTCAGAAAGTATGGCTTTTGATCCATCATGACAGCTGACACAGAGTCTTTTTCACCATTTAATTTTTTTTTTCCTCCTTCACAACCATTCTTCAACAGTTTTCCACTGCGTATTTCATGTTTCACCAAATTAGCCTGATAACTGGGTCCACGTGAAATTAATGGCAGATAAGAGGAAGAATCTCTCTCGAATTTTATTTTGTCTTGAATTTTTTGGGAGCTAAATTTTATATCTTCAATGTTTGGAGTTTGATATTCCATTGTCTTGGCACTTCCTTTCTTTCTACCTGACATTCGTAAATTCTTTTGAATATGAACCTCCAAAATCAATAAATGATTGTTCAGCAATTCAAAAATGCAAATGTCTTGCAGCTTCAGATTATAATTGACAGCAAAATCTCTCCATCCCCTCAAAGAATGTGGTATTGTATTATGTCCTGGGGATATTGCTGACCACTCCACTTTATCAGGACCCAAGAGAATTATGTCAGCCTTGCTCTTTGGAAACCATTTTCGCATAAAGTCTAATGGAATGTTCTGCAATACAGGTGCAGCAGGAAATGAATTGTCAGTATGTACAGTTGCACAATTTCCAATAATAGAAAGCAGCCAATTTATGAAACTAAACCATATCAAGTCAAATCCTTCGCTCAAGTAATATTCCTGAGAGAAACGTTTTCCCACCACTGTTATGGAGAAATGGAAAGATTTGTGTGTTGTGTATGAAAGAGTTGGGTGATCAGACAAGTGAATTAGATCCTACCATCCAGCCTGTCAAATCAATAGTCTTTTCCAAGACGTAAATTTCTATGTACAAAGGCTCCAAGTATAAGGAAAATGACCTTCAGAACCCTTTCTATATCCATGAAATAAACCCATAAAGTTGCAAATCCTACCCAGGAATTTGTTTACTCATAATGCAAGGTTTTTTGACAAACCATCTTTCATTTCAATTTTGACTATGACTGAAAAAATCTATTCAAAAGTTCAGATAACATTTCTAAAATTATGGTAAAGGATTAAGATGAAAGACAATGCTCATGTTGAAAAAACATGAAAACGTGGGGAAGGGGGTATTTTTTAAGCTATTAAATCAGTAGTAAACAAAACATACTATAACAGATATATTAAGTCAATGTAAGACCCTTCCCTATTACAGAATAGCATTGAACGTATTCAAGCAAAGGATCTTTAAGTTTGTAGACTGTAAACGAATCTAACTAGGCTCTGTCATAAAAATGGTGCCCAAGAGACCTAGAGCATCACCATTGGCCAACGAAACACCGCATCCATTAGAACCAATTTACAGCAGGAGACAAGTGTTGAGGCTACGATAAACAAAGTCAGAAAAGGTCACAAAACTGGAGTTTACCCTCAACTCTGTGGTATGCTTTACATAATTTAATTGGATGATGAGTTTTAGGATGAACCCTAATCTCTTCATGGCCGGCCAGATTTCTCTTATTTTCACCTGGATGTGTCTCATAACATTAGACAAAAAGAATATGGGAGAATAGAGACTGTAAATACATATGATTAAGAAAGGGTACTGTATTGCCTACATCCAAATAAAACAAACTGGGAAATCCACAAGGCATATCTACAGAAATACACAGTTGAATTAAAACATTTTGTTTTCCCAACAAGGGCGGACCATTTAACATAACCACTTACGATAGAATACCCATCCATCCATCCATATTTTCTGGAACATGAAGTCATATCAAATGGTTCCATACACACCTACAGGCCAATTATGAGGTCCCTCACAAGAAATGGCTACCACCCATGTCTCATCCAATGCCCCGTAGCTCAACCAAGCAAAGTATGGCATATAAGAAAATTCCCAGTGATTCTGACATGTGATGGCGATAACAGAAATGAACATGTAACTCCATTATCTTTAGTCTAATGGCTGAGACTTGTATACCAGTAGAAATCCGCCCACCAAAGGCCTAAAAACTATACCTGATCCAGGAGGATATGAACCTTTAATCAAATTGCATTATAACGGTATCACTCCATGCCATGTTCCAACTTCATCAACAAGTTTGCGATCATCACAAGCACAAATGGTCATACTGTGGAGTCCTAGCTTCTCTTCGTTGATGCCACACAAATCTGACAGTGTCAGTACTGTTCCACGCAGCTCTACAGTGGCATTACCAGAAGACAACAAAACAATGACTAGTTACAAAGCAGCTGTTCCTAACTATTGTATTGGTCCAACCAACCCTTTTTCTTCCACACTTGTATATTAGTGTACACTTCCATTCTTTGTAGAGAGTTAGTCGAGCAGGCATAGACTAGGAAGTCCATTACTGTCAAACATCACGACACATCCGATCTCCCGGATCTTGACAAAACTGTTGCATAACATAACTTTGCAATATACAGTTCTAATATGGTGTCCATTGTTCTTCTTGTCTCTTTCCTTTGTCTCTTCGCTCTTTGATATATCTTTCGGCCTCTATCATTGCATAAATGTTTCTGCAAATAAACCATTTAATCCGTTAAATATGGTTGCCCACCAGTTCTCCTTCCAGGCCCTGGATCAATATCTAAAGAGCAGAGCTAATCAAAATAAAATACCATTTATGGTCCTCTTTATGAAAACCATAGCAGTTTGCTTGAGAAATTCTGCATGCATAGAACTCACCCTTTTAAGGGTTGCGTTTTTTGTGATTCTTAACAACAAACAGCTTTTTGTTCTGTCCCTTATCATCGGATTTCAACATCCAATATTTCATAAGATCTTAACCACCATATAATAATTCTACTCTGCTATATTTCCAAACTTTTCAAATATATTTCTGTAGGTCTTAACAACACCATAAAACTAGCCCCCGATTCCCCCCTACATATACTTGAGATATTTTGAAATATACTTGGGCATAAACTCGTGAAAAAAATCTTTGAGCAACCTCGCTAGAAAACTACATGCTCATGTTATAATTTTTGTTGGATTTATCTTTATAAACAACACCCTAACGTCTTAAATCTTATTCCTTTACAATTGTTCTTTACATCAAATGTTCATTTCTGCATGTGAATGTGGCTTAGGGCCCAAACATATTAAAATATAATATACTGTGATGTTCTTGAAGGCCACAACCATGTTACCAATTCTGTTACCGTGTTACAGCTATAACATCATTTTTTACTGAATAGAAGCTTCTTTTGAACAATTCAACATGCTTCATCTTACAATGTTAACATCTTTTAGGACAAATTAAGAAGACCACAATGCAACAAAAGACACCAGAAGACCACTAACAAGCCTCCTCAATGACAGCTTGAAGAGTACAAATATTATCAATAGTCTGTAAATAACTCCTCAAGCCTCCTTGTCCCCTTGCTCTGAATTTACCACACTAGAGCTGCTCAGAAATCCTCATGTCCAACGCTATGGCATGAAGTTTGACAAATGCATGCTCAATCATAATATTAATACAGTTCTGCAGGTCTGAACTATCTCCTGATTTGTTAATAGAGTGGGTAATGTGCTGTGACCAAGAGGGAGGCAATCCTGCGCAGACAATCGCATGCAATAAGTCTGCAATAGGAAAAACAAGGGATTCAATGCCTATGTTCCATTGAGGAGATAAGGAAACAGGGGATGTGAAAATCAGATGCCTAGACATTGCACCCGGATCCTAGAAAAAAGAGGGATGTCCAGGCGAATGACCTAAAAATAAAATAAAATAACAATATAAAAAGTTGAGAGCATTAAACAATAGAATAATTTGAAGTAATTGTAGTTCCTACTGGTAATTGTAGTCCCTATTGGATATCCATATCAATGCAGAGGCGAGATTAAAGTAAAAATCTCAGTACCCCGTTTGCCAATGATATAGACCACTATCTGAGTGCTCATAAACTTGCTAGGCATGTGCCAATTGCAGGAAGTCACCATTATTGGAGTCGATAATCTTTTCATCAAATTGGTTGTTGTGTGCAACCCAAAAGCACCGGTTTGCAATGTGATATGTCGACCAATCAAGTAAATAACAAATAGTGTTCTTCTGGAATCAACTGTGAAATAAAGTTATTTTCTGACATTTCGGATCTCACTACTAGATCCATCTTCAAGGAAGAGAAGATTGAAGTAAATAATGTTCAGTCCCCACATATATAATATTATTTCTTGTACTAGAATGATTAATGTTTGACAATGAGGAATGAATAGGGATGGATTAGGACGATGAGGAAGTGATGAAGACGATGTTGATGATGAAGATGGACCTCCAAAGGCCATGTCACACAAGACCAAAGTGCCCAATCATCGAAGTACCAATTTGAGGATATACCAAGATGTTCCCTAAACAAAGCTCAAGACTTCTTCCACTTCCTTATTAACATCAACACGGGAAGAATGTTGGGCATGGATAGGGGGATGATGGTTATGAGGATGGATGGAACGCGATGGAACAGGATGCTTTGATGGATGGAATAGATTTTGCCCCCAAGTGTAAAGTACCTATAGACAATGGATTTACATGACCCCAAAGATTGGTGTTCATCATGGTACTTGCCCAAGGTGCAATAGGAATGGTTTTCAGCTGTGGACGACTATTTCTCTTCCTCTTTTGATTGATTTTATTATTATTATTATTATTATTATTATTATTATTATTATTATTATTATTATTATTATTTATTTCTATTTTTATTTTTAACTGTTGCAGCATTGAATCCTTCAAGTATGTGTTCTAGAGATGTCTTCAAGAACTTCGTCGATTGCTTGATCAACTGCTTCCAAACATCTTAACAAGTGATCATCATAACCCCTATGAAAGAGGATGCTGCCAAGTAAAGTGAAGCGGAAGGCGCATTGGATGAAGAATTGTCGTTGGTGGCGTAAAATATTTAAAGGGATAGTGTGATCATGGAAGTGTAAATGTTTGGAAACCAAGGGGGATATGGACCAACAGTCACACACAGCATTGGCTGCGTGAAGACATTTGAAACCTCTGATAGGATGGCGATGAAAGGTCTCTATTTCGTGGGATTGGGAGTAGCGACAAGTGTGATCATTTTGGGGTTCTCTATTGTTCTGATATTGCATTGTGCCAATACAAAGGGAAGATGGAGTCCCTCGTCTATTGGCGCCTCAAAAAGGTTTTCACCAATAGACTTGCTTTTATGTTTGGGATTTTGATCTTTGTTGTCCAATAGCACCTAAAGGAGGTTTTCGCTATGGGACTCGGATTTTTTATTTTGTTGCTTTGATTGATGGTTAGATGTGTTTTGACTAAGGAACTCTTCCTAATCCCCAAATTAGGCTGATGTGTCGAGATTGATTTTGAATTCCCTTTCGAGTTCCTTTGGTTGGATGTTGCTTTGAATTCCCATGATTTCCGTGATAGCTTCACTGTTCCGAAATAGGTCTAATGGTAAATGGTCTGGTTGGTCCTAGGCGATGATTACGAGATGTTGGACGTCAAAATGGATGGTAGGGACAACAGTGTCATCGAAAGCATAGTTCGCACAACCGTAACCAGCAAGTACTCGCCAAGGGATCATTTTGGGCAACCGACAGTTATTTGACAAAGTTGGTCGAATAACCGCCAATAACCAACAAAGGCAAAAACTACTTAAATTTATCAAAAAAACATTACTTTTTTATAAATTGCAAAAGCAAAATTGATCAAATGAGTGCAAAATGTTGGGAAAGTGTTTTCTATTAGATTTGAATACAAATAAAGTACAAAATCGCATAATCATGCAAATACAACAGACTACAGTGATGTTTATAGTCATAGTTTTATACAAGAATCTACAAGTACAAATTACAAGAATCTATAATTTTCTCTTCCCTGTTCTTGGAAAATTAAGGGAGATTGAGAAACTCTAGTCCTCCCACTCAACTGCCCTACCTCGCTCTATCTAGAAGGTTGCCCCTACCCCTCTGGCTCCACCTCTACCTCTGTCCCTGCCTCATCTTCAAGGATGTCCTCCAATCCAATCTCTCCTCCTACAACTGCACCCTCCATAGCTTGCCTCTCGAAATCAGCAATCTCGTCCTTTGTGAACATGGGGGCTCCTCATGTGCAATCCAATCGCTGTGTGGATCAACCTCATCTAGATCGATACGCCCCTCTGATGTGTTCTCCAACTTATTTGTGTGAAGTCGAAGATTGTACTACACAAAAACCAAGTCATAGAGGCATTGTTGGCTCAACTTGTTACGCTTCTTCGTGTGAATGGAATCACAAACTCCAATTGCACTCACATCCAAAAGCACTACAAGGTTGAGATAAAATGTGGAGGGCTAGCTGTTGAAGATGTGGGGTATTTTCATCCAATCTTCCCACCACGATCCTGCAAACAAAATATTCAAAAATTTGTAAGTAATTAATAATTGTAAATATGTACTTGGTAAGGTATAAGTAAAGACTTCATTTTCTATTATCTGTTGACTGCGTGGCTCTCCCTCAAATAGCTAGTGCTAAAAAAACGAGTCTCCCCCTTAGCTGCTTGTAGTTTTTCAACACTACAATAATGAAGTCCCTCACCTTAAGGTCAAGTGTCATACTCTCAATGCATGTTGAAAGCCCTTCCATGACCTCTCCACTAATATCTGCGAAGCCATCGGAGTAAAAAATTTTGCGGTTGAGATAGTACCATGTTGTATGGATGGGTTGATAGAATTGATTGTTCCACCTCCGATCAATCAACTCCCAAATGGGATCAAATCTGACACAATCCCCCCTATAATAGTTTTAGACAGCCTCTTTGGCCCTATCCATGGCCTCATAAATAAAACCCATTGGGTTTTGCTCCCCATCCACCAATCGCAAAACCCTCACCAAAAGCTCTGACACTTACAAAGTTACAAAAAAATTAAATTTAGTGTTACAAACTTATAAAATAAATACTTTAAGTTCAAAAAATTGAAAATAAGGGAAACAAATTGAAATTTAAATTGGAATTTCAAATTACCTTGACGATCTCTGTAGCTCTCGTTTCAAAGGCCTCAATGAAAAATGTCTTCTCAACCTTGATTTCATAAGCTTTCTTGGAATATGATGACTCCACTCATGCTTGAGACAAACATTTACTTCAAAGGAATCAACAAACTGCCAATACTTTATAACGTAAAAAAGTTCATTATAAACATGGTGACCCATGCTCGAACAAGCTCTTTTCCCTTGGTGTGCTCTCTCATCAAGTTGAGAACCCAAGGGTTATTGTATTTATATTTTGTTATTTCTCTAGCTTCTATAACCGATCGCACCCAATCAAGTTTGTCTATGTTCTCCAAAAGCATGTTAAGGCAATGGGTTACACAAGGGGTCCAAAAGAGAGATGGATGTCTCTTCCTGAGAAGTCTCCCAGCTGTCACATATGTTGTTGCATTGTTTGTGATAATTTGAACAACATTCTCGATACCCACCTCTACAACAACCTACTCTAGCACCAAACTAAAAGTTTCTGCATTTTTTATCTTGTTAGATGCATCAATAGACTTCAAAAAAAACAAGATTACCATTTGAAATGTCAAAAAGTTAATGAGGATGTAGTTCTCTCCATCTATCCATCCATCGGAAAGGATGGTGCATCCGAACTTACGCCACAACCTCTTTTGATCTTTAACAATTACCTTTGCATCTTCAACTGCATTTTGGAACAACTTCTCACTTAAGTCTTTTGAAGAGTGTGTCTTGTACCCTTTCCCTGCAACTGTCAATATTGTTACCAAATATTCTCAGTACGGACTCCTCACCATGTTGAAGGAAAGGTTGTTGAAGTACCAAAAATTTGCACATGCTTTATCTACTTCCGCATGTGCCCGTTTGTTTCATCATGTACCTTACAACGAAGGTTGTGCCTCAAGTATATTTCTAGGCACAAAAAGGAAGTGTATCTGACTCGAAGTCAATGAAGATTTGCCATGGCGTTTGTGTGGCCCACAATTTCTGACATCGTTATTTATATCTTCTTCCTCTACCGATGTGAGAGTAATGGTCGTTAGGACTGCTTGCATCCATGCCTTTTCTAATTTATTTTCGTCCAGCTCAACAATCATCTCTCGTTTTGCCTTTTTCGTGACACTAGGACAAGACATGACGTCGCAACAAGGAATGCATGAAAGGTAGTATTTCAAACGATTGATGCCTCCTGACATCCTCTTCAAACAAAAGTTACAAATTGAAATCGTCTGGGATGATCCAACTCGTGTGACATACTTCCAAACACCGGTGCAAGCATCAAGAGGCGCTGATTGGTTGCCACTAACTGAATATGTCCCCAATGCACTAGTGAATGCCATTGTTTACTAATGGATAACCTGCAAAATGCAAACATGTTGAAAACAAAATTAAAAAAATAAAAACATTTAACACAAATTAAAATAGGATAAATAAATAATAATAATAAATTATTAAACAAAAAATAAAATACATTTAACGAACAAATTGAAAACTATAGTCTATAACGGTTCAAAAAACAACAATAAATAAATTATAATGATAAATAGAAATTAACTATAACGCGAACGGTTAAAAAACAACATTTTTAATCAAAAAATATAAAAAATTAACTAAAATACTAAACACTAAAATTTAACAAAATGCATGAAATTTGAACAAAATGCGAATTGGTTCCAATGATCACAAAGAACCCTGTTCTGTTCAGTATGAGAATTGGTTCCATCAGAGGAGATTGGAGTAGAAATCGAAGGCCTTTTTAATAACAATAGGGACATGAGATAGATTACCCTCTAACTGAATACCAAAAATTTTGCTCTTTTGCTTCTTAATTTTCAAAAATCGGAAGAAGAATTTGGATCCCATATCACCAAGTTTGAGCCAAGTCAGACTGGAGCAAATATGAGCTCCTCTGGCGAGGTAACATTGGGATTCCCTGATCTGATGCTCTAGAGAATTGAGTTCAACCACAAGCCTTTCATTGGAGGGATCAAGTTCGCTTTCAGCGAAAATTAACTTCCCTGAGTGATCCTAGCAGCTTTCATACAGTGTCTAGCCTTAAATTGTCCATATGTTCTTGCAAAGTTCCTAGAGAGTTCCATAGAGGAGATCCACTTCACAATGCCAGGAGATTCACATGAGAGACTCCCAATGTTCCAAGAAGAGAGGATACCATCCATACAAACTTGATCATTCAAGTGAGAGACATTAAACTTGTACAGACCTTTTAAAGAAGCAAAATCTTTAGTAGCATCATCACTCAAGGAAACAATAACCTCAATGGGATGGTGATCCGAGTTAGCGAAGTGCAGGACATTGACAACATTACTAGCGCTGTTTGGGGTCACCTAGGAGTCATTGTTCATGTAGAATCTATCGAGCTTGGAATAGAGCCTTTTTCCACTAATCTAATTATTACACCAAGTCTACTAGATACCTTTACTCTGTTTTTTACCTTTATGAAGAGGGTCAAAGAGTCTATGTATTCTCTTAAATTTAGACCAAAAGAATGGTTCATTACCTTTCCAAGACTGGGGATCCCCCCCAACTTTGTCTTTTTTTTCCTCCACCATGTTGAAATCACCTCCAATGGCCCAGGGGACATTCTTGAGGTCGAATGCAAGCCAGTTCTAGAGCTCAGATCTCTCTCTATAGTCATTGGAAGCATATATATTACAAAGACCAAAACAATGATTTTGTTTTTCCAATAAAACCCAAACAACCCTATTACAGGGAGAAACCCCGTGATCAATAATGTACTCCCACCCATCAAGATTAATCAAGATGGAGGCCCCTCCTTTACCTCTCTAATGATTGGTCAAAAACTAAGCAGCATTTGGCCAACTAGAATTAAGGACTAGAGACATTGAGAGCTTGTTGTTTTGACCTCTGGAAGCATGAAAAAATACAACTTCTCTCTGGAGTGTTTGAACTGCCTCACAATAGGTCTTCTATTGGGGGTTTCCAAACCCCTAACATTCCAACTTATAATCTGCATAGAAAAGAGACGGAGGAGGGTCACTTAGTCTGACCTTGGGGCTTATCCTCAATGTTATAAAGCCTTGTGAAACAATCGGGCACCTTATTCTATTTTGGTTTCCTCTTGTTACCCACATCAGAAATTCCAGGGGGGATGTCTTTAGATTTCTTATAGTTAATCATGGGAGCTTGTCCATAAGAGAGAAGCATTTTCAGTCTTGAGCCTCTTGCCACCTCCTTTAGACTTCCAATTTTCAGTCACATTAGGTTCCCTGAGGGCCAAAGGAACAACCTCAAGGGCAGAAGCAGAAACTGAGCTATTCAATTGTTTCATCACAAGTGAAACCAACATAGGAGAAGGTTCAGCGCATTTTTCAATCAAGTTAGGTGATGACAAACTGCCAAGGGTACAATTATTAACATTAGGGGGATCTGCTAAAATGACCACATATTCCTCAGAGGGAGAATCCTTACGCTGTGAGTCTGAAGAATCCATTGGAACCTTCTGATCAAGGATAGCCTCTTCTAAATCATCAAGCAGGAAATTATGCAAATCAGACATGCAGATCACCATATCAACAGGCGGAGAGGAGGATCTACAGAGTTGGGAAGAGCATGTAGGCAAATCCTTGCCTCTCTTCAAAAGTCACTGGAGCATTTTTCCCTAAAGACTCCTCAGGGGAGGCACAGCCTTTGAGGGTTCACCGCTAAAGATGGGGTTTTCAAACAATTTAAGGTCTTTTGTTGGAAGAGAACCCATCACACACTCACCCTTTTGTGTCTCCTGGACTTTTTGCTTGTTAAGGTAATCTTCCTTGAGAACTAGCAAAGAGCAATGCTTTCTGACATGCCCATCTTTTTTACAGAAAAAACAAGCATTTAAACCTCCCAGACCTTTGACGGCACAAATATGAGAGGCCCCTTTGATTTTAAAAATAAGGGATTCAGAAAACACATCAAGAGGTTCTAGGGAGATCAAAACCTTGGCATTCATATGGGCCAAGGACCTTCTAGTGTCCTCAATTCGAAGGACTTCCCCAAGGGGCTTTAGAGCTTTAGGTAAAAAGTTCCATAGCTGAATAGGAACATTTTCGATGTCTACCCATCTAGGCGCAATTTTGAAGACAAGGTCATTACAGTCCATGTCAGAGTTCCATGGAACCACCTTAAACAGAGATTGACCAACATTCCATACAGGTTTACTAATAGACCTCCTCTGCATATTGGAGTTTTTACATAAAATCATAAACACTCCCCTTTGAACCATTCTACAAAAACTAATATAAATTCTCGTTTTCTTTCCCCACACAGAATTGAACCAGTTATCAAAAAAATCCTAGACAGGAGAGAATTTGTATTCAAACAAACAAAAAAAACTCCAACATTTTTTAAACGGGTTTCTTCCTACAAGAGGTCTTTTTCCATTGAAACTTTGGAAGCAGAGTAAGGGTTTTTCCAAGTCTAGGGCACTTACCAATTTGGACTTCGACACACTCCCTCGCTACATGCTCAAATTCGTTGGAGATACTGACAAGAAATTATGTGTCCTCTGAATGCTTAGCTGCCTCTTCTTGTCGTAGAATCTCACTGAACAATTTCTTCGAAGCTCCAACCCTTCCTTCACCTTCCTCTCAACCGAAAATGTCTCACTGTCCTTGAGATTGCAATCATTAGCAGACTCAAGAGGACCCACTATTTCTTTAAAACCGCCATCCTCTTCACTAGCCGCATGCTCGAGACTGTCTTTTCCGTCACACACCATACTCAAAAGCAATTAATAAAATAGACTCTCTTTTCTCCAAAGGTTGCGGGTACAAAAAACCAAGTGGAGGGACATAGGCGGGTACGAGACAGCCAGGGAAAATAAAACACACCACAAAAGAAAAAAGCATTAAAGAAAGTCAAACATGAAGCTGAGACCAACCAAAGTTACCATGGGCACCAAAAGCAAAAACACATTAACACAAAGGGAGCAAAGGCAACCAAGGTGAGCGATAAAGAGAGCTTGGGACACCATCAATAGAAAATGACTCTTCGCCTACCCACTGCAGAGCTCCAAGCACCTCTTTTACAGTTTTTTTTTTTTTTTTTGTAACTATAATTTGTATAAAATATATGTTTTTTTAAAAAAATTATGTATTTTTTTAAGTTGCCGAGTATTGGCAAGTATTTGCAAAGTTTTTTTTTTTGGTTGGGTGAGTACTCTCTAAGTACAAGTATGTGAACTATATCTAAAACTACACGTGAGAAGCAAAAGAGATAACAATATGGCATAAACCCAAATGAGTATGGAAATAATCATATGATAAAATTAATCATGTGAAAAGGAGGACCCTCACCAAAAGGAACCACCGATAGAGCCAAGCCAGTGTATGTCAAGGATCTAGTCTCTATCAAATTTTGGAGTAGAAGGGTCAGCATCCTTGTCAATCTCCACAAAGGTTCAATATAAAGTTCAATGATGTCCTCAAGAGACTAGTTTGGGCCACATATATATACTCTCCAAGACATGCAACAAATTGACCTCAAAGCAAATGAATTGTTTAGACACTAAAACCTTAAGCTCCGCTACAAATAGTTGCATGGATCCAAAGGGTCAGGATTGTCGGCAATCACCACAAAGCATCAATACAAAGTTCAATGATGTCCTTTAGAGACTAGCTAGGGACACAAACATATACTCTCCAAGAAATGCAATAAATTGACCTCAAAGCAAATGAAATGTTTAGACACTATAACTTTGAGCTATACTACAAATATTTGCATGGATCCATTGTGGAGGCCATTTACTTGGAAGAGGCTGATCCAAGATCACAATGAAATTGCTATTTAAAAAGGGGCCTTGAATTGGTTAAATGCAATAGAGGCAAAGGAAGAGGCACAGGGGGAGAGAATCCAATAGACCAATAGAAATACCAATTCCATTGACATATTCAAGGTTTAGGGTGGATGAGACAAATGGTAGTGTCTCTTCTCCTGCTTTTTGATACTCTATTCTTCACGTATTTCATCCATGGATGTCATAACCCATAAATTTTGCATATTGGAGATCAGCTTTCAAACTTTTTAGACAAAAATAAAATCTCTCCTTTGTGTAAATGAGTGATTGGTTTGTACTTTGCCATTTAGTGCATATTTTGTTTATTTAGACTTCTTTGAAGTTAATTTCTTTTAGAGTAAAAACTTTGGAAAATTTCAGTATCACAATTCTTTTTGTTCAGTCATCGTGGCAAGTCTGACTCAAGTTTGACTCTTCATTCATGGAGTTTGTGTTTTGATACTATGGTCCCAATCATCTTCCTGATCATTTACGGACATGTATATAATTTATTTTGTTTATTCATTTAACTTGAGTATTGCATCAAGTTCCTTAATCTCTGTTCTTTCCAACTGGATATCACTTATAGTTATTGTCACTTGTTTTATGCTCGAAATTAATTATTCTAAAAATGGATCGAAATTAATTATTCTAAATATGGATCCGCACAAAGAATATTTTTTCATCTACTTGGTTACTGCTTAGAAATTTTGGACACTGGAGTTACATGTCTAAATCCCCAATAGAATCCAAGGATAACAGTAATTAAAAACACATACATGAATAATTTTAGAATGAATTAAAGAGAGTTGTGTATAGATATGTTTATAGATATGAATGGAAAATCCATAAAATAACAATATTAAAATCATTAAGATATACATACACTTTACATTTGATGATATAAGAATATATAAAATTTACTGTAGTCCTATTTGAAAGGGCATTGCATGTCAAGGAGGATATTCTGGGGAAAAGTTCAAATACCTATCTTTGCCTTATCAATTTTTTAGGAAAACAACAAATGGAAATTCAAAGTGAAAGAACACGAACATTAAGATTCAGATTTTAGGGGCAATCTTCAGTTGACAACACAGTAAATGGATAAATCTAATGTGTTATGATAGGAATGAAAAAAGAGAGAATGCAATAAACAAAGATCAACGATATTCACATAGGAAAAGAACAATATTTGCAACAACAAAATTGGCAACTTTATTTATATGAGAGGTATGTACAACAATCTCTGAGGAGAGATGTAAACATATCACTCTCTGATCTTTACAGCATCGAGTAGTGGATGTATAAATGAGCATTTAATAGTTTTACTATAGAAGAAGAAGAGGCACCTTTGGAAGATGGATTGCTTCATTTTTCAATGGTTACTAAAATGCTGAGTTGGTGAGGCTTATCAGGAGGCAGTTCAGAACAGCCAACTTGTCAGGGCCATTATTCCTTTGTTATGGCTCCAATTGGCTATTATGAACACTCCCTGCAATTGGGAAGGATGTGGTCGATCCATTAGCAAGAGCATTTTCTTTTGTATTTTGTAGCTAGACATCTGTAACTCCATTTTCCACTTATTATTTTTTCAAATCATAAATAAACAGCAGTCTGGATGCATTCAAAACAATGAAGTTTAGTCTGCAAAACTCAGAAGTGGACAAGATTCTCACCATTTGGTCAGAAAACACGAAACAATGTTTTGGCAGTGTTTCAATTCTCCTGGAACAGAAGATCTTGCCCTGGTTAGTTGTATAGATCAGATTACGTATCTAATCCTATGCCTTTTTGTAACCTAGGCCCTTGGGCCTTCAAGGGATTCTATCTGTTATATCCCCAAAAACCTTTATCCTGACTTCCCTACAGTTGTTCCCTGTTTTACTTCCCATCTCTAGTCACATGGATGTCATCCCAAACATAATATTCCCAATACATTTTAAAAACCATGAAATATACATGAATATTTCCACCATTCAGGTTAATATGGAATTTAATTTGGCGTCATAACATGCTTCAAGCTCTATATATTGTAAAATATATGCATGGAAATCAACCATAGAAATTTTTCATATGTGTATTCTATTAAGTGCCAATGTACTTGTACCAAAGCCCAGAGGTAACTTGGATAAGAGAAGATGACCGTTCAAACATATGGAATGGTAAAGAGCTCTTCAAGTGTAGCTTGTGTTTTGAAGCATGGTCAAGAATGTGAGTCTGAGAAAAGCTCAAATAAGTGCATAAATCCTAGCACTAGCATGGGGAATAAAGAAGCCAACAAAACAATTAAAGATTAGTTTAGCATTAGGTATGTCTAATAGATGGTGGGATCTAGGTCCTTCAGCATTGTAGATGTCTTTAAAAAGGCTCGCATGCTTTGATATCAATATGCGTTGCACACCTAGTGGAGAGGGGGGCACGATAGCCATGAACTTTGCATCATTTCTGCCAACATAATAATATGGAACTTGCCAACATAATAATATGGAATTCGTCAACATATAAATCAGTGGGTTTTATGCTGAAGTCATGTACCATTCAGCCATACAAATGCTGGGAGCTTCATCTCTGGTCATCAACATGCATAGAGCTTTGTAGGGAAGTAGTCTCCCTAGCCTAAGATTCATAGTGATTATAGAGTGGTGCTTATCATAGATCTAGGCATTTTCAAGGACTGTCTGACACATAACATAAGAATGCTAGATCCGAGGAGCAATGCTAGAGTTTTAAAGCCCTCTGTACCTATAACTGTGATCCATAAACAATCAATGATATACCATATACCAATAAAATTGTATAACGGTTTCTGTTTATCTAGAATTTTTAATCTGAAACCACTACTTATGATTAAGAAAACGCTCTTTTTTTTCTATATAAAACTTATTTGAACTTGGCAAGACATTCTGCTAAAAAAAGAATACCTATCTATTGATAGTATTGAGCAAAAACTTCCTAGTGCTGCTTCACTGATAAGGTATACCCCGATTTCAATATACTCTTGTGTTCAATTCAATGATGCATTGCCTATTATAAAAATGAGAGAGAACTTACTAGGCGAAATGAAGGGCAAAGATGAGTCTTTTTCATATCTACCAAGAAATATGGCCTCCTAATTTTATCCATAAGTTCCTTAACACGGAGACCCATTTGACTTCCTTGCCGCCCAATAGCCAGTTGGTAATCACAAATTCTAGTTTCATTTCTTTCAATCTTGACTTCCTTCTTGTAAGATGATAACGTATGCTTCAGCATCTCTACATCTTTGACAGATCCACCTGCATTTAAACAGTTCAGTTCAAACAATCAGAAACCTGTGGCTGAAGCAATCAAACAAAAATGTGACAATCATTCAAAAATAAACTCACACCTGTTTTTAGCATATTTGTACATTCTGTGGGATTAGCGGTTGATACTGGCATCGATGAATTGAGATTATAAGCTGGGGGAATCTGGTCAATCCTTTGATCTTCAGAACTTAGCTTGTCAGCTTCTTTGCAATAGAACCAACATAATATGCATGATGTCTTCTACTTTCTAGGCCCTAAGTTCATTTCATTTTTACTACTAAATTTATTATCATATACAGTCATATAATAATGTTGGACAGCAACTCTCACCGAAGCTAAAAGTGTGGCACAAAACATAAAAAGGTCTCACTTACATCTTTTCCTTGCAATGGAGCCGTGCCTCTTGTGAACTGGTATTGTAGTGCACGGCACAGCTGAATTCCTTGTGTCGGTACCATTTTCTCTGATCTTCTCTTTGGTGCCAATTGAGAGATTGTTTGCAGGAAAAATGGAGCTTTGGATATTTTTTGTTTTTTCTTGTCCTTCCATAAGGGATTCAATACTTGTAACGCTGAAAGCACTTTGCTTCTCACAACCACTTCTTCCAAATATCTGAACAATAAAGTGGGATTTGCCAGCATGCTTAAAAACTAAGAAGTCCCCAAACTCTATGGAATGGTCTGATACAAAGCTTTTCCAGCCATGTTCAATGGTCATTACTGTGCCCATGCAACATAATTCTGCATGCCAAAGTTGACCACTAGGGCCTTCAAGAATGACATCTGGACCCATCCGGTCATTGATTTGTTCAACAAACTGTGGCGGTATTTTCTGCAAGAACAATGCAGAGTCACGATGATTCCTGATGCTGAAGTTTGGATATGTCACTCACTAGAGTGATTCTAACAAATACAAATGTATTTTCCCTTGATTCTCATTGTCCAATACAATAGCTCATTCAATTCTCATTTATCATGTGAGTTAGGGAATGCACATGCCATGATAAAATATTCAAACCCTAAAACCTTCCAAACAGCAAGAGAGGCAACAGAATAAAGCTTTAAATACAGGATAAAATTGTCTGAAAGGAAATTAAGACACAAGGGCATTCCGCTCTACCATTCTCAAAGAATAAGGAAAGTTTATCAAAGATGAAAAAAAAAAAATTAATACTGTCATATTGCAAGTTCGCATATGTGAGTACAGCTTGGCATTAGAGGAATAAAGAACCAAAATTCAAGTGAAAGATATTCCTACTTAGCAGTAGCATACTCAAATAGAATTTCCTCGTTAACAAGTTTTTATCAATCTTCAGGTCTGAAGATTGGCAGTACTGATCATGATGAGAATACACATGATTCGCATTAACATATTAAAATACGTAACTGAAGCATCGCATCACAATGAGATGCATCATCTGAATAAATATAAGAGCTTTTGCTACTCTCTGTACTTGAAGTACGTTTATATAGGTGATCACCAAATAGAGTTTGTGGCCATGTAAGTAGTTTCCTAAATGACCCATCAGCCCTGCACATTCCCTTAAGAGTATTATCAAATCCTGCATTGGCCCTTTTGCTTTGATATATGATGATGTTGTTGGTTCTTCAGGCCTGAGCCTTGCTACACACATGACAATGCTGGCCTCTTCTCATTGTTTTCTGCTTTTGTCTTCGGCAACTAAATGCTTTCTTGAGGGATCTGACCCTCACAATACTATTTGTGCATACCTTTTATGATTCAGGGTTTAATCATTTAAGGTTTACCCATTGTTTTTAATGCTTCTTTAGTGCTTTGTACTTCGTTACTTTTCATAATCTAGGATACATTTATCCTAATACTTCTCTATTATTACCGAATGTACTCTTTGAGTCCGATTGACCTGTCTTTTGGCATTTGTAGACACGAATACAATTTATTTATTTATTCTCTCACGTATTGGCCATAAAGAATGCAATTCAAAAGGGAAGCCTCCCATAGACTCAGAGCCTTGTAAATGACACCACAACAAATGCAAAGCAGCTGCTCAGCAACACCCTAACATGACAATTTCTAAATTAAATGTTCCTTACATATTCATAAATGAATCTACCTGTACTTACTAGTTATATGTTTGGTGTCCCACCTTTGATGACCAGCTAATTTGGTGATTCAATAACTCAGTGATTCCTTAACATACTGATTCACAATTGCAGGCACAACTTTACTCATATTCAATAAGGCCAAAACAGTGGGCTACATTTTGCCCATGTCCCGATTGATTTGGACAATGTGGGCATCACTGGCTTCAGCAAACACCACTCCCGTACATTACCAAGCTTCTACAATGCCTTCCTTGTCATGAACTTGATGGAAAAGGCCATCTTCAATTGCCATAGCAAGATGTCCTCAAGCCTTCCTAGCAGCATGCAAAATTTTGGTTTTCCTTGACATCAACATGCTTTAACTCCAACTTCTTCGCAATTCCCGAAAGGAATAACTACAACTTCTTCGCAATTCCCAAAAAGCATAATTCCAACTTCTTCATAATTCCCAAGAGGCTTGTGCAACGAGATAGATCCTCCAATTTCTGCTTCCAAACACAGAAGTTAAATCCATTCAACTTGAAATTGGATGTGAGAGGACCCGTGATGGAAATAAAGAAGCTATCAACCAGTAGGATTAGCAGAAATGAACATCACATTGTAAAGCTCCTAAGATAAAATTCGGCCAATAAACTTGGAATAACTCAAAAATAGTAAGGAATTAGGCTAAGGAACAGAAGAGATGAGTGGTTAAAAACACAAAAGATACCCCCCTGCAAATTTTCATCACTGTCCAAAAACGTTTATTTTTTGGGCCCAAATCATAAGGTCACTGAAAACCATTGTACAGAGGCCAAATGAGAACCTGATGCAAAAGGAAATTTTAATGTAGAGGTCGAGATCTATAATTTACTAAAAGATCAGGCCAAACAGATGAAGTTAACTCTGGCATGATTACTGAAATCCAACAAAGTTGGACCGAAGCTGAATCTGAATGGGCTAGAGATGGACGAATTGATGTACACACAGTCAGAACCTCCTATTGATTGAGTTTCTTGTCAAAAGAAGATAAAACAAGCTGTTGATAAAGCCCAAGCCTTAGATCCAAGAAGATAAAACAAACTATTTCATGTCAAATAAGATACTACTTGGGTAAACCCTCCTGGGGGGTTACTCCCTAAGATGGCATTTTATGCAGAGCACTTCTTGGCATTGAGTGACAAACTTATCATTCGTCCACAATATACATTCCGCCACTGGATGCACTCTCTTCGCATCCCATTAGGACAGTTTCGAGTGGGGTCTCACAGGGTTAGGATTGAGACAGATCACCAGATAGATCGAGCAGACAGGTTTTGTTTGTTATACAACATCCAGGAGATGGAGTCCGAGGAGCACTTCATCTTTCGTTGTCCCATCTACTATGAGATCAGAGGGAGGTTTTACTGCCTATTTAGGAGGACATAGACTCTTTCTGACTTCTTCAGATATGAAGACCAGAGATGTTTGGCTCTATATATACAGGAAGCTCTTAAGCTTCGCGATCATTTTATTTAGAGACCCACTACACCAGTCTCCACTCAGCGGATTACTTCCTTTTTCACGGTGCTACCTTCAAGGAGAGGCACTAAGTGACAAATTGACATCAGTACAACCCCACATCCCAAATTAGTGAGGCCCAGAGACACTATTCACAGTTCCTCGAGTTTTCATCAGCATATTCACCTCAGACACGACATCAGGGGACAAACTAGATCCACCAGACCTTCACAAAGGACTTTTCCTTCTAGGCAAAGGATTGGAGGACAGACCAGGCATCATAGCTCCCCTTCTTCAAGTCAGACTTCTATTCGGAGCTTCTTCTCGTCGACCTTGGATGCTAGGAGAGTTGGATCGAACTCTTGATGGGTTCCTTCCTAGTTTTTTCTTAGGGATCATCCTCGTGCTCCCGATGTTTACAGATTCTTGGAGATTGCTCATTTCTTTTGCTCCCTTCTTTGGACCTGAGTGTGGTTGGGTCCTTTGGTGGTTTGGTTCGGGGCATGGTCACTCTTGGCCATGTTTTATACTATTTCTTTCAGCATTGTTTTTCTTGTTTTCGGAGATCTTTTTGATTTCCCACTTTTTCCTGACATATTTCTGCAATCTGCAGTCCCTTTGACCTACTTTTGTGGTCATTAGTTGGACATTAATATATTTATCTTATCTTATCTTATCTCCACTTCTCTTGCTAAAAGGAGAGAGCCCTCTTCGACCAAGAATGCTCCATGCTTAGAAGTCACAAATCCACAACAACAGTAGAAATCAAGCGAAGTGCAAAGATAAGTAAACCTAAGAGATGGCTATGATACCATGTTACAGTAAATTACTCACGGTAAAAATGAGAAAACACAAAAAAGAGGAGCATATAAACAAGAGGACAACTGAATAAGGTGGATACCAATAGTATTTAATTAATCAATTAATCCTCAGGAGTACATGCTATAATACACATATCCAAGATGACCACAAAAAATGATCTCATTATATACACTTTCACATAAGGTATGTGCAAGTACACGTGAAGAGTTCAATAAGCATTCAAGTTACAAGTGGAAGATTCCATTACATTCATAAGCATAACTGGAAGATTCCCTAATGGTCACAAGGATAAGTGGAAGCAGCAAAAGTGCAAGTATATAAATACATGTGGAAGATTCTCCCAAATGGAGAAAAAGACAGAAAAAGACCTCCAACGCAAATAAAGTACACATAATAAGCCAAATGTTGACTACTTAAAAACTATCTAAGTAAATATTATCACCAACAAAAGTACAGATTTCAACGTTTAAGAGTTTAACTCGACTCACTGGTCCTCTGCCTCATCATAATCATCAAGACCACCATGTACATCATACAGAGCTTTTGTTGTGAACCAATGTTAATCATACTGGAACTTCATCTCTCCCTCTTAAACCCTACAAAAATTATATTGGGATGTCATTCTCCCTCATATCTAAATACATAATGAAAATTTATTTGCATAGCACAACATTTCATTGATCTATTTTTTTAAAATATTCAATATCTTATTTATTTATTTTTGGTGCTCCATATGCTACTTGTGTTTTGTGCCCAACTAGGTGATAGGTACCAAAAGTAGAACCCTACTAGATGCAATAGCACTAGCAATTGATGTGCTTTCCATGAAGATAGTAATATGCCATTCTCCATATCCATAAGATCTCAATTAAGGCCACAGAAGTTAGTGATAAGTCGGCCAACAATCCTGTAGGAGAATCAACATCTTCTTTTGGACTCATCCCACAACTTTGAAAGCCTCTTTCTATACTCATCTTTGGAATGGGAAAGGAGGAGAAGATTTATATGTATTATGAACAAATATAAGATCTGGCAGCAGATAATGGTTCCTCTTTATAAAATACACAACGAACTCTGGAACTTGATAATTGTTTAACAATCCCAAAGTGCCAATAAATAAGCTTCTTGAGCTCGCACCCATTGGACAACATGGCACACATCAAATGGCCAGACCGACATCTCAGATTGATAGCCATGAGCGTGTCTTTCATTCAAAACCACTCACTACCTAGCACCTACAGAGGGCTCAATAGAACTTCTTCTTGATCTTTGGGACACATGGCTCGAATATAAGGGTTCAACCAAGATCCCAGAAATTTCTTTCACAAAAATATGGGTATAAACACCACCTCACAAATGTATCACAGGCCTACATTGGCAAACACCTTCTTACAAAAGATTTAGTTTTCACATTTTTTCTACAGATTTTGGTATTGTTCTTCTTTGTTCCCACAAGCTCTGGATACCCTGAAACTTTCACACTTTAATTTCCCAACCATTCAGACTTCAGGCTTTTTGGTCAGATTCTAGACGTTCTGATTTTAATTGTTGGCTTTCCATTTTCCAATGATAGAATCAGGCCAAAAATGTAACAGAATTGAAGAAGAGAGATGATTCCCCAAAACACATAGAAGAACAGTCCACAATAAGATGTTTATAAGGGTCAGACAATGTTCGCTTAAGCCATGGCCTGCACGAGTGAATACTAGCTTTGCAGCCATGTTTGAAGATTTTGAAAAGTAATAATTAGTTCAACACTCTTGGTTCCACATTATGAAATTCAGAAGTGCTTATTGTGCCATGATTTAAAACAAATAGGTCTCAAAAGAGCCCACCATGTCTTCTTAAACCATAGCAGCCACCTGCAAAACAATTGTCGCTGCAGAAAATATTTAAATTTTGGAATGTTTCAAAGATTTAAAAATTGCACCTGTAAGATATAAAAATTCAAGAAAGATCTTAAGAGCAGTTATCTAGAATAAAATCCACTGCTCTTGATGTTATTCAAGAAGCAGCCAATGAGAAAAATCCATTATGAAAGACCATTAACTGAATCTTGAAAAAGTGTCAGAAAAGTTGTTCCCAAGCCAAAAGACTTTCTGTAACATCAGCTAGTGCCCTTTGTTTCATCATTGGCATGTTGCATTTTTTATATCAGGTACTGTAAGCTTGTATTCGTTCAGATAATATGTATAGAATACAAAAAAGACGCCCAAAGCCTGCTGAGACCATATTATCTGTAGAGTGTAAGATCATGTCCATACCACACATTGGCACAAAAACAAAGGACCACAGGTGAAAACACCTACCATACTAGCAATATGAATATCCATCAAAGAGCTGGACGGTAAAAATCAGAGACTCTAATAAGTTAGAGAGGACTATCCACACTAAAAAATTTAATATCCATTTATAAATGTGTTTGAAGTCTAGATCAACATCATAGGCTGAGGCAATTTAACAGTAATAACAAAACCAGGCATATCATTGCGAAAACACCAATGTAACCGAAACTATAAAAGTTTAAAACTGAAAATATTAAGCTTAAGAGAAGGGAGCCATAGTTGCAGCATAGGATTGACTGGGATAGAAACCTGCCATACGCACGAAGCTATTTAAACAATCTTCTTGGGCAGTTGTACACATTGTAGAGGCAACTATGCCAGATATATTACTAAATTAAGAAATCTTGATTAGGTTATCTATATACAATTGTTTATCAGCCGACTATATGTACAGGAATTTGGATGTTTCTAAGTGCAGAAGTGAAGCGGGTCATTGAAATCAATTCCACTTAATTTTAAACGTTTTTACAATCCAGCAAATTTTTAATAATATTATTCAAAATCATATTCACCCCCTGATGAATCTTAAACAGTTTTAGGTTCATCAAAGACTCCAAGGAACATATCAGATTCATTGCTCGTGGAAAGTTACACATTAGCAAAACAGGGAAGGCTAATAAGACAAAAGGCATTGTGGGGATATGCGATATAAACATGTGGTGAAGCTACCCTTGCTGAAAATTCTTTTCACTCCATTTGCATAAAAAAAAGAAGAATGCCTGTTGAAATTTGCAAGAAGACACAAAAATCTTTTGAGAGGCAATAGATATAGAAACGTGCTCTTGAACATCAACATGCAATATGATGTTAAGCTTAGCAATATCTGGAAACCCCATATCATCATATTGGGAAATAAAATCAATGGGAATATTCAATGTTGACAACAGAAAAAATAAGAACAACATTTAAAAGCTTGTTTAAAAAAACATTTTAACATCTCTTTTCCTCATATGGCTTTGATGATGGCTTATAAAAGGGTAAAAAGTGATTTTTAAGGTCGCAACCTAGCCACAATGCCTTGGAATGTGAGACCCCCCTTGTGAGAACAAGAATGACATTTCACTTTATCTTGCATATATTGTTCAAATTTAGTACCCATTGGGTTTCGACCATGTGACCAAGCTCGGGAGTAAACCAACTGTTATTGATAAGCAAAAAAAACAAAAATATTAAAGTAGCATTGCAGTTTTGAGTACAGAAAACTGTATTTCAATTTCTCTGTCTTATTTTTGCATTTACACCCTGTTCCTTGTGTTGGTATTTTCATGATTCGCGTGCATGGAAAGAAAAAAATAGTCTTTATTATTGTTCTATCTTTAGGCAAGGCCCTAACTAGTGATGTCTTAAGATTATTTGCATTTTCCTGGTTCAAACATACAAAAAGAAAAAAATATGTGACACTAATGCATTCCACCAAGCCCCCCTCTGTGCCCGAAACATGGGAAAGTGAAAAGTGAACACCTAGAAGTAACCCAAAAATCTTCAAATGATATTTGAAAAATAAAAGGGCACGGGGATGGGGATGGGGATGGCGATGGGGATGGGGACCGAGAGGTAGGGAAAAGCAAAATGCAAACGCCTGGAAATACTCAAAAAAAAATCGATACAATATTTTAATAGAAAAAGAGCACAAGGATGAGAACTGAGAGGTAGGGGAAAAAAAAGCGAATGCCAAGAAGAACCCCAAAAATTTTGGAAACAATCTTTAAATGAATGAATGAATTAATTAATTAATTAATTAATGAAAGATTTTAATAATGACCACGAGACCAAGCAGTTAATGGAACCAAGAGCTGCAACAAAGCTGTTTCGTGCTAACACAAGGACTGTCCTGCTTATCTTACAAAATTTCTAATCCCTTCTTGATGCTAACTCTTCTAATATGGATCTTGATTTGAATGGGAAAAGAGCACGGAGACCGAGAGGTGGGGAAAACGAAAAGCAAACACCTAGAAGTACCTCAAAAACCCTGAGAATGATATTTGAATGGGAAAAGAACACAGAGATGCGGGCTGAGAGGTGGGGGATGTGTCCCTGTGGACCATATGAGTAATTCTTGTACTCCAGGGGCAGCTAGATTGCATATGCTTTGTTTACTCCCAAATTTGGTCATGAGGTCAATACTATTATAAAAAGTACCCTTATTACCACAAGGAAGTCTCATACAAAAAGTTGCAATGCACCTGATAAAACACCTTTACCTAAGTCGGGCATCATTGCTGACCCTGACTCATGTATGAACTTCAATAGAGATTGTATCTTTCTCACTGTATTAATCTATGATTTTCTAATGGATTCCAACAAAATAGTGTCTTTCTCATTGTCTCATTGTAACAGCGCTAATGTAGGATTTTCTTATGGATTCCAAAAACAGAGTGAAAGAAAAAGTTCTGCTAACCAACAAAATATAGCTGGCAAGAACTAGATCCAAGAGGCAAGCTAGGGTCTTCATAGTTTTGCTAAATTGGGTGTGCAATGCACGGATTGAGGTGTAAGAGAAAAGGAAGTGTACATACCAGACATTTAGTGAAGTCTTGGACCATGACCTTGAAAAAGCAGGAGCCACTGAAATTGGCCATACCGTGAGTCCTGTAACATGTTTGGGTACATCGCAAGCATGCTGTATATCTTATTCTACCATCTGCTCCCTCTTCTGCTGCCATTCCTACTGTGTCTGTGTCTGCGTGCCTGACTGCATGCACAAGGACAACAGTGACAGTGAAACTTATAAACTAAATGGGGGCGCATAAACAAATTGGTCTGCTGCCTTTTTTCCGTTCGCTCGGCGTCGCGTCAGGTCATGTGAGGGTGGGATATTTCTCAACAACTTCGTTCCGGAGATCGTGCAATCGATGAAAATGATCACGGCCCCCAGACCTCGGGGATGTCATGCCATCACCTCCGTTTACTCCACTTCGTTTTCCTCTCGCCAACGTGTTCATTAGAGCGAGTTAAAACATAATTCTACCATAAATACTTGCCTATCAATATTGATTGAAGATTTTATTTTTTAAATATATTTATATATCTCATAAGTACGGAGGACTGGACCAAAACAGTTTACAGAGTATTAAAAAATTATACAAAGTGTTGGGAAGACTAAAATATGAATAGTGAAGGATGGAAGGTAAGTCTGCATTTTTAATGAATAGTGAAGGATGGAAGGTAAGTCTGCATTATTTAATGAATGGTGAAGGATGAAAGGTAAATCTGCATTATTTAATTGAAATTTATTTTTTAAATTAGGTTAGGGAATCTAATTTTTATAAGTAACATGATGGATAGTATAATTTTTTTTGGAAAATTTAAAAAAACGACTGACGTCTTCATTTAAATATAAATAAAAAATTAATATGAAATAAAAAATGAATCGACACATAATATGTAAAAATATATATATATAAATTATAAATATATATGTAAACAATATAAAAGTTATAAATATGTATACAATCAATAAATAAAAATCTCTTTTAGAATTTTTTTGGTAGTCCATTTTTATTGTTTTTTTTGCCATGTGTTCTTAGTTTTTTATTTCATTATTTTTGTGTAAGAGGAAGGAAAAAGGATGTTTTTATAACTTTTATTTGCCATGCATATAATTTTATTTGTTGAAAGCAAAAAATAAATTTTTGACTTTGATTTATTTATTAATTATTTATATATATATATATATATATATATATATATATATATATATATAAAATAATTTATGTAAGCAATTCTCATATTATATGAATATTTGAATTCCTCTAATTTTAAATATATTTTTTAATTTATGTAAGCAACTCCCATATTATTTGAATATTTTATAATTTATTTTTAAATATATTTTCTAAGTAATTTTGTTAATTTTAATTTAATTTTAATATCATAAAAATTAGCTTTTTTTTAAATATATTTCTTTTTTATATTAGTGATTAATATATTTATATATTATAATGTAATGCACATCAATAAAATATGAAGTTGTATATTATTTTTTAAATTTGATTTTTTTTTTTTTTAAAAAGAAAAAAATTAATATATTAAATAAATAAAAATTATAGATGTTATTCAATTTTAAAAAGAGAGAGATAGCATGTATAACAAAATAAAATTTAGTTTCAACCAAATTTTATTTAGTCATTAATCAATTTCAAATAATTTTATTTTTGTTGAGTTATAAATTTATATAATGTTATTATATTTAAAATTAAATAATTATATTATTATAAATGAATTATATAATTATATATTATATAATTAACATATTTTTTAAAAAAAAATCTATGTAAAAGATATCAAAAGAGATCATTTTCGAGATGTCTATTCCATTTATATCACAAATCTAATATAGCCTGTAAAATGATATATCTTTATGTTTTTGTTAAGATAAATATACTAGTATTTAAGTGTTTAGTATATAATTATAAAACATGGTAGATTTTATTCTCTTTAAAAAAAATTAAAGTTTTTGTTTTGAAATCTTCTTTATTGCAAAGATTAAAGATGTATAACTCTATTCATTTTAGAGAAGATCTAAAATCAACATCTTTAAAGGTTTTTAGTGCAATTTTTTATTTTATAATTTCAATTTAAAAATGCAAAAGAACTTATTATTCTACTCATCAATCACAAATTCTTAAAAAATATATCGACGCTTTTATTTCTATCTTTTATTTCCTTTTTCACTTAAATTTTTAGTTAAAACATAATTATATTAAAAATTACTATGAGATATTAATATATATTCAACTTATTATGGATTTTTTTATTTTTTTAAATCCAACATCTCGTATAGAATCAACCATTGAAATGTGGAAAGAGGTTGACGAATTTTGACTGAATGCCACTATATACAAAACAAACCAAACATTGTTTTGTTTTTATATGTCATGTTCAAATTTACTAGTCAATGATCATATGTTAGCTTATTGTTATTTTATGATATTATTATACTTGTACGAGATAGTAATTTTAAGGTATATATTTTGGATTTGTTCGATGTTAAATTGATTATAAATTTATTTTTTTTAAGGTGATTGTAATTTTTTTTGGGTTGATTAGTGATAAATAGTTTTAATTTAGATTTATTAAAATTTTGGGAGAAGAATTAAGATAATGAATAGGCTTTAAATTCTATCTTATGTTTAAGATATCACAATAATATAAAATAAGACATTTTATTTAACCTACAGTAAAAAAATGTCTTATATTGTAAGAAGTAATATATGGCAAAAAATGAAATTAAAACATTTGGCTCATTCTCCCTCCCTAAATGATAATATATTCAGGATCAATATTGTTAATGAGGAAGGTGGTGATTTGAACAAGGAAAGCCTTGATGAGGTCAGGGAAAATCAGAATAAGAAGAAGCCCTCTTCCGCTACTCATGCTCCTATGGACTGTGTTTTAGTGGAGACAAAACAAACAACAAAGTTTGAGCGTGTGGTAGCATTTGGGAAAGATAGTATATGCAGAAGATCCAATGAACACAGAGGTAAATCAAGGGAGGAAGATGGTCATAAATGTGGCATATAAATGGTTATGGATGGTATTGCTAAATTTATCAGGTCAAGTGGACCAAATAAAATACTCTCAGTGTTTTTAGATTGTAGAAACATAGGCAATCCCATCCACAGCTATGGTGAGTTCTATAAAAACCAAATATCTACTATTTTTGGTAGTTATACCTCATTGGTTTTAGTCCATCGGAGTTCCTTGAATGTTGAGTATTCCTTTGATGCCACTGCCACTTTTGGTGAAGATGGAGTGTTCCCTAAGGATTTGCATTCCTCTCCGCAACATCTTGGCTCAATCTGCCTAGGAACCACTTCGGTAGAAGATAAGGTTTTCTTTGTGGGAGATATTTTTGTGACTTTTTCGCCAGAAATCCCTATTATGGAGATCATGATCCCTCACTTCTTTCTATGGAAGCAGACCATGGTATCAAGGCTTTGGTTGCTAAATGTATTAGGGCTAAAATGTCTATAGCTGAATTTATCAATTGAGCTAAATCTAATTGGACCAATATTGTTGAGCCCTCCTTCTCCTTCATGAGTAGAGGTTTTTTCCTCATTGCTTTCCAATCTATTGATGTTAAGGATTATGTGGGGTCTTATAGGCCTGTTCCATTACAAACAAAACATTTTTTTTACCCTTGGTCCCCATTCTTCGATCCCTTGACAATTAAAATCATCATTGCTCCTATGTGGATCATATTGTACAATTTGCCCTTATTGTTAAGGTACCCTGAACAAATCAAATTCTTGGGACCAATAAAGTGGGATATTTTGTCCAAATTTAGGTATATTTGATGGGCAGTAGGTTTGTGCATGATACTTGAACTAGAGGCTTTGTAAGAAAATGTAGAGGCAATTAAGTGCCTCTTTGAAGGAGGTTTCTTGCTTTACAAGCATGAAGAAA
Organism: Torreya grandis; assembly: GCA_037957365.1. Taxonomy (NCBI): domain Eukaryota; kingdom Viridiplantae; phylum Streptophyta; class Pinopsida; order Cupressales; family Taxaceae; genus Torreya; species Torreya grandis. The sequence continues at coordinate 332,100 of JARHVA010000408.1, forward strand.
GAATAATATACAAAATGCCCATTAATAAGCTAAGTGGAGCAATTGGGAAGGGAAATTTCCCCAAAAATCCCAATGTGAGCATTGTGAGCAAGTAGATATGTAAATGCTTCAGTTGTTAGGACATGCAATGTTAGAGCAAGAAAGCATCCTTGTCTAATCAAACAAAAAATCCCTAAAATATCGAACTCATGATCCTTGATGGTGAGATAAGTCGAGGCTTTAGAGAACAAAGTCTAAGCTACCAAAAAAAAGAAGTCACCAAAGTCCAATGTCTTAAGCATGGTGAGAATGAAATGCCACTAAATCCAATCATAAGCTCTTACAAAATTGAGCTTGAGGAAGATGGTCCTCTATCGATAGACATGGGCCCATTCCATTCTTTCCCAAACAAATCTAGGATGTACATGCTTTTAATAAACCCAATTTACTCTGGCTTGACAATTGCATAAATAATATGGCGATGACAGAGTGTTAAGGCCTTAGAGATAATTTTATAAGAAACATTTAGCCAGGTGATTGGTCTCCAATTGGTTAGGCAAAGTGCCAAGGCTTTAGCAATTATTTTATAGGAAACATTTAGTAAGGTAATTTCTAATTAGTAATGAGCTCTAAATCATAAGTTTTAGGAATGAACTTAATAATTTCATTATTCATGATGACACCTAAGGATTATTGTGTAGGGCTTCTCTATAAACCTAAAATAAATAATGACTGACAAATATCCAAGTGGCTTTACAAAATGCACATGGAAAGCCATCCATGTCTAACACTTTATCATTAATTGTGCATTTCACAACAATAAAAAAGTTCGTATAAAGATGGTCGGTTCTCACAGAGTTTTAAGACACTTAAGTTGTGAGGTGACACATCTAAACATTCTTTCAACACTTGAGAGCTCTCTCTATCATGTTCTCCTAAGTTTGGAACACAAGTTTATAATGATCTAAAAACACTGAGGAGATATATGGCATGCTAATGAGTTGTTTTTATGGCTTTGATTTACTCTTTGGCTTGCTTAGCCCTAAGAGATTTTTAAAAAAATCTTAGAGGCACAATTACCAATTTTAATTTAATGCAATCAAAGCCCATATTTAAGCACCTCTGGTGGCATATCTTTCTGCAATTTTTATCTTGTGATTGAGTGTGGTGGTCATGGTTGATAATTGAGTATCAAAGGGGTTTTTTTTAAGAAAATAAGAAACCCTTTGGTGTTCCTTATATAAGCTCAATCGTTTCACTTTCAAACTTGCATATTATGCTTGCCATAACGATAAAGTAAGGAGGTAGTGTGGTTTATCGCATCATTCCATCACTCAACATATTTGACAACATATGATAATTGTGGCTTCCAATTCCACACTCTCGCAATGAGTCAGATAGTGCCCTCATGGTTGAGGAGTGAAGTATTCGATAAAAATTGATTGCGAGGAACTTTATGATGGCCACCTCCCCATTCCATTATACAAGTGATGGGACTATGGTCAAAAAAGATAACTTCCAAGGGAACCATGAAAGCTTGCCCGTTAGAAATGCAAAAGGAGAACATGTGTACTCAGAAATCATTGCACAGTCTAACTATTTGATATCTCATTCAATATTAGCTTGGAAGTTAGACTAAGGAAAACATGGTTTGCAATTTAATGAATGTTGCTGGAAGAAAGGGTCCACTAGGCCCCAATGAGTTTTTAAATGATACAAGGCTTCACTTTCTCTTATGCATCATTACATAGGAAGGGCATCAACTTTATCCTTGAGACTCTTAATCATATCAAAGTCACCACAAATCAGCCTAGTGGATAAAGGAAAATTATTGGTGATCCATCTCCATAATGTCATTCTACTGGGGCCCTCATTAAGATAAACATTGATAACCCCTAAATAATGTCCAATAATATAAAATATTACCCAAATAACCCGATGTGATAGGTCTTCTCTAGATGTAATAATTAATGGGGCAAGCTTTTGGGAAACCAAAATACTATCATTACCATGTCTATCTTCATGTGAAGTGGAAAACTATGTAACATCAGACCAAATACTTCTCAGAGAAGTCTATAGTATAAACCCAGAAATCTTAACCTCCTACAAACATTTAATATCTAAAACTCCCAACTACTAGAAAGTGACACACATAAAGAATCTATGAGACCTCAAAGCCTCCATGAGAGCAGATTCATTGAGTAGAATCCTCCATATGCAATTCACCCTGCTTGTCCTCTAAGTCCTCATTTGAGCTAGGTGTGCAAAAAAGATTACCCAATAATGGTTGTTGGTGTGGCATAAAAAATCCCCAAGCAAGATGGAATGGGATTTGGCTCCATTCTATTCACATGGAGAGTCATCATTGCAATGAGGCAGACTACCTAATCACCTCTTGGTGGGAGCGCTAGTTGAGGATGTCTTAACACTAAAAGTCATAAATAACAAATGGCTTTGTGGGGTGGCTGACAAACTAGGAGGCCGAAGAGCAAGGAGGGGATGAGGAATAACGTTATCAATTTTTTTCAAACCCTATAGGGTTTTTTTATTGAAAGGAGGGGTAACTGACTTAGGTTTTTTATCCTTAGTGGTAGTCTTCTTGTTTGACATAGTGGTCCACCCATCATAGTTTCTAGGCATAGTTTTTTTTCAAACGAGGCTTTCTCAGTAGATGGCCTTCAGTAGACCATGAGGAAACTGTTCAAAATCCTATGGTCATGTGATTGACACTAAAAACATGTGTTTGTAATATTGTAGGTGAATTTATGGAAAAATTGTTTAGTCCCTATTTGAATATCAACAAACTCTTTAAAGTCTTTTGTCAAATCAACCTCGACACACGCACGATTGATAAGACACACATAATAACATATGTCCATTTTGTATCAAATCACATGCCTTATGGGCTTGACAATCTCATATAGAAAGGACCACAACAAAACTAGAAGACTAGTTAACTCAACCCATACAAGCAGCTTAAGGGATGTCTGCTCAAATACATATAAATTACGGGACCATTGGGACACAATCATAAGGGCATTTTGAAGGAACTAGTAGTTCAACTTATAAAGAAGAGATTGCACTTGGGATGGTTCCTTGAATGAAAACATGAAAAAATCCTTGGCGAGGTTACAAACTCCAGTAACCTAAAATCCTAAGGGCTCCCAGTGGTGTCTAATCTAAACTTTAAGAGAATCCTCAGAGGGTATGCAACCAACTTAGTATGTAATAAGACAATTTTTTTAATACCATCTAAAAATAGTTTCAATCTCATCTATTTTCCAAAAACATTGAGATGATGAATATTTATAGAATCTATACCTTATCGTAGACATTCGGGACAAATTTATGAGCTTGTTTTGGCGCCATTCTTCCTAACATCAACAACAATGGTTGTTGCATAGTTTTTACTAGTTTATTTGATTTTTTTTCCATATATAACCCTTCCTTACTTATATATATATATATATATATATATATATATATATATATATATATATATATATATATATATATATATATATATATATATATATATATATATATATATATATATATTATATCATAACGAAGGGAGATCAACTTTTGAGTCATGACATCTCAAAAAAAAAAAAGTGTTTTGCCAGGCACCCCGGTTTGGTGTTTTGGCATGGACGTGCATTTACAAGTGATTTGAGTTTTGAGTTCAATTTCAAGTATAATATTTTAATCGATTAAGCTCCATTAGCTTTGTGTGACATCCCTTGCATGGAAGAAAACTAGAGTTGCAGTTAGTAGCATTCTTTGCCAAACGTAGACACCAAATATAGAGAGCATCTAGTATTTACTACCATTGCATTATAGAGCATTCATTGTAGCATTGAAGATTATTATTTCAGCATGTTTGTATTACTCTGGACTATCTCATTGAATTGAATTTTACTTAGTATGTTGCAATCAATATTGTGTATAGTTGAGGTGCTTGAGAAGTAGTTAATTCTAAAAAACCATGTTGACCTTGAGTACAAACCCAATTCAAATCATTTTCCTTATCCTTTCCAAGGTCAATTGGCTTACTAGGGTTTGAAGAAGAAGTAATTTTGTAGAGATTGGTGCAAAATTAATCAAAAAATGAATATGGTTTTTAGAGTGTTGGAATAGTCGAATGCAATCGTCAATTCAAGTTTTGCTTGTCTGAATTATGCCAAAAACATGTTTTCTACAATTTTGGTAACCACAAATGTAGAGTGTAATATTCTAGGGAAGAAGGCACTGTGATTTTTTGAGTTATCATTATTTTGCCACAAAAACATTGTTTGTATTGTAAGACTATGACAAAGTTATTTCTAGATTATTCCAAAATTAAAATAATTCTCTAAGCCCGTGTTTTATAATGATAACAAGAAGTGTAATGGAGTGAATTATTCACAATTTTATTTTATTTAAATTTTACGTTTATTTGATCATCGCAAGGTACTTTCAACCTTAAATTACACATCCATTTGATCATCACTTTAAAAAAATCTCTTAAGTTAGAAGAAGTCAATCAAAAAATCATAATATCTTGACCATATGGTAGAAGTTGGAGCCCTTTTTTTTTCTAGAAAGATTTTTTCGAACTTAACAGAGTGGCGTAGCTACATTGATAATATTAATCATCAATCAACATAAAATTGATAAAAAAATAATAAAATTATTAATCAATGTGGTACATGAAAAATCGAAGATAAAAAACTCTAAATTAATATATTTCAATATATTTAAAATCTATATAATAATTTTCTATTAATATAATAATTAACTCTATGATATTAATAATAAATAAAGATTTGGTTTTTGATTTAAAATTTTAATATTATTGCTCTGAAGTTTTTAGAAATTATTGGAGTAAAAGTAATGATGATAGGATATACGCAACTATGATTGCAACCGTATGAGTTGTTCGTGTAATCGTATAATTATTGCTGTTTCTTTCCAGTTTCCACGTCCAGGGCCCCATGGACACAATACGGTAACAAAATGAAAGGAAATTATCATAAAAGTTTAACACAGTCGTACGGCCACCTACAGCACAAAAATCACAATGAAATTATTTGATGTGTGACCTCGGCCTTTTCCGTTTGCCCTGCCCGGCACGGCACGGCACGGCACCTACTGTCACGTCAGGTCAGGTCAGGACAACGTCATCAATCCTTCGCGATTAACTCTATTTCCCGAGCAATCTTGTCACTGCTTTTTCGTTTATATCGAGATTGTTTGGTACTGTGGATATAGATATATTTACCCAGTTGTAATTTTACGATTGGAACATTTCATATTATATTAATAAAATAAATATAATTATAGAATGTATGATGAATATTTATGCTAATGAGAGCGATCTCATAGTAAATTTGGTTTTTATATTAACTTAATTTGTAATGTTAAGTTGAAGGTTTTTATGAATAATTTTATTAGTTTTTTTTTTGAGATTTAGATTTGTATATATTTTAATTTAGGTAAATGATTAAAATATAAAAGAGAAAAATTTCACTAAAAATTAGTATTTAATTTGTAATATTTATTTGTGTATGCATTTAAATTTGTTCGTTTATATTATTGTCATTAATACTTCTATTAATCGATATTAATTTTGTTCATTTTATTTATTTTAATTTATCTCGTTAATTTATTCTCTCTTCCTAATTCATTTATTTATTATCCTCATTCAATAATTCTTCATTCATTATCTTTAGTCTAATCTCACTCCTTCGTTAATTCTTCTAAATCTTCATTAATTCTCTTTTAATTTTATTCCTCTATTATTTGCGAATTTTAAATTTCCAAAGGTCCACCTACTAACTTGTGCTTAGGCTCTCCTACACCCCTAGTCCATAATCCCTTTCTAATCCCTATCTAACCTCCCTTCAATCATCACTAAAACCTGAGAAAGATTCTAGAACCCTCTAAATCTAGAACCTTCCATATTCTCACCCATCCTCTCTAGAAGCCTCTAAATCTAGAGGCTTTCAAAGAATTTTAGATTCTTTTTAATTCTCCACCCTTATCTCCCTCATCCAACTTCAAATCTCCACCATAAATCTTTCCCTCCTCTTTCTATTTAAACCACTCCTCTCCTCCATTCAAAGTTAACTTGAATTCTCATGCCATATCCATGTCCAATTAACAATTTTGAGAAATTCATAGCAAATCCATGTCCAATTAACAATTTTGAGAAATTCATAGCAAATCCATGTCCATGAATCCATAATCAAACATCCACAATCAAACATCATTATGTTAAAAATCTGAGTCAAGGTAATCAATCCAATCCTTTCATTTTGCATTTGTTTGATCGTGATTTGGAACATTTAGCTTTTAGGATGAAACCCAAGTATGAATGTTTCATTTGCCTTTCTGTTTTATTTCTAATTGGCTTTAAATTTTAATAGTGGATTGATATTTTGAGCATATTTAGATTAATCACATAATCTCAAATCCATTGTGCTTAGAATTTCTATCTCACATTGGTGACCACGATGGGAGAGCCCACCCGATTTAATCATTTTGCTTGTTAGTTGATTAATTAAGTGATTTTTGTCATGGTTGTGTTGAAAAAAAATCTAATCTAATTCTAACCTGTGTTTTTTTTAGAATATGTTGTATCTCTATAAAATTTTAAATACTTGTCCAGGGTTAACAAAGTTGCCATTCATAAAATCACATGTGATTAATAATCGAGGGAAATGATGGTGGAAGGTGTCTGTAGTCCGTCTCCGAGCTAGGGCAACCATGTCCTAGCTTGTTTTCGTTGTGTCTGCATTTTCGTAGGAGGGGGGGTTTGGTTGATAGTGTGGGGTGGGGTGTTGTAGATTTAACTGTCAGATTTACTGGCTTAACCTTTATTTTTGATCGACATTTTGCATTGAGAGTGCCTTCAGGTCAACGTTCTCTAATCGGGTCAGTGGAGGTGCCTGGATAGATCTCATTGCTGGGGAGTGTCTAAAGTCAAGCGTGGTTATGGCTAAGAGTGTGCCTTCCAGGGCCAAAACTGGTATAAGTTTTAGTAAAGCGGCGGGCTTGAATTTTCTGGGACAGGAAGCGAGTGTGTTTGAAAATGCCTTCTTTTCTCAGACTACAGGTGCCATAGACTCGAGTTTGCCTGGAGGATCTCGGATCACAAAGATTAACGGTTGCCTCGAGCGGTGCAAAGAAAGACCCAAACTGGTAATTCTTTTTGAAAAGGTCGTTGAAGATGTCGAATACTACTCTAAGCCTTCATTGTTTTGCAAGTTTTTGGGTTTAAGGGTCTCCCTTCAATTTTTGGAGAATTGGGCTCAGAGAGTGTGGGAACCAGAGGGCAAAATGGAGGTCACGATGCTTGCAAACAACTATTTCATGGTTACATTTCTTTGCCTGGCTGATCGCAATAGGGTCTTTGAGGGGGGGCCTATTTTTATAATCAGGTGGGGCTATTCATCAAACCATGGCATGCAGGATTTAATCCTTCTGAGGAGCTCCCAAATCGAGTGCTAGTGTGGGTTCGGTTGCCCAAATTTCCAATAGAATGTTGTCGTGAGGATGTTCTTCATATGCTTGCATCGATGATCGAAAGGCCGGTAGGATCTTCAACACAAACCTTGGGTAAAAAAGTTATGACTTTTGCTCATATTTGCATGGAAATTGATCTGAGTAGACAACTACCAAATACAGTGGAGATGTGTGCGGGCTCACATTCCTGGGTGCAACAACTAGATTATGAGACCCTTCTTTTTCGATGCCGCCTTTGTCATGAATATGGCCACCTGGTGTGAAGATGCCCAAGGGCCAAGCCAGTGGAGTAGCACCTTACGCCTCCTCCTAGTAACATTCTTGGTACTGACAAAGGGAAGAAGTCTATTGCTGGTGAGGGCAAGGATGTTGAGGGCTTCGTTCAAGTTAAAGACCAAAATCGTAGCAGAGGACTGAAAAGAACTCTAATGGAGCGACAGGAGGAGGATACCTTTAACAGGTTTGAGGTCTTGGATGAATTGGGTTAGCAAGCAGTTAATCATGGATTGAATAGTTTAGATCAACTTGTGGTGGATTATGGATTGGAGATTAGCTCTGCCATTCCTCCCTCTGCTTCTCATGAGGAATCTGCCATGCCTATGGTCACAGATGGACAGTCAGGGGTGCAGATGACTTTAGAGCCAAAGGCTGATATGGGACAGGGAGTTGAGGAAGCGGCTCCTCCTGCACGGACTGTGGTTTCAAATACGGATAAGCGAGGTAAATCTTCTCCTCATCTAGGCATTTTTCAAAAGGATGGGAAGAAGGGGGCTTCTGAGAATTTTTTTAAAATAGGACGAAAGAAGGATTTGGAGAAGATTAAGATGATAGGGGAGACCTTGGTGGACTCGGGATCTGTTAAGACCCTAGATTCCCACTTTTTGACTCCTCCCAAATGATCATTATTTCTTGGAATGCAAGGGGCTTGAATAGTGGCCCTAGACAAAAATTTGTTCGAGAATTAGTTAGAAGTCATTCTCCTGATGTTCTCTTTCTTCAGGGCACTAAGGTTTTTGTGGAATGTATGATGAGTATCACACCTAAGGTGTGGAGGCAAGGTCAATGTCAGTGCATTGGAGCTCAGGGATCTTCGAGGGGTGTGGCATGTCTATGAAACCCATGAAAGATCCAACCTGTGTCCTGGATTTCCTTCAAGTCCTCCTTATCCATGGTTTTTTTGTGCATTGAGTTCGGGGAATCTGTTATTTTTTCTAATGTCTATGCTCCTACTGATTTCCAAGGTAAACTTTTGGTATGGAATGATATTCATGTGGTTCGTAGATTATTTCCTTACTTGCCATGGATTATTGCTAGTGACTTTAATGCCATTCTAGATTTCACTGAGAAATGGGGAGGTAATGCAAGACTGGAGCCCTCCTCAATCTTGCTTCGAGATAATATTTCGGCACTAAATCTCATGGATATCAACCCTAGCAATGGCCACTTCACATGGAACAACAGAAGGGTGGGTGACAGGTGCATTGCCGAACGTCTTGACTGCTTCATGGTGTCATGTTTTTGGGTGGGTGGATTGTGGTCTTCCAGCTCTGAGATACTAGATTGGAGAGGCTCGGATCATTGGCCCATAAAGCTTATTATTTCCTCAGCCAGGGTGCTCATGTGGCTCAAGGACCCAGACCTGTATGGATGTGTCGCTGAATGGTGGAAGGTAGGTAGATCTGCTTTTGGTTCAGCTATGTATATATTTGCCAAACTTCTCCAATATGTTAAGTATCAGCTCAAACGCTGGAATCAATAATGCTTCGAGAACATTTACCAAGCAAAAAATGAGTCTCAAATGCATTTGAATGATGTTACCAGGATGATTAGGGAAGAGGGGGTGTCTGAATATCTGTTACGGGAGGAAGCTAGAGCTCTAAAAACATTGGAGGAATGGGAGATGAGAGAGGAAATCTTTTGGAAGTAGAAAGCGCGAAACGTGTGGCTTCAAGAGGGGGATAAGAATATCGCATTCTTCTTCAATTCAGTGAAAGCCAGACAACATGGTAACTCTATATCATCTTTGGTGACGGACAGGGGGGAGGTTATCCATTCTACCCAGGGTATTTGTAATGAGGCTGAGCAGTATTTTGCCTCTTTATTTAGGGAGGAAGCGCAGGGGGACTCGACTGCAGAGGTTCAGGTTCTCTCCTGCATTCCTTCTTTGGTTTCTTTGGAGATGAACGAGCATCTTATGAGAGCCATATATATGGAGGAGTTAGAGAAGACTATTTTCCAGATGCAAAAAGGAAAGGCACTTGATCCAGATGGATTCTTGATTGAATTCTTCTAGGAATTTTGGGACATTATCAAATTAGATTTATTGGCAATTGTTCAAGAATCACAGATGAATAAGTAGATGCTCCGGGCTCTGAACTCTACCTTCCTGGCTCTCATTCCCAAGGGGGAGGGAGTTTATCGGTTAAGTCAATTTTGCCCCATTTCTCTTTGCAATGTAATTTATAAAATTATATCTAAGTTGATTGCTGAAAGGTTAAAAAAGTGGCTTACAGTGCTTATTTTTGAAGAGCAAAGTGGCTTTGTGGAAGACCATCAAATCTTGGATGGAGTGGTTATGGCTACAGAGACTATCCATTCCATGGCCAAGTCCAAAGAAAAGACTATGTTCATCAAGCTGGACATCAGCAAGGCTTATGATAGAGTCTGTTGGTCCTTCCTTCAGAAGGTTTTGGGTGCTTTTGGCTTTGAGGAGGAATGGATTCGTTGGGTTATGAGTTGTGTGAATTCAACTTCTTTCTCAGTTTTGATTAATGGAGAGCATTCTAATCTATTTGGGGCCTCTCGAGGCTTGCAGCAAGGTGACCCTCTCTCTCCTTACCTATTTCTTCTTCTGGTGGAAGCGCTGGGATGATTGATTAAAAGGAATGTTGAAGGGGGCTTTATTCAGGGTTGACAATGGGGAGGAGGTCTTCCTGTACAATCTCACCTACAGTTTGTGGATGATGCGGCTTTGATGGAAATGGTGACTATTAGGAAGGCTTCTAATATGCGCAAAGGCTTGGATGTTTATCTTCCAGCTTCAGATCAGTTAATTAATGAGGGGAAATCTTTTATTTTTTTCTTCAACACTCCACCTCGCATTCAACGAAGAGTTGCTAATATTTTTAGGTTCCAAATTGGAAGTCTTCCTTTGCTATACCTTGGGATTCCTATCTCGACTGGTAGGCAGTCTAAGGAGTCGTGGCAGGGTATTCTGGACAAGTTTCATGCCAAAGTGAATCATTGGACCCATCATTAGCTGTCTTTTGCTGGTTAGGTTTAGCTGCTTCAATCGGTAGTGCAAACGCTTCCTCTATATAGGTGTATGATCCAAGTAGCACCGATGAGCTTTGTTAGAGGCCTCGATTCCTTAGCAAGATAGTTTTTATGTGCTGGTAATTTATCATCAACTAAGTGGAGCCTTATTAAGTGGGAGGTAGTTTGTAGCCCAAAAAGGTTGGGTGGTCTTGGATTAAGGCAGTCATTACTTTCTGGTACTGCTTTGGCAGCAAAACTGTATTGGAGGTGGTATGTTGATCAGGACTGAGTGTGGGCCAATATCTTATCCCATAAGTATCTTTTTGGGATCCCCCAAAAAGATACCCCTCGGTATAGCTTGACAGGGAAAGGTTCAGCGATTTCGACTACGCTCAAGAAAGGGGTTGCGCTCATTAAGTGTGGACTATTCTGGATCTGCAAGAATGGGATGGAGGCATAGTTCTGGCTAGACTCTTGGGATGGCTATCCTCCCATAATAACCCAATACCCTCACTTAGGTATATTATCCCAGAGGTTTTATGAAGCTGGCTGGACGAGCGTGGGGGACTTTAAGGTTCTTTCCCTTCATGGGTAGGTGGTGGAAGCAAGATGGAAAACCCCAGGGGAGTGGCCTATTTTTGGTTTGGAGGTCGAGTGTGCTGAACTTTATTACATTCTTGCTGGTTGCAACTGTAGCACCCTTATGGATAGCGATGTTTTGGCTTGGGCCCCCAATCCGAAGGGTACATACACTGTGTCTTCTGGTTATCAGGAGTTGATCTCTCAGCAACTAGAAGGGGGGAGGGAAGTTCATTGGTGGAAAAAAGTCTGGAATAGATTCTCTTGGCCAAAGTGTAATTGCTTTATTTGGACTTTGGCTTGGAATAGGTGCTTGACGTGGGAAAATATTTGGAAAAGGGGCTTTGCTGGCCCTTCGAGGTGTGTTCTCTGTAGTGGTGGGGAGGAAGATTCTCAGCACTTATTCTTCTACTGCCCTTTCACAACGTAATTATGGCATTTCTGGTGGGAAGCGTGGAAATGCCAGTGTATTCATGCATCCTCCTTGACAGACTTTTGGGTGAGATTGGGGAGGCCCCACTCCTTGGCTCCCTTCTTCAGGATGTTTGGTATCTTTCTGCTATGGCAAGTTTGGTTAGAAAGGAATCACAAATTTTTTTAGGGGGAAAATTTGGGGACTCAACAGGTATGGACTAGAATCTTGGGAATGATCCAAGAAACTGCTGAAGCTAAGAGTGAGATTATTCTGTCGATGGAGAAGAGCGATGCTGAGATAGTTGACACGCTGGGCGTATAGTGGATATCTCTAGCCTTATCTTGCGTCAGGAGAGGTAGACACATGAAATAGAGAGTTAAAAGGATGGGGAAATGGCTGCCAACTCCTGCTGGTTTTTTGAAAATTAATACGGATGGTTCTTCCAGGGGTAATCCAGGGTCGGCTGGGATTGGTGGGATTGGTAGGGATTCATCTAGTTGAGTGGTTTTTATTTTCATAGCTAATAAAGGGGTGTAGACCATTAATAGGATGGAAGGTTGGGTGATCCTATATGCTTTGAAGCGAGCTTATGATCTAGGATGGAGGAAGGTGATTTGTGAGGCCGACTCTCAAGTTCTGGTCAATTTGCTTATTGAGAGGAAGATCTCTGATGTTAGCTGGCAGCTGTCAACATTAGTTCAACAGATTCTTCAGGTTAGTTCTTATATGGATTCAGTGTCTTTTGCCCATTTTCCAAGGGAATGGAACAGGGCAGCCGATTGCCTGGCAAAATGGGCATTAGAAGATTCAGATGGCCGAAAGATTGTTGGTTGGGAGTAGATGTCCTACGCGTTATGTCAGGACCTAGAGAGGATTATTGTAGAAGATGAGAGATGTACTGGAGAGTGATTTTCTTGTTCTTGCTATTTTTTGTAGTTTCTGGTGGTGCCCGGGGCATTGGCCCTAGTTTGTTATGTATTCTGTTGTTCCAAGTTTTAATAAAGTTTTTACCCCTATTTTTCAAAAAAACAAAGTTGCCATTCATAGTTGGGTCACGATAAGTGAAATTTTGTAAATTTAATAGTGGCCATGAGGTTTTTTTATTTATTCATTTCCATAACAACTCTGATTTGAGTATATTTTTGTCTTTGGTATGTGTAAAAAGCCACAACTAGCAATTTTGTGATATATTTGGCAGTAACTATCTTGTCTGTTTGGTTGTCTACTAATCAATGCAGGGAAAATCATAGCTTTGATCACCAACTTACAAGTTTGACACCAAAATCCGCTTTTAATCATAATCGTGATAAAACATCCATACCCTGTCTGAAGATCGGTAAAGGTTTATAGCTTAACTTTTTATGCCTGTTAAAAAGTTATCCACGTATCTTTTGTCATTTTTTTGAGGTATTATGTCTAACATCCCACACATTTTTTACAATTTTGATGGCAGGTTTGCATCTTTGTGACTGCAGCTTGAAAAAACTTTTATAATACTACAATCTATCATGCTAACTCTTTTAGAAAATCTCAAATATAATTTAGTTGTCTATGGAAAATAAATAGATATATGGATATCACTATATTTTATACTCTTTAACTGGCAGATATTGACGTATATGATTTTGTTTGGATTGTTTGCTTTTTTTTGGAGTCTTCAATGTGTATGATTGTGTCTAGCTAGTTGTACCCATAGTTATCTGATGTACCTTCCAAACAATGACCCATACCATATAAAACCATGAGTTTTGTGTATGCCTCAATATTTATGCATGTGTGTTTTATTTGGAAGAATTATAGTCACGAAACTATAATCGTACTTCTTGTGACCCTACTCCTCTCTATGATTATGTATCGGCTCGCGTACAAACTACTGACCCTGGTTATCCTGCTTAGAGTCATAGGCCATATGCTTAGACCTCTCCTACGTACTATTTCCATCCTTTAACCATACTGGTGCTTTCTCATGTCAGACGGGCTCTCTAGGGACCCTCCAAGACCCTTTTGGGACCCTGTTGACTAGCCAAGGGCCCTGTTTGACCCATGTTGTGGCTTAAGGAGGAAACCCATGGCCTAGGTCACACGTTTCCTTCATGAAAGTTACATCCTAGGCTACAGCCCTAGTAGAACATGTGAAAAGTGACCTGTTTGGTCTAAAATGATAAAAAAAGGGCTAGTTCTTTGACTTATTGACATATCAGGGTTGGATATAGGCGTGTTTCCTCATTCATTCTCACTCTCTATTCACTCTTACTCCATTTTTTACTACATCTCTATTTTGATCATCTCCATTGATCACTCACTTTGAATTCTCGGTTGCCATCTTTGAATCTCTCTTGATTCTTGCTTGGCATGGTTGTTTTCCTTGTAAAAAGGGATGACCTACATTGGTGTTTCTTCTATTGGCGATTCTCTTTGTTATTGATAGTTTTCCTGAAGAGTGTGGATTTCTCCTTACCTCCTCAAGACCCCATTGCACCTGTCACTTGTGCTCCTTGCATTGCCTCTCATAGATTGGTGGTTTATCCTTCATCTCTTCCACAACTTTAGCTCTTGGTCTAAACTCAGCCTACATACAACTTGATCTTCTTCCTCTCTTGCCTCATAGCTTGGATAATCAGTTGGTAGAAAGTTTGCACATCTCTTTGAGTTTGATATGAGGGAACTTTGCTTTGGAAAGTGAAACTCTTTGCTTATTTGCAGTGGTATATATGCTAGGGTTTGATTTATTTTAGAAAACTAGTTGGATATCTTGCTTAGCATAGTTTCTAAAGTTTTTGGTATTTGTGCATATCTAAAGATCACTTTAATTGCTTGAAATATTCCTTTGTTGTATGTCAGTACTCTCTTTAGAAGATTTTTCCTTTGCATAGTAGACAAACTAAAAACTTGTGCAAACCCTCTCTCTCTCTCGCTATAACTATAAATATTGCATTATCAGGAAATAATAGTATTGCATTGAAAGATAGTTCAAATCTAGAATAGGAATGGTCTTGAACCCTTGCTTGAAAACATCTTTGTTTCCCAAAAAGTCTTTTATTTGGACTCAAAGTGTTGTAGTTGTTGGAGTTACATTCCATTGGCTATTTTATTTCGTTCAGTATTGTTGCTTCTATATTGTTTATGCAATCCTTAGTATAGTTTTAACCACTTGATTTAATGTGGTTGGACTCGTTATAGGTTCATGCATACTTTGTGCATTCATTTATTCTAGCCCCAACTTGGTTTACAAGTCCATTTATAGCCTGGAGCGAGTTGACAAACTAGATAGCCACTATAGACCTCCTATAGCCCATAAAACCCCTAAGCCTTCTAGCCTCTTAGTGGTTTGCTTTAGCACTTTGCCAAACACTGGTGGTTCCATTCAAATTCTTAGAGTTACATACTGGCATGCCCAGTGAGACATCACATATAGTTTCATGCTAGTTTTATCCCATTTAGATCTCTCTTAGCCAATTCCCCTCTATTAGTTGTTATGCTTTTCTTTCAGTTGTGTTTCAACTCTTGCCTTGGTTGTTATATTTTGCTTTGGTTTTGTGTTATTCTCCTTGTTAGTGTTCCTACGGTTTATCTTTTATGTTATCTTCTATGTTTCTCTTTTTTCATTGCACCAATTCCTGACCTCCCACCCTTAGGATGTCATTCCTATCAAATTCAGGGTCTAATCCTTGAGCTCACTCATGAGCAAGTTGTGGCTACAATAGAACTCTGTAGACACCATAGGATCCAGGAGCCTCCCTTGACCCAGCATGGTATTCTACACCCTCTCACGTTTGAAAGAGAACAAGATTGGTAACACTACAACCAATGAACTCAATCTCCTTTTCACCAGATTAAACTTCACTCATCTAAGGATGTTTCTACTCACCCTCGTGCTACATCTCACTCACCTGTTTGAGGTGATGAGGATCCTCTTGATCATTTAGGACCGAATGAGTTACATACAATCATTGATGATTTTTATAGACATCTTCAGGTGAATGAAATGCATCCTTCTCTCCCTAAGAGTTGATGGCGTGCATCCTCTAGATATAGAGGTCATACCTATTCAGTGTCAAGTGCCTCAACTAGTTCTCACGTGAGTTCCCTACCTCTTTCTTAGCAAGAAACTCTCCTGTAAGAACATCCACATGTCCATGTTATAGATCATAGGTATTCAAACTTGGGAAGATATCTTTATCATGAGGGTTCTTCTCATCCTCCTAACCCTTCCTTCAGGGTTTTCAATGAGCATGATGATTTCAATCACCATTTATAGACTAGAGATCCATGGGATGCATATTGTGAGTCTCAACAACCATAGATTTATCCTCATTTGATGGCACATGACCAGCATCATATAGATTTTAACCATTATGATTATTTTCATGAGTATGCCACGTCTTCCCATCAGCCCTATGGGGACCATCACACTTCCCATTGTCATTTCCCACCTCGTGGTAGAGATGATTTCTATTATGACTGGACTCCTTATCAGGAGCCACCTCAACATCATGCTCTTTGGGCCATGGTCATGATGATGCCTATGGGCATAGGCAACATTATTACCATCATGATCCCCCTCCTAGAGCTAGTCACCAACCTATTATCAATCATGCATATGAGGATCTCTATCAAAATCCTCTATCCCTTTAGGTGCATGTTATTCCCCTCCCTAATCCTATCCCTAAACTGCCAAAGTTTAATGGGACTCAGGACTCTAGTCCTACAAAACATATCACGACATTCATGATGGCATGTATGGATTGGGAATAGGATGAAGGCATGTTGTTGAAGCTTTTCACTCACTCTCTGCAAATTGAAGCTCTGGTCTGATTTTAGAATCTGGCTCTAGATTCTTTCTCTAGCTTTCAGCTCCTTCTAAATGATTTCCTCCAATATTTCAATATTTCTAAACCTTTTAACCTCGGCATCCAGTCACTCACTTCCATTGTGCAAGCCAAAGGTGAGTCAAACTTTGATTTTCTATGTAGATGGCATGCAACTATTCATACATGCAGAACCAGCCTCTTGGATGACCAACTTTATGATATGGTCATGCGAGCATTGAGGCAAGAGGTTCACCTTGAGGTCCTCAAGCGTGAGCCCACCTCTTATGATGAAATTGTTAATGAGTGTATGAAGATTGAAGTATTTGAGGTGTGTGCAAGCATGCAGCCCATAATTTCCCAAAAGTCATCCTCATCATGTGATTGCAACCAAAATGTGACTGGCGATGCTGTGACTAATTCTCCTCTTGAGAAGAAGGATAAGAAGGAAAGTCACAAGGTAAATATCGTGAGCAAGAAACCAACTAACAAGAAGGTTTTTGAATCCATCCCAATGAAACAATCGATGGTGTTCCCTCATGACCCCACCAACTTTTACAAGTACCATCAAATGAAGGGGCACGATGATGTTAATTATATCACCCAATAGTCTAGTGGGCAAGCCTCACCTCAATCATAGAGTTCTCCTCTTACATAACCTAATCATAATTTAGATGTCTTCAAGGAGCCTATCCAGACCATGATAAGGAGAAGAAGAAGAAATTAAAGGCTAAGGCCCCACATTCTCCTTCTTACTCTCCTAGCTCTTTTGACTCCTCTTCTCAGGTTGACCTGAAAGGGAAATCCAAGTGTAAGAGTAGCAAAGTCATTATTGCTATTGACATCCCTCCTATTGGTTATGAGTGCTTTTTCAGCATGCGCTCGATACATGACACTAACCCTACTAAAGAGACTAGCAGTGTTGGGCCTCTCATTCAGCCCATGGGGGTAGGAAATCCCAAAGTTGAGTTTAACTTTTGATGTAACATCCCTCCATAGGATAGATAATGTCCTTACTCCATCATTGAGGAGTTATAAGGCCTCTCGATTAGGATCTCCATTTGGGCTAACTTCATCTTTGTCTTGAGCAAAGGGGACTCATCTTTGGTGATCTTAATCTCTCTTGTGAAGATCCACTGTAGGATGATAATAGAGTTTTGTTCACATCTTATACCCCTGAGCACCCTTATCTACTTGTTTTATCTTTTGACCCAACATCTTTTCTAGATACCTCGATTCTAGCAAAGAGGGCTTGGTTCCCTCTCTACATCGAGACTTTGATTGATGATTACTATGTTATGTGGTGTATTGTCGATGAAGGAGCCTCGTTTAATATCATGTCTTTGCATGTATTCAATGAACTCAAGATTAGTCAAAAGAAGCTTTATGATTCTCATCATAGGTGTGTTGATTTTAATAATGACATAATTATGTCAGTGGGGAATGTGAAGCTCCATGTCAAGTTTGGTCCTAAAGTGATCTGAATCAAGTTTTGTGTGTTAGAACTCGCTCTTTCATATAACATGATTCTTGATCACCCCTATACAACCACCATGAAAGACATCACATCGGCCATGTTTGGCACAGTGCAGTTTGTTCATGAAGGTGAGGTTCATACTCTGGAGGCTGACCCGAATCCCTAAGAATTACTTTATTCAAAGACAAAGCCCTCCATTAAGGATTTTGTTGTCTCTTTATGAGGTTTTATGGGTGCCCACATGCCTTCCATGATCAAATATCATTTTCTTAAAGATAAGCATTGTGACTCAGCTGAGTACCGATCTGCATTCATCCCTTTAGAGTCTGACACACATCGATTGAATCTTGCTTCAGCTTTGTGATGTCAGGCTAGCCCATATTTATTCAAAGATCTCTTTTAGCATATCTCTACAGACACTGAGCTTCCCCTTACATCCTGCTTTTCCCATCGGAGTATAGGCTCTCTCAATGTGTCTCTCATTGAGATCATTAGAGTAATTGAGTTCAATCTCAAGTGTCATTTCATTCATGTTATGGCATGCAACCTGTTCATGGAGAGAAAGTCTTACACTAAGCTCATGTGGGCTTGCTATAAATACCACTATGCCCTTTATCACCTTGGTTTGGTGATCTCTCTCACTGAAAGTCCAACTCCAGGCAATCCCTCATTGAATGTCCTCTCGGTTGAACCCAAAGTGTTAGACCAATCACTCCCTTCTACTCTAAAGTGCTTTGAGGAAGGAAACATCATGGATGTTGAAGGATCCATGGATGTCAACCTTGGCACTTTGGCAAGGCCCAAGATCATTAAGATGAGTGCCAACCTTGCCCCCGAGGAGCAGGATGTTTTGCTCACCTTCTTACACATATTCTTGGATGTATTCACTTGGGAATACACTGATATGAAGGGCATAGATTATAACATCATTATCTATAACCTCATTATGAATGATGGAGCCCACCTGATTTACCAGAAGCAATGACCAATGGTAGCAAAAGTTTCCCAATTGGTCAAGGTTTAGATTGAAAAGCTCTTTCAAGTTGGTTTCATTCAGGGTGTTGACTACCCTTGATGGGTTTCTAACATTATTCTCGCTCTCAATAAGAATGGAGAAATTATGATTTGCATCGACTTTTGAGATCTCAATATGGCTTATCGAAAGGATAATTTCCTAACTCCTTTGATCGACCATATTGTTGATTCCACTGCTAGTTTTGAGATCATGTCCCTCATAGATGGATTTTTTGGGTATAATCAGATCTAGGTTACACTCAAAGATCAACACAAGATGACATTCACTACCCTGTGGGGTACCTTTTATTATGTATCATGCCTTTCAGTCTGAAGAACATTGGAGCTATATATCATTGTACTATGACCTACATTTTTCATGACTTCATTCATGAGATTGTTGAGTGTTATGTCAATGATCTCCTCAACAAATCTTATAAGAGGGATGAGCATGTGTCAAACCTCAAGATCATATTTGATCATCTCTGAGAGTATCACATTAGTCTCAACCCCAAGAAGTGCATTTTTGGCATTTTTGCTAGAAAGCTTCCCGGCTTCCTCATTTCATAGAGGGGTATTGAAGTGGATCCTAAGAAGATCAAGGCAATCCTTAGAATGCCTCTCCCACATAATATTGTTCATTTTTAGTCTTTTCTTGAAAGACTCAGCTTCCTTATTTGTTTTCTTAAGGAGTATGCCCATAAGTCTATACCCCTTACACGTCTCCTCCACAACAACACATCGTTCTTGTCATCCGTTGAAGTCTAAGTGGCTTCTGAGGAATTAAAGTGAATGCTTCATAATCCTCCCATATTGATGGCACCCATTGAGGGGTGCAAGTTTATCTTATATACCTTTGTCACTTGATCTTTCCATCAGGGGCATGCTATGTCAAAAGGATGGCACTGACAGAGAGAGAGTTGTTTACTACATCTCTCATATGCTAGTTGGACCTAATCTCAACTACTTTTTGGTTGAGTGGCAATGCCTCTCCCCTGTCTTCTTTGTGAAGAAGTTAAGACATTACATGTTAGGTTAAACTACTAATGTGATTATAATATCCAATCCACTTCACTACTTGCTTAACAAGACACACCTGGTTGGCAGGATTGTGAGGTGGATCATGCTTCTTCAAGAGTTCAACCTCCACATTGTTAACTAAAATTCCACAAAGGTCTTGGTCGTGGTGGATTAACTCGTTGATTTCCCACTACCCAATCCTATCATGGAGTTGGTTGACGATGCCTTTCCTAATGAGATGATATATTTGGTTAATCGTGATGAGGTTTTTGAGTGTGATTGGTATCAAGACATTATCCATTACCTTAAAGACCAGTCTTATCTTATCAATGCTCCTTCTCAAAAATACTATTGTATCCAAAAGCTTACCATTTGATATGTCATTATTGGCAGTGTCTTATTCAAGAGAGGTCTTGATGGTGTGTCGATATAGTGCCTCACCTTGGAGGATGTTCTTCTCACACTTGAGAAATCTCATGGGAGCATTTATGGTGGCCACCTAGGCAGGCAAGCCACCACTCAGTGTATTATCAAGATGGGATATTATTGGCCCACTCTTGTTAAGGATGCCAACCTATATGCTATGAAGTGTAATATGTGCCAAGTCACTAGTGATGCCACCAATGCCCTAGCAGACCTCTTACACCCTGTCTCTACTATTTGGCCTCTCTATGTGGGATCTTGACTTTGTTAGAGAGTTCAAACTAGCCTATTCTAATGGCCATCATTGGTTCATCACCGCCACTGACTATTTCACAAAGTGGGTTGAGGCCATGCCTCTTACCGATATATGTGGTAAGACCATCACTAAATTTATCCTGAATTAGCTTATTCATAGTTTTAGATTCCCTATGGTGATCATGGATGACAATAGCCCTAACTTTCAAAGCCCTAAGATGCGTGAGCTCATTGAATGCTTTGGTTTCAAGCTCATTTTATCCTCTACCCATTACTTGTAGGGTAATGGACAAGCATAATCTTCAAATAAAACTTTGAAGAAGATATTTCTCTACATTGTAGCCCAGTCAAAGAGGGACTGACATCTCATGCTCTATCCTACCCTCTCGGCCTATCAGGATATCTTTTACGTGGCCATGAGGGCAACTCCATACTCTCTCATGTATGGGTCTGAGGGTGTTCAACCTTAATCCCTTCATTGCAGGTTAAGACCTTTGGAGCTATTTTTGATGAGGAAGAAAGCGTCACTTACCTCATCAAGCTTAAACAATTAGATGAGCGATGTCTGGTTGCTCTTGATCACAACTGTACTTAACAACACCATTAATGCACCTAATTCCATAAATTGGTGTGTCCTCACCCTTTCAAGGTAGGGAAATCTTGCTCATAAGTGGTTTGGTCCCTTTGTTATCATTGCCTTTCTTGGGAATGGGGTATATCATCGCTTAACCCTCGATTTGATCAACGGGTTTCACCTCAAGACATTCTATGTCTAGGGCCCATGTGGCCCTCTAAGAAAGTCACCTCTGGTGGTAAGGCAAGCCTTTCCTCTCTTCTCTCACCATTACCTTTACGCCATTCATATATGTGTGTGCATGTGGGTTATTAATTAGATGTGTCTATTGTCTAATCACATTGCATCTAGTAGTCTACATCATATGAAACATACATATCACACACAAAATCAAATACACACGTGCTAATAATGAGAAAGGGATGTATATATATCCAAAAAAATACATGTTTTTCTTTGGGTACATCACATGGGCTCGTAGTCCCCAAAATTTACTATGGGTGTGGCTACATATGCATACCTAGTCAACCTATGATTGGGCAGTATTTATGCTAGTCACACTCAAGGTGGAGATCTGGATCTCTACCTCTTGACCAATTGATATATGGTCTCCTCCAGTGCAACTAACTAGTCTTCCCTTGCTCTACTTGCCTTAGCTCCTCTAGTTTGCTCTTGAGCAAGCTCAACTCGTAGCTGATTGATCTCAACCTCAACTCTCACTAGTCTCACCTCAATCTCTACCACACTACCCCATGGTTGGCCATGGATGCCTCATGTCATGTTGACTTGGCCTCTAGTTATGAAACCCTATGCCATGCCCTCACTAGCTTGAGTGAGGCTCATGCACCCACACACTAGAACCAAGTATGTGGTTCTACCCTGATCAATAGATGTGGTGCCCACTCTTTTAGTGGTGTTCCCACCACATCAAGAAATAACTCCCTTAGTAGTAGGTCCACCTAAGGTCTAGTCTAGCTAGGCTAGTCTCTTGCACACACACAACATATATGTTAGCTACATATACATCTCTCACTCAGGATGGGCATAAAGATACAATGTTATCTATCAAATACATTTGTCTTACCTAGTAGTGTATATGGCCTCTGTGATACTCCTATAATTCATGCTCTTCCTGGTGATGGTGGTCCTCATCGTGCCAGTCTCTCTCCACCGCTATCCTACTTGCTTTATCATGACTGTCAACCATGCTCAGCTCCAGCTGGCTTGGGTTGAGCACATCTCTCTCTCTCATCACTAGTACCTACCTCCTGGGATGAACCCTTATGGACCTCAGAGCTCCTCCATGCCCACATATGCCTCTACCACTACATCGTCTAGCCATATCATAGACCCATATGGATCATGGACATAACTAGCTACTCATTCGGGTCTAGGGTGATTCGTATAAGCCCAAACCTATTTGTGAATTGTGTAGCCCATGTTGTGATTATTTCTAGTATTGGGTATGCATCATTGTCATATGGTACTCTTAGCCTCATTAGTGGGAGCCTCTCATAGGCCTAATCCATGAGTAAACTGGGTTGTGTTAGTCAACCTGCCCCTATGTCCCAGATGTGATCAAACTATTGGTATAATATGCCCAAGATGTACTAGCCCCAGGCATATCTCTGGCCTTCCTTTATGCATTGAACAACTCATGTCCATGATAGTGGTAGTTGTCTTGTATTCAGGCCGATATAGAGCATCCTAACAAAAATACCTACTATCATTATTCCTAAGTGGTGGAACCCTCAATGACTACTGTGTGATCTCAACCCCAAGGTTGTTCTATTGGGTGTGAGGTCCCACCAAGTAGATATTTATTACCATTGCATACCATGTCAATGATAGGTCTATCTCTTTGCATATAAGCTCCACCCCATAAAGCCGGTAGATGTCCTCTATGTTGAGGATGACCTCTTACTTAGGTCCCAGCTAGAGTACATGCCTCTCAAGTATCCATATAGTAACTAATATGTTAACCAGGTCTCTAGAATAATGTAGGGATGAAACATGTACCAGCCTCCAAAGTCTTGCACTTTGTAGGTGTGCTTGAGCCTCTCCAAGTAAAACATCCACCTCCTCAATTAGCCATGATGGGACTCTCTCCTGATTGGACACCTTGCATGGCCTATCTATTTATGCCTGCTGCTCTCTCGCTTATGAAGGTTCTCCATCATTTGGTATGCTTACTTCGTTGCATGTCTACACAAGTGAAAAAAATGCAACCAGGTTAGCATGATGGCTGTGAAAAAGGTATGATAAACTAAAAAACATGTTTTTTAATCTATTTATATCCTTTTCCACTCTTTCTCTCTGCTCTTTACCCCTTCTAAAAGTTGTCAAGCCTTCCTAAGCTTCCCAGGGCTCTACATGGGCATTTTATTCCTAAGGCCACTGCTTTTTAGGCAAAATAACAACCTTGCAATGGGGTAGGCCATAGTTTTTATAGCCTATCCCACTGTCAGGCTGTGGCCTAGTCCAACTAGGTCACAACCCTAAGCGGGATGTCTTGGGGAGCCCTTGTGTTCCCCAGTTCTCCCTCTCTGGGCCAAGGGAGAGTCTCCCATTGGTCTTGTTCTCCTCATTTTCTTGAATCCATCATTTTACACCCTTGTTTCATCTGATTCATCTATTGAATCATCCAAAATGAGTGAGAATGACATTAGGGCCTCCTAAACCCCATAAATTTGAATAGATTTGAAAAAAAATTATTCAGAGGGCTTACCTAGACCATCCTATGCATTTCTAGTGTGCTTCTGTGTCCTTGTTCACTTAGCTTGGGATTTGGATTGCTTATGGGATCTCCTCAGGCTCTCTTAGAGTGAAAATGACCTATTTTCTCTCTTTTTTCCTCTTTTTAGCCTTTTGATGGGCCCTTTTTGGGTTTTTTTTCATGTTAGTGCATTTTAGACCACAAGACCTTCGTCTTAGAGGTTTTTGTATGTTTTGAGCAAATTGGCCACCTCCATTTTTTGATTTGAGGCTTCTTTGGGCCTGCTCTTGGCCTTTTCGATTCCTGAGACCCCATCTCGAGTCCTTGTTGACATCCCAGGCCTGTACCCCATTTTGAGGTCACTCAAGGATATAAGTTAATTTATGTGCTTATTTTAGTTAGTCATTTCTCTACTTTCATGATGTCAGTCCATTATAATTCCCTCTCTTTTTTCATCATGATTGTAGGTTATAGGTGCTAATTAGATGTGGTAGTTCAGGACTTACTCTAGTCTTGCCAATTGGTCTTCATCTTCTCTAAACTTCCCACCACTTGCCTTTGTTACCTCTTACCACAATCGATGTTGGTCAATTGTTGTGATTGTGGCTTGGTTTCATTATTAGTTTCCCCACGCAACTCACTTATGCCACCTTGCTTTGAGATAACCCTTTTATAGTTGCTTATCCTATGTCGTCAACCCTCATCATGGTGCACTTTTCAGTGGTGATTCACATCGATGGTGGTAGTCAAGGCAACCCAAGACTTGTAATGATAGCTTGGGTTATTGGTGATCCGTGGGGCCCTGAGCTTGTTTCAATTGGTCATTTATTGATTAGTGAGATGAATAATGCCACTGAGTATCATGTGATCATTAGTACTTTGATCGATGCTCGTGTGTTAGGTGTGGGCTATGAGCATTTGTTATTTGTCTCACTTTTAGTTATGTCTCAACTCAGTGGTGTTTGGGCCATCCTCAGCTCTGAGTTTCTCCCCCCTCTTCGAGGCAACATGCAATTTACTCTCCTTCTTCAAGGATGTCCAGTTCACCCACATCCCTCATATGGAGAAAACTAGGGTTGCCACCTTGGTAAATGTCATTCTAGATAGTATGATTTGATTTGATATCACTTGTGTTTCTTTTTTTGTAGGAGTTGGAGCTAGAGCTGGATTTGGATTCTGGTTCATGCAACATTTGCACTTTTACCTATAGATCATGTCATTGACATATTTTTTCCATTGTCCTTATCTAGTAAGTATAAGTAATGTTTTCTATTATCTTTTTAGTTCTTTCTTTCCTTTGCTTTATTGTGGCTTTCAGGTACTTCGCAACACTCCTTGTTCATTCGAACATCGACTGCTCATACCTTGAGGACATATGTAATCATACTTCTCATGACCCTACTCCTCCCTATGATTATATATCAGCTCATGTGCAAACTATCAACCCTAGTTATCCTATTTAGAGTCATATGCCACTTGATTAGGCCTCTCCCATGCACTATTCCCATCCTTTAATCATACCATTTCTTTCTCATGTTAGATGGGCTCTCTAAGGACCCTTTTGAGAGCCTGTTGACAAGCTGAGGGCCCTTTTTGACTCAATCTATAGATTAGGGAGGGAAAATGTGGCCTAGGACACATGTTTCCTTCATGAAATCTATGGCCTAGGCTACAACCTTGGTAGAACACATGAAAATTGACCCGTTTAGTCCAAAATGGTCAAAAACTACTAGTTTTTTGACTTGTTGATGGATTAGGGTTGAATATATGCATGTTTCTTCATTCATTCTCACTCTTTATTCACTCTTAATCCACTTTTGTTGTATCTATACTCTAATTATCTCCATTGATCACTCACTTTGAAAGCTTGGTTGCCATCTTCAAATCTCTCTTGATTCTTGCTTGGCACAATTGCTTACCTTGTGAAAAAGGATGTCCTACATTATTATTTTGATTCTATTGGTGATTATTTTTGCTATTGATAGTCTTCTTGAAGCTTGTGGACTACTCCTTTCCTCCTCAAGACTCCATTTCACCTGTCACTTATGCTCCTTGCATTGTCTCTCACAGATTGGTGGTTTCTCCTTCTTCTCTTCCACAACTTTGGCTCTTGGTAGGTAAAAAGTCTGCACATCTCTTTGAGTTTGATATGAGGGCACATTTCTTTGCAAAGTGAAACTCATTACTTATTTTCAGTAGTATATATGTGAGGGTTTGTTCTGTTTTAGAAAACTAGTTGTTGGATATCTTGTTTAGCATAATTTTTGAAGTTTTTGGTATTTGTGCATATTTAAAGAGTACTTTTATTGCTTGAAATATTCCTTTATTGTATGCCATTACTCTCTTTATAAGCTTTCTCCTTTGCATAGTATACAAACTATAAAATTGTGCAAAGCCTCTCTCTCTCTCTCTCTCTCTCTCTCTCTCTCTCTCTCTCTCTCTCTCTCTCTCTCTCTCTCTCTCTCTCTCTCTCTCTCTCTCTCTCTCTCTCTCTCTCTCTAAGACTAGAAATATTGCATTATTAGGAAACAATAGTATTGCATTGAAAGATAGATCAAATCTAGAATAGGCATGCTCATGAACCCTTGATTGAAAACATCTTTATTTCCCAAAACATCTTTCATTTAACCTCAAAGTGCCATAGTTGCTAGAGTTACATTCCATTGCCTATTTCATTCCATTCAGTATTGTTGCTTTTATATTGTTTATGCAATCTTTCATATAGTTTTAACCACTTGTTAGAGGTTCATGCATACTTTATGCATTCATTTTTACTAGTCCTAACCTAGTTTACAAGTCCATCTATAGCCTCGTGCAAGTTGACAAATCGGATAACCTCTATAGACCTCCTGTAGCCCATAAAACCCTTGAGCCTTCTAGCCTCTTAGTGGTTTGCTTTAACACCCTGCCAAACACTAGTGGTTCCATTTTTATTCTTGGAGATACAAAAACTTGATGAAAATCTATATTGCCGTAAGGATTTAATGGATGTATGAAGCATTGTTCTAAATCCCTATATATTTTTTGATCCAGGCGCTATGCATTTTGAGCCAAATGCCTCACTTGTTGGGCCATGTCTATTGTTCTATTTATTTTGCAAGCATTGAATCTTCTGTAGGTTTACTGTATTATTAGATCCAGATCATAGGTGAAGCACAACCACCAGCATGGTTCAAGGCATATTCGTGAAGCAATGAAATCGATAAGAATATAGATATGACATGAGACATGCTAGAGTTTTGTCATATTCAAGCTATTGTCGATGATTTTATTCTAGCACTAAGTCTTTTATATTAAGTATCTTATGGCCTACATACATAATAAATATTGATTTTGTGCAAGTGATCCGATTTGATTCTACATCTTTTTTATTTAACTTGTGAAACATTATGGTTAATAAGCACTTAATAAGACCGTATGCAATCACTTATTGCATATAATCTCATAGACATTAAGACATTCTGGTAGATAAAAGTGAGTTAAATTTTTTAAAAACATGTGTTATGTTTTTACAAACTTCTCATCACTTGTAAGTAATTTTATTAAAATAAATTTGATTTATTAATGTCTCGTTCTCAACATTCCAAAACATTTTACGGTTTTGAATTTAATTAGGTATTGAAAAAGTTATGATTGTTTTAATATTTCTATTCTGAGCATAGTTTTATTGAAAAAAAAATTAAATTAAAATTAAATTATAAAAAAAGCCTACAAGTCTAGTTGTCTCATTATTAGTCATAGTGGTCACCAAATATGCTTAAATGTAACACTAAATTTAGGCGTGTTTATTTAGCATTACTTATCATATAATAGGGTTTTAATTTAGTCTCAATCTAATAATTGATAACAATTATAATTCAGGATTATCCCATTATATGAGAAAATTATAGTCTATTACAGTATTTTATTGAAAATTGAAGATTGTATTAAATAAGGTCAAATTTTTGTAAACTTGCAGGATCAATTGTCAAAGTCATCCATTTACCTATAGGATGAATGATAGAAGGCCACTTATTATCCCACCACTAATCATCAATTTTTGCAGGTTGATTCTCCCAACTTGTCAATCAAACTACTAATCTCTTTCTTACAAGTCGCATGTTAAAGACCCCCGTTGTTATATTAAAAATCATTTAGATCATTAATCATTTTTAAGCATTTCATTTGAATTGTGTTGTATTGTATAATCTTTCATATTGTAAATAATACACACATCTTAATCTAATTAGTTAATTAATCTTTTTGGCTGCCTATTTATAAACTGAGGGCTACAATCGGTGTATGCACTCCTCCTTGCATCCTTATGGTGATTCTTGTGAGATCAAAAACCATCTATAAACCCCATTCCTTTTTTCTTTTTCTAAAGGGTTAGTGACCATGTATTTCACCACCATGCACTAGTCTAAACTCCATGTTTCGACAGAGTCTAAAAATCAGGGGAGTTGTCATTCGGCACCTAAGCTAAATTTCCCATAAAAGGTTATATGGAGTGAGGGATGGTTAAAATCTAATACGTAGGATGGTCAAATAGAATCTTATACAGACTCGGGACCCATTGTACCTTCACATATATATGGGATGCACCTAGAAGCCTTATACAAACCTAGCATAAGATCCTTCAGCCATAATGGACGTCTCATTACCAGAGTCAATATCAACTTTTAAGTAGCCATCATATACAAATGGGGTCAAGAGGGTTCAGTCAATTCTGTAATGGGTCATCGGCCTACAACCTCACCCACAAATCCATTTGATGGTGTGAGCATCGGGTTACACACCCTTAAGTTTACTAATAATTAGTTTTGTGGTTTGCTTACTTGGGTGTGTGTCATGTTAAACCAATATTGTTTGTGAGCCGAGTAGTCCTTCACCCAAACCTATAAACCTATCCAAGTCTTTGCACAACCCATCATGTATATTCTTGCCTCATCATTATATCATGTTGTACATCCTTATCCTATCATCCTTTGTGCATATCATCTTAGTCTTGCTTCATCCTATTGTATATCCTTGTCATCATCCCCATTTGTATATATTGTCTCTTATATATCCTTATCTCAAAACTATCTTCCATTATCACCTTGACTTCATTCCATCCTAATATAGTTATATCCACCCATTATCAATCATATATTTATCACCTACATGACCCAATCACACCTTATATCCTGACCTAAGTCCACAACATCAACTAATTGCCTTCACATAGTCAACTCAACCCCCGCTTCATCTAATCACCCATCATTGATCATCATCCCATCACCCACATAACCTAATCATCATTATGTATATCCTTATCTCATCATCTTCTATATATCCTTGTTCTCTTGTACATACTTCTAGTCACATCCTATCCTAGACCAATCCATCATTAATCAGACACCCCATTACCTACATATCCTAGTCAAATCTTTTTTCATCCTCCACCTCTTATCCTAAGTCCATCACCAATTATTTATTTTGACCTTGTCTTCATCACCCATTTAGTCTATCCTTGTTGGTTCTTTAGGTTATATATGGGTCCATGCCATCCTCATCTCATCTTACCCCTTTCATCACTTCATTGTCACCTATCATCATACTTGCCCTTGTCCTATCATCCATTCACCCTTGTCATATCATCTTATCCCATCCCATCTCGAGCAAATCAGTCTAAGGATCTTGAGATAGTCTGATCATTCACATTATCTAATCATCCTATCACTTATCATCCTCTTGTATCCTTTTCATTATCATGTCTTATCTCCTATTTTTCCTTCATCTTATCCTAGTTTAGTCATCTCCACTTATCACCTGCATATCCTAGTCACAGCTTGTATATCCTTGTCATCATCCCCTTTTGTACATAATTTATTTTCTTGCACATCCTTCTAGTCAAACCCTACCTTGGTATTCCAAGTCACTAGTTATACCCCATCACATATCCTAGTCACATATCATCCACAACCAAACATTTGTTTTGACCTTGTCTTCATCACCCATCTAGTCTATCATTGTCTTATCTTATCATGATTGGCTCTTTCGGTCATATGCATGTCTAAATCATCTCCATCTCATTACCTCCATCATTTTTTCATCACTTATCATCATACTTGTCCTTGTCCCATCACCTTCATCACATAATCATACCCCATCCCATTTTGAGCAAATCGATGCAAGGTTTTGAGCTAGTCTTATCATCCACATCACCTTATCATCCTAGTCCACTATCACTCATCACTTGGTCAGATATCATACCTAATTAATTTATTGTTAGCATCTTATCACTCTATCAGTTTCAATCTATCAAACCCATCATCAATCTAATCACTTATAGTCCAATCATCTTGCTTGTTCATAACTAGCAACCCATTCAATCATCCTTTTACTAGTTTGAATCTAGGCACCTGTCATCTCTATCACATTTCATCTACCTCATCCTCATAATCACCTACCATAATAGCTCAGTCCTTTTATCTCTAATCCTTTATATACCATCATCCATCTTTTATCAACGATCCTTGTGGATTTGGACCCAGTTCATGTAGACCAATACATCACGGCTAATAAGGATGACATCCTTTTGCGAGCTCTAAAAATGGGTACTCGCCTACCTTATAACCTTGATCTCATTCATCCCAAACCAAAATCTCATATCCTTCCCCATCAACAACCCTCTATCCGCTCAAAATCAATACCAACATTCCTTGATGTGGTCACCCTAATCAATCAATACATCGTAGAGAATAAAGATGAATTCCTCTTGCAACTATGGAAGGTGGGTGCTCGACTTCCCAATGATGTTGAGCCCAAAATCCTAAGACCCTCTCCCAAGAAATCTTCTTATCAATCCTCATCCCCATCCTATTCCATTCCACCAACCACTAGTCCTCATCCTAGCTGTGGCCATTCCAATTCACAAATTTCCTCATTTTATAATACCTTGATGACAATCCACAGGCAATTCTATTGCAACTCTTAGAGATGGGTGTCTAATTTTCTAAAGACCTTGACCCCATCTAATTCACCTTACCCTTAAGATGTCCACATCCACAATAAAACCCTCCATCCATTCATCATATCCAATCATCCACTCCTTCCTCTACTAGCAAAGGGAAGCCTATCCTGGCCACCTCGTCTACTACTAAACCATCCACCCAGTTGCGTCACTAACCATCTGATCTAAAGTACAATGCTTCCACATATAAGACATAAAGTAAAGTGGGCCCTTATACTCCCCTTCCTATGTCATTGTAAGCCCTTTTCAAACAACTTGTCACTACTAACATCATGGTCTATCAACCCATATGACATCTTGATCCCACCAAGCCTAAGCCTTCTTGGTATAAATCAAATTGATATTATCGATATCATCAAACTTGGGTGCATTCCATTAAATGATGCCAATTTTTTTGAGACTATGTATAAAACCTCATCAACAATGGTGACATAGTAATCAAGGATGAATCAGATGAATTTAAATCCCTAGGTGAACAAAAAAAGGAATGCCAAGATTACATTCCCAATCATGATCAAGCCCTTCCCCTTTTAAGATAAGGTTAAGACATCCTATCCCTCTTCCATAATCCCCCCATCATTGACCAATCCTCCATCATCGACCATAATTATATTTCCCATATGCCTAGTCCCCCTATATCTCATTAATCCTTCCATGGCCCTCTCTTTGATCAATCCATTATTCCTCCATCATCTCCCTCTCACCCATCACATACAATATCCCATGTTGAGAGGAAAATCATAGACAATAACTCTAACAACATCATGTCTTATGCATTAGAATCAACATCAGATCTAACAAAAGTCTTATCTGCATAAAAAACATGTTAAACACTAGTAGCTGAATCAAATTCCTCATAAAAACCATCATCCCTTATCAATATTGCATTAGATGATGATAATGTCTGCTCTTTTAAAGATACCCACAATTTGAATGCTAACCAGTCACTAGGAATATTTTTTGATCCCAATCAGGATGATGAAGTCATAACCAATTTTTTACAAGCTTTATCTATTGAAGATATCCAAAGTGAATATGATCCTACTTTGGATGCATGTACTTTAGCTAGTATTAGCGATCCTTTTACTAATCTTGAGGTGATTTTCTTTGATGTTGAATTTAGGTCTCCCAAGAACCCCTACGAGGACCATGTTGCACCATCACCACTCATTAACCTCATCACACCATATCCACCACCTTCATCCATCATAGACCCCTTTCTTCCCGTCAGTGATAATTTAATCACCTCCTTCCATATGGACAAACAAAAATATACATCGTTGAACCCTTTTTTAGGCAATATAATGTGTATTAAAAAAATAAAGGTCCAAGACTATACGCCAAAAGTCATAAATCATGAGCAAATCATCTTTGATCCCATAAATCAAAATCTAGAAAAGTCACTTCATCAACCTAATCAAACAATGTCTTCCCCTAGTGAATCCCAATATCAGGGACTAGGGTACCATCAAAGGCAAAATAATCTTTCGAGTCAAAAATCAATCTCCTCTAATGAAGCCCAAAATCAGGCACCATGGGGCAGTCAAAATCAATTAGAAAATCAAAATCATATCAAAAGCACTATTAGTACGGCTAATAATCCATAAAATATTCAGATCAAAGATGAACCGCAAAATTCAATGTGTCTTGGATCTCCTAAAGTCCTTTATCACATGACACTAATCAAATGTAGAATGTCCAATATCTCAAATAGTGTTTACGACTGCTAGTCCCACTTCCTTACAATCTATCACACCATCCTATCATGACCTATTAGCCATTCAATCCCCATACATCCCCATCACAATCTCATAAAAGACATACCTCTCATCACCTTCCTAGGCAACATTATCTCTGCTAGGGGAAATGATGACACCTAGCCTAGATATCTCGAGGGGTCACTATCAAGAATCATCAAAGATCATGAGGACCCCAATACATCTAATAGTGATAACATGATCCTGCCATAACACATCCCTAGAATAGGTGTTGGCTAGAGATCACATCTAATGTCAGCATCTTGCATCTCATCCCCATATCCAATAAATTGAGATGCCCAAATCAAAAGTCAAATAAAAAAATTCATCCAATGGTGAAAACCAGTCGTCTAGCGCCTTAGGTAAGTACCATGATGAAAACTAGTTTCTGACATCATGGTAAAATAATTTATTGTCCACATTATACATCAACACTTAGGGCACAATCCATTCCCTTCATCTCTATAGTCATATCCCATCCCTTGTTAATTATATCCATCTCATCCTTATCTATCTGCCATCATATATTGCATCCTATTATATCCCATTCCTTCCAATCATGAACTTCATAAGGAAGTGGAAGGTAAAGTTCTTTTGAAATCATCTTGACATAGCCTCCAATGGACACCAAGGCAACTAGACATTTGGTTCCTTCATGATGTGGTCATTGGCTATCCTTTGTCCATTCTTCCTTGGTCCTCATCTCCTCATCCCCCATCACCCTCATCCTTTTGTTGTCCCATTCATCATTCCATCCATACTCACCCTAGTTGCTAAGCTTGGAACTCCCTTTGCTAGTGACCTTGTTTGTACAATGTACATACATATCCAAAAATCCCTAAAAATTTAAATATGTCAAAAACCCTAAAAATCATAAAATTTGAAAATCCAAAAATAGTCAATGGTGTCTTATCTTATGTATATCCCCTAGTCGCATCCATCTCCATCCATGTTTTGTCTTCCCATCTATCATCTTTGGATAGCACCTTTAGTCTTGGAACTAAACCATAGTGGCCACCCATCCCTTTGTATCCTCAATCTCATCATTTTGACTAAATGTTATCAACATACATCACATTTTCAAGGCATTTAATCTGGCACCCATCACTTCTTATCAGTGCCTTTTCACATTTGGCACCCATCTAATCACTCTTTTGCTAGTGCAAAAGGTATTTGATCCCATCACCATCTTTATTATTACCTCTTCATATCTAGCACCCATCTAATGACTCTTTTGCTATTATGAAAGGTATTTTATCCCATCATTATATTTATCATTGCCTCTTCATACCTAACACCCATTTAATCACTCTTTTGCTAATATGAAAGGTATTTGATCCCATCATCTCCTAGTTTCCTTGTTAGATTGAACTCTTGAAGGGCCTTGTCTATTAATAATCCTTGGTCATAAATTTTCTAAACCAACTTCTTGGCCACTTTTTGATTCAATGTTAAGACCAAAATAATATTCAAATACCTTATCATGTCATCCATCCTTCTATCCTAAACTAGTGGAAACACCTCATCCTAATCCTAGTCCTGATCATCATATCCCAATCCAAGTCTATCCTAAGTCCCTAATCATGTCAAGAACATCCTATTCCAACCCATCACTTAATCCATCATCCCATCATTAGAAAAGACACAATGACATTGTATGTAAATACTTGTTTGTGTTACTTGATTGTTATGTTTGTCTTGTTTGCATCATATATATATCTTGTTTGTCGTATATTTTATTTACATTGTGTATCTTTTTGTATTTTAGGGCAATGAATGGGGATGCTATGAGGTCACTAATGCTTTTAGGTTCCCTCAATGATGCAGAGTTTGATATTTTACCATGCACCTTGGCATCATGTCCTCTTGGTCATACTTATATCATGGGGCATACTATCAAGTGCTATATTTAATGGATTGTTTAGACTATGATGAGCCTTATGACATTTATGATGGATTGATCACCTCCACCCTCATCATTCATCTAATCATCCTTATTCCCATCACTAATATAATCCTCTCGACTCATCCAACTAACATCTCATATTTTATCCTTATCATTTGCATCTCATCATCTGAATCATATCCTTCAATCACTAACAAGTCTAATAATCCTAATCATTATCACTTTCTAATCAGTAATCATCATCATCATCATTTCCTAGTTAAAACTACATTAGCCTAAGGTCTTTTCAAACTATGTAGGCAACACTTGGCCACTTTTCAATGCCCAAAGATCACTCAGCCACTATTTTTGTCATCCATCATCATCCTCTAGTCTTACATCAACCAAATCCTTGAGCTATAATCATTCAATATATTGATCAATAACCATCATAATCTCCTTAATATTTTTTGTCAATCACCTGCACTTGTCGTTTGGGGCCAACAAAATCACCACATCCATATTTTCTTCTATCAATCACTAATTGATTATTGCTCTCTTACATGTGTCCTTGCCAGGGACATCATCACATTATAACTCATTGATTTGATACAATGTAGTCTTTTGGTCACTCAACTCTATCATTCTTCTTTGTCATCACCTATATTATATTGATTGATTTAGATTTGAGCTACACCCATCATCAATATTATCAAATCATCATCTTATCCTAGATTATAGCTCTCCTTTGCATGCATCTTTATTGGGGATATATCTAAAGCTTACAACCCTTTAATATTATCATCATCATGTTATGATTGATTCCCCTTTGGGATGTATCAATAACTATGATACCCATCATCCCTACTCCCTATGCATGTCTCTTTTCTAGGGGCATCATCAATTTGTAGCTCATTGTTCAAGTCAGACTTATCTTCTTCATACTCTATCTCACATCTCACATCCCATTCCCTCATTTATTCATATTGTTGGGTGAATATTTTGTCGATCAACGTACTGATAAACAAAATAGGTTTGATCATCCAAAGTAGGAAGATTGGTCGGCCAAATGTGTAGGTTTACCACATTAAAAGGGGACTAATCTCTCCTCTCATCAAGTGGAGGTTCCTTATAGATATGCTATATATATATATATATGTATGTATATGTATGTATATATAAACAGAAAATAATACTCAAGGGTAGGATAAACTATCCATCTCTCTTTTTTTAGAGATGATGCATGTAAATCAAAGGAGAAATCTTAGGGATAATGACAGAAAGTACTCCTCTTCTTTCAGAAGTACCATTCAACAAACCACAAGAATCTTCCTGGTAGTAATTACAAAATGTAACCAAGGATGTAGTAACTAGCAAATTGAGATGTAGCACAAAGTCTCCACCTGAATTGCCCAAGAGTGAGATACGAAGGATAATGAGGGCACAAAGTCATCCCAAGGTCCTTTACACAGAAACAAAAAGAAAACACATTAAAGACAATTGTGGGGGCACAAAGTCTCTCCACAGTTGGCTTCAGGACACCTTCCTGACTACTTTCACTAATCCTGCTTATGAATTAAAGGAACATAAAATATATTAAGAAAAAAGACATAAGAGCATTTTCTCCAACAAAAAAGTTATCACAACACAAAGTCTAAAAAGTCACTTGTTTTCTTATTCCAATAACAAAATATGATCAACAATTTGAGCTCAAAGACTCAGTAATGCCTTTCAATTTTGGCAGAGTTAGTTTCTGATAATCAAAGAGAGAGAGGTCCCTAAAATAATAAAAGATAGTCCCTTATATAGTCTCTTCAAGAAAGACTTGGGAATAGTAACACATCATGTTGCATTGAATTTTGTTAAGAAGACATGCTGGAATTTAGGGCCATTTACCCATTTGATTTTCTCAATGCATAGAAATAGGTCACGCCATTGAATGTTTGCATCCTTTAATATCCACCTGGCGATCTACTTCTAGAAACATATATGATGCGTAAATCTTTCTAGTCCTTCTTCATCATTCCTCCTTGTTTGGTTATTTGAATTAGGTCTTTGATTCAATTCGATACTCTGTTCCTTAGTCACTTTCTGCTAGTCTTTAGTGATTGTAGCGAGCCTTCATTAAGCTACTAATGTAAGCAAAGTGTGCCAAGTGTCATCCTCCGTAGGATTCTCAAAAGACAAGTGGAAGATGCCACATGTCTCAATTTATTTCTGCAAAGCGTGACAAGTGTCTACACCTACACTTTGAGTTTCTAACATGTTTCAAAGCCTCTTTCAATGAGCGATCTTAGAATCCTGTGAAAGCTGCCACGTGTCCTCACCTATTTTTCAACGGAATGTGCCATGCATCAATTGCCAAAGACCAGTAGAAAGTGACTAAGGAATAGAGCATAGAATTGAATCGAAGACCCAATTCAAATAACCAAAAAAGGAGGAATGATGAAGAAGGACCAGAAACATTTATGCATCTGATATGTTTCTAGAAGTAGATCACCAGGTGGACATTGAAAGATGCAAACATTCAATGGCATGACCCATTTCTTTGCATTGAGAAAAGCAAATGGGTAAATGCCCATAAATTCTAGCATGTCTTCTTAACAAAATTCAATGTAACATGATGTGTTACTGTTCCCAAGTCTTTCTTGAAGAGACTATATAAGGAACTCTCTTTTATTGTTTTAGGGACCTCTGTCTCTTTGATTATCAGAAACTAAACTCTGCCAAAATTGAAAGGCATTACTGAGACTTTGAGCTCAGATTGTTGATCATATTTTGTTATTGGAATAAGAAAGCAAGTGACTTTTTAGACTTTGTGTTGTGATAACTTTTTTGTTGGGAAAACTGTTCTTATGTATTTTTCCTTAATATATTTTATGTTTCTTTAATTCATAAGCAAGATTAGTGAAAATAGTCAGGAAGGTGTCTTGAAGCCACCTGTGGAGGGACTTTGTGCCCCCACAATTGTCTTTAGTGTGTTTTCTTTTTGTTTTTGTGTAAAGGAACTTGGGACGACTTTGTGCCGTCATTATCCTTCATATCTCAGTCTTGGGCAATTTAGGTGGAGACTTTGTGCTACGTCTCAATTTGCTAGTTACTACGTCCTTAGTTACATTTTATAATTACTACCAGGAAGATTCTTGTGGTTTGTTGAATGGTACTTCTGAAAGAAGAGGAGTACTTTTTGTCATTATCTCTAAGATTTCTCCTTTGATTTGCGCGCATCATCTATAAAAAAAGAGAGATGGATGGTTTATCCTACCCTTGAGTATTATTTTCTATATATATGTGTGTGTGTGTGTGTGTATAACATATCTATAGGGAACCTCCCCTTGATGAGAGGAGAGATTAGTCCCCTTTTGATGTGGTAAACCTACACATTTGGCTGACCAATCTTCCTAATTTGGATGATCAGACCTATTTTGTTTATCAGTACGCTGATCGACAAAATATTCACCCATCAATTTTTGGTGACTCCACTGGGGATATAGTTATGTGCATTCTGAAACCTCAAGTTTTAGATTGAACCAGTTTCTACCATTATCCATTAAAAACTCCATTCCATTTCTATGTCTTACTCATTATCATTATAACCTTACCATTCACCTCCACCAACTGAGAAATAATGTGCAGTTTTAAGCTTCAAGCTTCAAACTGAAGCAAGGTCAATTCTTTTCTATTTTTGTTTCATAATTTGGAAAATTCAAGGTATACACGAAGCCAAAGGGCTAAAGGTATTGTTGACCGTATATTCGAGTTGGTACAGTAGTAATTTTGATCTATTTTCTTCACCATCTCGCCTCCAATGAACCAAGAGCTTTCCTCCTACTAAAGTCAGGTCTCCATTACCAAATGAACTATCCACTTCTACTATTGATAAAGCTTTGCCAATAATTACCCCTATGCGATTTGTTATTCCTCCTTTTCATAGTCATATAATGGTAGCTCAAGGCCCCTGGGGTAATTCTTTTGGTCCTCTCAATCTTACTCCACCTTTACATGAGCTCTCACATAGTTCAAGGAAGAATTTCCCCAAATTATATGGTGATAGAAAGTTCATCCTGATGAACACATTACAGCCTTCAGTATAACCTGTAGCATAATTAGAGTAGAATTTGAAGATATAGCAGTCAGGCTATTTGTAGAAACATTACAAGGTGCTACTGCAAATTAGTTTTATCATCTACAGGCTTGGTCAGTAACTAATTGAAATACCCTCAAAGCTAAGTTTGAAGCCAGATTCAAACCTACAGAAGATGCACATGCCCTTCTGGCTCAACTCACACATATGAAGAAAGAGCCTAATGAACCAATGAGGGACTTTATAGCCAAGTTTGAAAAATTAAGGAACAAAATTCCTGTAATTACTCACCTATATTTGAGAATCTCAAATGCTTCTTCATTAATTCTCAATTACCTGAAGCAAGTTTTCTTTTGAGACGTGCTGGTCAAATAGACCTTGCTGCAGCTCAACATTTGGCCACTGAGGTAGAAGATGATCTC
The DNA here is from genome assembly GCA_037957365.1 of Torreya grandis. Classification (NCBI taxonomy): domain Eukaryota; kingdom Viridiplantae; phylum Streptophyta; class Pinopsida; order Cupressales; family Taxaceae; genus Torreya; species Torreya grandis. Next base: position 371,272 of record JARHVA010000408.1, read on the forward strand.
ATCTTAGCAAGGAAGATAAGAAGAGATCTAAATAAAAATAGACCTTCATCATCTTCTGAATATTCATCTACAGACACCACTGATCCAATGGTGAAAAAATTGGCAAATGAGTTGTTTGCTCTCAAAAATCAAATGGTGCAAGGAATGTCTTCTGCTCTTACATATAGAGATATGCCAAGAAGGACATTTCTAAATCATTCATATCAAGGCAATGCTACAAGGAATCAAGGGCAATAAAATCATCTTCTTTCCCCATAAGGGAAACTTGCCATTGAAGCACCTCCAGCCAATTCAGCAATGGGATATCTTGAAGCAGAATCGGATTTCTCTTTCTAGCCTGAATTGAATCAAGAAAATGACGTTGATCTCCTTATAAAAAATCAAGAAGAACTAGCTGGTGACTCCCACATTAGTTTTTTGAATAACTAGAATGAACCAAGAAGCAAAAGAAAAGCTTTTAATGGATCATATGCAGTGTTTACCAAATCCAAGAACCAATCAGTCCAGCAAGTTGATAAAGGGAAGACAGAGGAGCAACCTTAACCAATAATTTCAATTGCTAAACATGGAACCTCTCTACCTTTCCAGCCAAAAGATATGGTGATCACCAAAAAGGTAAGTACATTAATTTCACCTTCACCTTCTACTTCAATTTCGTAAATCAGCCCTCCTCCCATCCCTCCTAAAACCCAAAAGGTTGAATTGCCTTTCTCTGTTCCTATTCCAACTTAGCCATTTGACATAATTGATCATGTCAAAAAGACTAAAATTCAAATATCTGAGTTTGAATATTTGCAGTCCAATCTCGATCAATTAGATAAGTTGGTCCAATGCGTCAAGAACCAAACTGTCCTTACAAAACAAGAGTTTAAGAAAGTAACTCATGATTCCCCAAACAACATGCCCATTGAAAATAATCTTGTCATTACTCCTCTAGTTGCCCTTGGGAAAATAGAACCTTTCTATATTTCCTTGTTAATAAATGGTCATAAGCTAAGTAATTGCATTATAGACTCAGGTGCATCTGACAATGTCATGCCTGCTAAAGTAGCTAAATCTCTTGATCTCACACTGACCAAGACATTTGGAAGATGTTTCTCTATGGAAAAAAAGTAAGTGCCATTGTTAGGACAAATCAAGGATGCCAAATTTACATTTGCAGCCTTTCCAGACAAAAGAATCAAGATGATAGTTCTGGTGGCTGATGTTCTAGCATCTTATGGTATCCTACTTGGGCAAATTTTTTGCAAAGATGTTGGTGGAAAATTGAGCATGGACCTATTTGAAGCAAGAATCACTGTCAAAGGCACCATGCAGAGGTTGCTTCCTGAAAAGAAATCAAAATATATTGTCACTCAAACATCAGCCCCTGAAGCTCAAATTCTATTTGAATCCTCAGGTATGGGTAACTACTTTCTATCTATAGATGAAGTGCATGAAGCATCTGATGAAGTTCTTAAAAGTGTTAACCCAAAAATTAGTTCAACTAGAATAGCAGAAGAAATAGTAGGTTGTAATACAAATGCAGAAGGATCTTCCCTCTCTAATGAAAGAAAATCGAAAGAAGAATCAATATATGATGAAGTATGGACTCTAGAATTTGATGGCAGCTGTTCCTCTACTGGTTCAGGAGCTGAGATTGTGTTGATATCTCCTCAAGGAGATATTTTTCCTTCATCTTACAAATTACAATTTAGCAACACTAACAATACAGCTGAATATAAATCTATGTTGCTTGGATTGAAGGCTGCTCAAAACAAAGGTATCAAACTCCTTCATGCCAAAGGGAATGCTGAATTAGTGGTTTGTCAGGTGAGAAATCTATACCAAACTAAGAATGAAAGATTGCGCCACTACTGCAACCTAGTTTGGGACCAAATTGAAAGTTTTGATGCTTTCAACATCTGTGCCATACCCAGGGAATCTAATGATAGAGCTGATGCACTTGCTATTTTAATAACTCTCTTAGTTTCTCACTCAAATTTTAAAGAAAATAGGTATATTATTGAGCTAGTCTTTAGACAAAGTGTTCTTGACAATGCTGATCATTGGCAAGTATTCAATGATGATCACCAAATCATTGCCTTCTTGGAACGAAAAGATAATTTTGAACAACTACATTTTGAAGGCAATGAATCTCAGAACTATGAATCAGCCTCTGAATCTAGTTTAGATATAAATAAAGAATTCTTACAGCTGAAAAGAAATAAAATTTCTAAAGGCATGGTTTCTCTTGAGAAACTGTTTGACAAGCATGATAGATTCATCAAACAACAACAAACATATTCAAGATTCTCTCAGGGATTTGATCAAATAAATCTGACTATTAAATAAAATTTCAAGATGATTAACATTGGTAAGTGATACACTCCTGAAGAAAGATTCAAGTTCACCACTTTGCTCCATCAATACATGGACGTCTTAGCATATTCTTATGATGACCTGAAGTCTCTCAGACTTAATAAAATCTACCATGACATTCCTCTCAAGACTAACTCAATGCCTTATAATAAAAAATCTAGACAATACAATCCAAAAATATCGGGTACTATTTTGTCTGAGATACAAAAAATGTTAAGTGCTAGAATCATCTTTTCAATCCATCATTCCACATAGATTGCAACCTAGTTTGGGACCAAATTGAAAGCTTTGATGCTTTCAACATCTGTGCCATACCCAGGAAATCTAATGATAGAGCTAATGCACTTGCTATTTTAAGAACTCTCTTAGTTTCTCACTCAAATTTTAAAGAAAATAGGTATATTATTGAGCTAGTCTTTAGACCAAGTGTTCTTGACAATGCTGATCATTGGCAAGTATTCAATGATGATCACCAAATCATTGCCTTCTTGGAACGAAAAGATAATTTTGAACAACTACATTTTGAACGCAATGAATCTCAAAAGTATGAATTAGCCTTTGAATCTAGTTCAGATATAAATAAAGAATTCTTACAGCTGAAAGGAAATAAAATTTCTAAAGGCATGGTTTCTCTTGAGAAACTGTTTGACAAGCATGATAGATTCGTCAAATAACAACAAACATATTCAAGCTTTTCTTAGGGATTTGATCAAATAAATCTGACTATTAAATAAAATTACAAGATGATTAACATTGGTAAGTGATACACTCCTGAAGAAAGATTCAAGTTCACCACTTTGCTCCATCAATACATGGACGTCTTAACATATTCTTATGATGACCTGAAGTCTCTCAGACTTAATAAAATCTACCATGACATTCCTCTCAAGGCTAACTCAATGCCTTATAATAACAAATCTAGACAATATAATCCAAAAATATCAGGTACTATTTTGTCTGAGATACAAAAAATGTTAAATGCTAGAATCATCTTTTCAATCCATCATTCCACATAGATTGCAAACATAGTGCCTGTAAGGAAGAAGAGTGGCAAAATTTGCATTTGTGTGAATTTTAGGAATCTGAATCAGTTATCTTTGAAAGATAATTATCCTTTGCCAATCATGGATCAAGTGCTTCAAACAGTGATAGGTTCAGAGATGTTATCAATGCTAGATGGCTTTTCAAGATATAATCAAGTTGAAGTTGATGAAGCAGACCAACACAAGACAACATTCACCACATATTGGGGTACGTTTGCATATAGAAGAATGCCTTTTAGCTTGATAAATGTTGGTGCCACTTTTCAAAGGGCAATGGACCTAGCTTTCAAAGATGAGATAAGTAAGTTCATTGTGGTATACCTTGATGAATTGACTGTCTTTTCAAAGCATTGTTCTGACCATGTATGCCACTTGCAACAAGTGCTAGAACGCTATCACCAGAATGGTATTTCATTGAACCCCAAGAAGTCTATTTTTAGAGTAACAGAGGGGAAACTCCTTGGACACATTATGTCTAAAGAAAGCATAAAGATTGACTCAGATAGAGTCAAGTCTATTCAAGAACTTAATTTGTTTACAAGTAAAAATGTTGTTCACTCTTTCTTTGAAAAGGTGAATTTATTATGGAGGTTCATCCCCGAATTTACTGAGAAGACTAGACACATTGTGAATGTGATGAAAGGGAAGACCACCTTCAGTTGGACTAAAGAAGGCAAGTCAGCATTTCAAGATATCAAGACTGCCATTGCCCACGCCCCTACCTTGGTTTGTCCAGATTACAACAAAGATTTCATCATATACAACTATGCTTCTAAACACACGCTTTCAACAATTCTGGTTCAACAGGACAAGGAAGGTATGGAATCTCCCATTTCTTTCATGAGTTTCCCTCTCAAAGCCCATGAGCTAAAATTTTCAAATATAGAGAAGCATGCTTATGCAGTAGTGAAAGCAGTCAAACATTTCTACTTCTATATCCTAAATTTACACACGACTACCTTGGTTCCTGACACTACAGTGAAGTCCATATTAACTCAGCAACAGTTTGGGACAAAAAGAGGTAATTAGATTGTAAAGATCCAAGAATTTGATCTAGACATCAAGCCAACAAAGCTAGTAAGGGGGAAATGCCTATGCCAATTAATTGTTGATAACAAGCTAGAAGATACATAACATAAAAAAATAGAAGTGGAAGACACACCAACAGTCCTTTTTGTCTCCACTACTAATGAGTGGTATTCAGGTATTGCTCATTTTCTTACTTATGGTGAATGTCCTACTCATTTATCTTACAAAGAAAGGAGGACTATCAAGTTGAAAGTTGCCAATTTTGTCCTTTGGGACAACAGCGTGTATAAGAGAAGCATAGATAGAGTATTCCTTCGCTATGTAGACAAAGAGCAACAAAGCCAACTTTTGAAATCTTTCCAAAATCTAGCCTGTGGAGGACATTTTTTTGCTCCTGTGATTGCTCACAAGATTATGCGAGCTAGGTATTACTGGCCATCTCTTTTCCAAGATGCATATAAGTGGGTAAGAAAATGTGAACTCTGCCAGCAATTTGTTGGAAGACCCGAGTTAGTTGCCCTACCTCTCAAGCCAATGATCATAGAAGAACCATTCCAGCAATGGAGGATTGATTTTATTGGGACTATAAACCCATCTTTAAGTGCTAGACATGATTATGTCATTACATCAATTGACTATTTCACCAAGTGGGTAGAAGCAATCCCAACTAAGCATGCTACTTTAGAAGTTGTATGCAATTTTCTCAAGGAGAATATCATTTCTAGGTTTGGAGTTCCAACTAAAATTATTACTGACAATGCAACTTGTTTCACTTCATAGGAGATTACACAATTTTGTTTCCATTATGGAATTACACTTCCCATTCTTCTGATTATTTTCCACAAGGGAATGGACAAGACGAATCAAGCAATAAGAACCTGATAACTATTATCAAGAAGTTAGTAGATGACAATCAAAGAACATGGCATAAAGCATTGATTGATGCTCTATGGGTAGACATAATTACACCAAAAAAGGTAATTGGTATGTCTCCTTTCCAACTTCTTTATGGTATCAATGTTGAGATACCAATCACCTTAGAATTGTCAGCCTTGAAATTGGCTAAAGCAATTGAAGATCAGACATATGAAAGCCCTCTTGATAAAAGAATCATGTGCCTAATTGAGTTGGATGAACATAGAACTATGGTGGTGAACTGAATTGCTGCTCATCAAAGTCTGGTAAAGAAACTCTTTGACCAGAATACCAAAAATCGTGATTTCTAGATTGGAGATCAAGTCCTGCTGTGGGACAAAAGGAGAGAACCAAAAGGGATGCATGAAAAGTTTGACTCCCTTTGGAGAGTCCCATTTATTATTCATCAACATAATGGTGAAAATATATTTCTGCTGAAGTCCCAAGATGGCACACTCTTTTCTCTGCCTCACAGTGGGCAACATCTGAAACACTTCAACTCTAGAAGTATCAGATCATTTCATCTGTACATATGTATATTTATATAGTTTTTGTATTTGTTTTGTTTTGTTTGTTTTCATTTTTGATGCATTTGATTTCATGGTAACATGAATCTGTAACCCAATGGTACACATGAAGACACTGGAGATTCTAGATTCTACTCATTTCAATTCTTTTTACAATTGATAGAAGTTCCTCAATTGGAGCCAACTATTCTACCCGAAAAATGTCATTCATTTTTAAGACAACATATAATCTATTTTGGTCTTGCAAGACCAAAATATCTCTTCCCATTTCAAAAAAATTGTTCTAAAATTTCAAAATTGGGATTATTCAAGCTTTTTCAGTTAAAGAACTAATGGTTCAACAGGTTCAAAGGCCTCTACAGGTAGGTTCAATCAAAAGAACAAGTTTCTAACACTTAGTCATTTTCAGGACTAGTTCAACAGGTTCAAAAGGTTCAATGAGTTCAAGGTTCAACAGGTTCAATGGCAGGTGGTTCAACAAGGCTTATTTGAAAGAAGCTTGGTTCAAGCGGTCAATAAAAATAGGGGAATGAACCATTAAACTGTTGAACCAAAGTTGGTTCAATCGGTCAATTCAAGAAATAGGTTTAAAGGAGTGCCCCAAGAGTCAAAGACACAAGCGCCCTTGCAAAGGGAATTTATGTGGCAAAAAAGTGACTAAGGCAAACAAAAGCCCAAAGATAAAATCCCAATAGAACCCCACGGATGCTGCCAAGTGTCGTCTTTCAAGCTTCATTTCACTTTGTTTCTAAGAACCATGGAAGCTGCCACATGTCCTTTGTAAGTTAAGTGGAACACGCCAAGTGGCATCATCTGCATGAATCTAAAATGAGCCCTGCATGGTTTAATAGTGTTTCTAAAATGTAGTGGAAGCTGCCACATGTCATCTTCCATTAGACACTCAAAAAGTGTCCAAAGATTCTACAAGTTCAACAAATGCTGCGACATGTCCTCACCTATTTCAAAGTGGATGCTACCACGTGTCCTCACCTATTTCACAGTGGATGCTGCCACATGTCACCTATTGAGATTCGCATAAAATCGACTAAGGCAAAATCAAGGGACAAACAACTCTTTTGGAGGGCACTCAGAAGCTAAAGTGGACCATTGCAAAAAACTCAAAAGGCCAATTTGGAGCTCAAACAACCCTTACGGAGGGCAGGAAGGAGGCAAATGGACCAATTCAAAATGCTGAAAGAGCAAAGAGATTTCCTTCATAAAAGTTCCTGTAGATAAGTTGCACAGAAACAATTCCTTTGGACAAATTGTTCGAAAGAATTTCTTCAAACTTTTTCTCTGAAAGAAAAGTCCAAAGAAACATAAAACCCGTTATGCTATCACGTGTCTCTCATCAAATGTAGTGGAAGTCGCCATGTGTCATCTTTCACAGGAAACTAATATAAGTCTCAAAGTCTTTTCAAAAGCAGCCAAAAGCTCGATAGAAGTCGCCACATGTCAACATCCGTAGTTTCTTCCTTTAAATCTCTTTTACTAAGTAAGGATTGTAGCGAGCCTTCATTAAGCTACTAATGTAAGCAGAGCGCGCCAAGTGTCATCCTCTGCGGAGTGCAATTTTTTCTTTCAAGTGGCCATTTGTCTCATTCTTCCCTGCATGTCCCCTCAAGGGGGCATCATATCCCCTAACTTCATCTGCTAATATTCATTTATGACATGGTTTTACTTTGAAAGACCATTACTCCTTTCACTTCACTTTAATTTCAATGCCCTTTCAAAAAGGGGCAAAATGTATGCATCTAAATTCTCTCGCTTACATTGTTATCACTAATACTCCTATTAGTCAACATTAACTCTGCTCATTTAATTTATTTTAATTTATCTCACTAATTTATCCCCTTTTCCTAGTCCATTAATCTAATATCCCCCTTTAATAATTATTCATTCCTTATCCTTAGTCTAATCCCACTCCCTCATTAATTCTTCTAAATCTTCATTTATCCTCTCCTAATCTCATTCACCTATTATTTGGGAATTTTAAATTCTCAATGGCCCACCTACTAGCCTATGCCTAGGCTCTCATACACCCCTAGTTCATAATCCCTACCTAATCCCTATCTAACCTCCCTCTAATCATCATAAAACCCTAAGAAGGATTATAGAACCTTCTAAATCTAGAACCTTCCCTATTCTCACCCCTCCTCTTTAGAAGCCTCTAAATCTAGAGGCTTTCAAGGAATTTCAAATTCCTTTTAATTCTCCACCCTTGATCTCCCTCATCCAACTTCAAATCTCCACCATAGATCTTTCCCTCCTCTTTCTATTTAAACCACTCCTCTCATCCATTGGAAGCTAACTTGAATTCTCATGCCATATCCATGTCTAATTAGCAAACTTGAAAAATTCATTACAAATCCATGTTCATGAATCTATAATCAAACATCCACAATCAAGCATCACTATGTCAAAAATCTGAGTCAAGGTAATCAATTCAATCCTTTCATTTTGCATTCATTTGATCATGATTTGGAGCATTTAGATTTTATGATGAAATCCAGGTATGAATGTTTCATTTTCCTATCTATTTTATTCTTAGTTGAGTCTAAATTTTAATAGTGGAATGATATTTTGAGCAGATTTAGGTCAATCATATAATCTCAAATATATTGTGCTCAAAATTTCCATCTCACAATTTGTTCATTTATATTATATAAATAATACATGAAACAAGTACTTTAATTATAAAAATTGTAAGTGATGAATTACGTCATTTTATCTTAGTCATATGAGAGTATATTTTTTTTATTTTTTATTTTAAAACTTAGATATTTATGTTTTAGAGGCCTATATTTGTAAACACCTAATTTTAGTACGAGATAGTTATTAATTGTTATTTTATGAGTCACATAGGGTATACTAAAGTAACCAGTTTGCTTTAACCTCTGATTAAAATTTGTATTCTCCACCAATCAAAGTTTATTATTGTTTGTGCATTGGAAAATTTATACGTATCAATATATTGATTGGCTAAAATTACATACATGTTATTAAGGGGTAGAGTGCTGATGTCATGAATAGTGGATACAAATAAATACATAATGTTATGAATAATAACTATCATAAATATCATAAACAGTGACTGAAATAAATGGTGACAATTGGAGACATGGCACGAGGTGCATGTACAGGGTAGTTAGCAAAGAATTCATCATTAGTGGTAGGGTATTGTGGAAAAATCTAAAGTAGGTGACGTAGGAGCCACCAAATTTTCCTCATAATTCATTGCAAACTCATCTTTGTCACTTTTTGGGTATGCAATCATAGGATTTAAGTTTGTGAATAATTTTATGATTGAGATATTCAAGGTAGTTCATCAATTATAGCCCTCTATTTTTTAATTAATCATTCCAATGCCTTGCTAAGCTGATCAAAGCCAAGTTTTTTTAATACATGGAAGAATTTGATTACCATATCAATGCACAATCCCATTCTCATATCTCTGGGTCCTCTTATGATAGTAACTTTGATGTGCCAATCTTTGTTGCCATAAGGGCAACTAATTCTGTATAACTCCATCACCTCCTTGTTATTGGGTTTAAAACATCTGCATTTTCTTGCTACCTCATTTTTATTTTTATCAATGTGAGTAGGTGGATTTTTTGTTGTCATGGAATCTTAGACTTGGATGATATTATATGTCACCCTATTTGGAACCTGATTTGCTTGGACATCAAGAGCAACCATATTTGATCACATTGATCATGCAATCCACAAGCCAATCATAAAATTTTCATAATCATTCAAAAGATCCCTACGAAAATCACCTTTCAAGTAATTTTATTTAATTTTAAAAACAAATAAATAATATAGTTTAAATATAAGGTCTTCACTAATCATCTTAAGAATGTTAGTAGTGGAGTTCGTCAAATTTATTTTATTGACCACTTGCCAAAGAGAGGTCATGAGTTCTGTTGTTCCCAAAAATGTGTCACTCATTTTTGGGACAACATATGGATTATTTTGGTTCAACAGGCCAAAATTATCTCTTCCCTTCTAAAAAAACTATTTTGATCATTCAAATTCTTCATTATTCAGGCTTTTTCGGTTAAGGGACTAGCAGGTTCAACAGGTTCAACATGAAAATTCTCATAAAGGAACAAGTTCCCAGCACTTGGGCAATTTCAAGATTCGTTCAACGCCTCGGTTCAACCAAAAAATTTCATTATCAAGCTTCAAAGGAAGGATTGAACCATTGAACCATTGAACCATTGAACCCCGCTTCCAAAAAGGTTCAACGGTTCAACGGGTTCAAAGGTTCAACGACGTCGACAAGCTTAAAGAAGTTAAGCACTTCAGCAGAAGTTCAAAGTTCAACCACTCCAACAAGTTCAACGACTTCGAAAGACTTAAAAGAAAATAAGGCTTCAAAGAACAAAGGAATGAACCTTTGAACCTTGAACCAAAATGGTTCAACGGGTTTAATGGGTTCAAAGAGATCAAAAGACTTAGAAGGAAAGAAGGCTTCAAACGCAAGATTGAACTATTGAACCATTGAACCAAAGTCGGTTCAATTGATCAGTTCAAAGGACTGCCCCAAAGTTGAAAGAACAAGTGCCCTTGAGAAGGGTAGTGAACTAAAGGCAGGTGCCCTTGCAGAGGGCAAGGAATGTTGGTTCAAAGATCAAAGAGAATGCCAAAAGGGTAAGGTTTCCTTTGGATTTTTGTTTGAAGAAATTACCAAGTAAAGGAACCAAAAGAATTCCTTTGAAAAGATTTTCTGCAGAAGAATTTCACAAAGACAAGGAGAATTCTTTCAGACAAAAAGTTCGAAGGAATTCCTTCAGAATTTTGTCTGAAGGAATTTGCCCGAAAGGAAAAGCCCGAGGAAAAGCGGATAAGGCAAAGGAAAGGTTTCCTTCACAGATTTTATCCGAAGAAATTAACCCAAAGGAATTAACTCAAAAACTGCCCGAAGGACCCCAAAGGGCAGGTACCCTTGTGGGGGGCTCTCAACACCAAGAAAATGGACCTTTCTCAAAGACCCGAAGGGACACCTTCCCTTCGGGATGTTCCAAAGACAAAAAGTCGAAGGAATTTCAAGGCTTCAAAGAGACTTAGAAAAATAAAGGAAGCAATGGAACAAAGAATGAACCAATAAATCGATTGAACCTTGAACCAAAAGAGTTCAATGGTTCACAGGTTCAATGGTTTAAAGAAAGCTCCAAGCAAAGGAAGAAAATAGATGATTCCAGAGACCAGTTCAAAGGGATGGTTAAACCAAAGAGCAAGGAAGCGATTGAACCAAGGAATCGATAAAGACCGCCTAAACCGTTGAACCATTGAACCAATGAACTTTCAAAGGTTCAAAGGTTCGTGGTTCAATATGGTTCAAATGACTAGCAACCATTGGCGTCCCCGTGGACGTCAAAATTAAGGTAATGGAATATCTGTTAATTTTCAAATATAGCATGGAACTTGAAAGATGAACCAAGTGACCAGCTAAAAGAAGATAGCACGAGAGCTCCAAATGCAATAGGAAAGGAAAGAAAGCTACATAATATATTGAAATATCTATGAGTGAGTTATTTTCAGTAGGTGAAACAATTCACCAAGTAGTCATCTGAGCACACCAAATCAAGAATGCGGCTTGTTTTTCTTGCATGAAGTAAAGGCAAAGTGGACAACTGCATAAATAAGAAGGAAAGGACTAGGTGGCCTATACTTTGGAGGAGACATATGAGATGAATTATCATGCCACAATTAAGGCTGATGCACTGTTCCAAGCATGGCCCCTCGACAGAACTGTAAACACATTCAAGGCATTGAATGCAGCATGGGCCATTCCATGGAACAAAGTACTAAGCCTTTCTTGGCTGCCATATATTGTAATCTCTTGGGTTATTTTAAAGGGGATCTTTTTTGATTATAGAAGCAAAACTCTGCCAAAATTGAGAGGTGATTACTGAGACTTTGAGCTCAGATTGTTAATTATATTTCTTTATTTGAATGAGAAAGCAAGTTACTTTCAGACTTTGTGCTGTTATAGCTTGTTTCATTTTAGGAGATTATTCTTATGTCTGTCTTCTGAATGCGTTCTTGTCCAGTTAATGAAATAAGTAGAATCAATAGAAGTAATCAGGAAGGTGTCCTGAAGCCAACTATAAAGAGACTTTGTGCTACCATAATTGCCTTTAGTGTGTTTGTCTATTTTTGTTCCTATGTAAAGGGCCTTGGGATGACTTTGTGCCCTCATTTTCCTTTGTATTTCACTCATGGGCAGTCGAGGTGGAGAATTTGTGCTACATCTTAGTCTGCTAGTTACTACACCCCCTGTTACCAGTTACTTGTTACCTATCAGAAAGAACTCTTACTGTTTGTTGTAAGACCACTTCTGAAAGAAGAGAAGTGCCTTTAGTGTCTTCACCAAGATTTCTCCTTTGTTTGTGAACATCATCTCTGAAAAAAGAGAGATAGATGGTGTTATACTACCCTTGAGTGTTATTTTTTGCTTATATATATAGTATATAGCTCCTCATATTTATAGGGAACCTCCCCTTGATGAGAGGAGAGATATGTCCACCTCTGATGTGGTAAACCTGCACATTTGGCCAACTAATCTCCCTATGCTATGGTTGAAGAGACCTATTTTGCTCATCAGTTAGCTGGTGACAAAATATTCACCCAACAAGTTTAATCCCTTCTAAAACATTTTTTTGGTCAACTTTGTCTTTGATTTTTGGATTATATTTTTTTGAAAAGGGGATATTCTATTTTAAAAGGCTTTGTAAAGAGAAAAAGGTGACATATGGGTGTATTTGCGATGTTTTACAACTTTCAACAACTTGTGAGAATTTTTCAACTAGTCATTATTTTGTGTAAATGTGGTCATGTGACCAATCAATTTATAAGTTTTTGGACATTATAGACACATTAAAATGGCAAATTATATGGTTTTAAGCTTCTTGATATGATTTTTACATCATATGTATTAAAAATAATGAATAAGGGTGCATTTTTGGTAGAAACTGACACCTTTGAAATGAAATTTTTCACAATGGACGTTCATACTTATGTTATCGATGAACATATAGTCCTTTGCAGGTCCATTAGGATCCTTTTGATTGACAAAATATAATTTCACAATGGAGGTTGAAGGATCCATTAGAGACTAGAGGATAATTTCCCTTCTCCAAATAGCTATTCATTTGGAGTTTGGGTCAAATGTTTGAATGATAATTCTGGTAGCAATAGTATACTTAATTCAGTTTCAATTTTAGTTTTCTTCACTTTATTGATATTTATGATGAGAAGTAGACATAGTAGTTTTGATTTGGTTTTTTGTTGCCAGGGCTTCTCACCTCTTTCTTGATAATGGGAAGATGTTGCATGGCCTTCGATTAGTCATTGGTGATTATACGAGTTGATAGGGCTTGCTAGCACCTTTAGTGTTGTGAAAAGGTCATTAGTATTTGTTAGACATTAGGGAGATGTACCATACATAGTATTGAATAGTCACTTGGATAGGTTTTTGTGAGAGACCTTATGTGTATTGATGTGGTTGAACATGGTTTAATCATGTTCTACTACAATATGGTACGATGATCATAGGGGATGAGCAGGCCTTGATTATGTTCATCATCTTTTATGCCAAAACTCGTAGGGTGGGATTTTATATGGAGCAACATTTATTTTGGTTAGTATTAGGATGTACAACATGTCAGTTACAAGTATGATAGATACTTTTATAAATTTCATAGTCATAGCTCTAGATCATATTCTATACCCTTATTAGATTAAGGGGGGTTTGTTGGGTTAGTTGATATAAAGTATTTTACTTTATTATTATTAGTTTTAACAATAAATTTGTTAGTAATTAAGTTAGATAGTTGTTTTTAATGGGTTAGACCTATGTGGTGGTTAAGTCCTATAAAAATACCTTCGTAAAAGATTTTAAAGCTTAGGCTTCATGAATTTTTTTGTAACAAAGATATTTTACATTCAATAAATTTATGTTTTCAAATTAATAAATGTAATTTTTACATTTACCTCTATAGTCCCAACACCCATATCTATTTGGATTGGTAAATATTGAAAAACATGTAACTTCTATTCTTGAAAATGTGTGCATATGCATGACATATGCACCAAATATGTCTCAATATGTAAATTTATGTCCCATATATGAATCAAAATTATCTTATGAACCAATATGATATTAATAATCATGTAATTTGTCCCAAACTTTAATTTTTATGCTCATGAAGGCTTAAATCTATATGACAAGCCCTTAAATATGCCCTTACTTTGAGGTGAGAGATGTAGTTTGAGATTTACTCATTTCAAGATAAAATATTTAACCGTGTCATGTTATATAAAGAGATGTAATTTTTTAGAATCATATGCTAACATGTGGAGCATATGCCATCATAGTAATTCATATATCATCAAAGCATATAAGTAGGCACATAATAGTAACCATCACTCATATAAATACTGAATAAGACTATGTAGTAAATGTGTATAATGTGAATCATGACATCGGTTACAAATGGGGAGGTGTGTGATATAGATCATGTCATCACAAACTCAACAAACTTAGTAATCTCAATAGATAATCCTATATTTATCAACTCATAAGTACACATAGGCATGGTCATGATGCATATAATAGAGCACATGTAATAACAATCAATGCCACACAAGGCCATGGGTTGTACACAATGAAAAATCACATTCCATAAACAAGGCCAAAAGCCACATACAATGACAAATAAAATGTTGCACATAAGGCCGAGGGCCGCATGTAGTAGACAATAAAATGTCGCATACAAGGCCATGGGTCACACATAATAGAAAATTAATGAGTAGTGCATTATAAAAGGAAACAACAATAATGAATCATATAATGAGTCAAACTAGTCTATACTATTTATCGATGTCAATCTAAAAATAACATAGCCATAAAATGTAGTATTACAATGAAAATAAGTAATCTCAACACATATGTAAGCAATCAATGAAACTCAACATGGTAAATGGAAAGGTCACATAAAGATATAACTTGTATCAATGTGACATATCGAATAAGATGTCCCCAACATGGGCATGGCCTCTAAGTATAAGAATGTCTTGCATCTATGTATCATGTGTAACTTATATGTCGTACTATTTTAACCTTTAAGGACTTAGTGTATGTAAATCCTATGTTGTTAAAGAGTCGAGTTTAATAAATCAAGGTAGAAATATGCAATAAATATAGTCACTAATTTGTTGCATAATTGACTAATTTTAACCTTTCTAAAAATAAATATAAATAATGCAAAAAAGAACTTAACCAGAAAATGATAGAGATGGATGATCTGGAAGCTGAAAACTGAGGCAGAGGGTGATCTGAGAGTTGTAAATAGGATCCAGGTGTTAAAACCCCTCATACATAGTAACACCCTAATTGGTCAGTAGCACCATATGGTACTAGTGTCCTTATTTTGGTAGTAGTGTCCTCTATGCAAGATTATCCTAAACTTTTGGGTATACCTATATTTGGATCCATAAGGTTTGTTCCTAAGTGCACAAGTTATGAAACCATACATATGACTTGTTTTGATTGATTTTATGAATAAACCCTAATCTTCTATGTTTTTATGGCATCCAATTTATACAAGCAAAAAAGTGTGTTTGTTAGTAGGGTAGGCTGAACATCTTCAACACCTAGCTATGATGAGAGTTGCCTAAATACCAATATCTAAAGAGGGATCAAGCCTAATGTAGTTCTCCCCACCTAAGTGTTGGTGAAAGTGAAATTAAATCTAGTATGATGGTTGAATTAACTATTTTGAGTGTGCTTGAGACTTAAAATCAATGTTGTAGATGGTAGTATGTAGAAGTAGGGCAGAATAGGGATTGATAACCTTAATTATGCATAACTTGTTCTAAGTTTGCATTTGATTTCTATGTAGTGGTAAGAGGGCTAAAATTCATGTATTTATATTGTTTTGGTGTTTTTACGGGTGCTTAAATAGGTCTAGGCCAACCCTAGGAGGTCTAAGATTTGAAAAGATATCCATTTATGGAAAAAGGAGGGAAATGACAATAACATAAATATTATGACACTGCCTGGCATGAATCTAAGCTAAACTAGTAAATATATAATTAAACATGTACAAAATTCAACTGTACCTATTGTACTTGTCTTGCCAACCTAGATTTTCTAAAACTAAGGCCACTAGATAGTAGTTCCATGTGGTGTTAGTGTCCCAATTTGGGCACTAATGTCTATCTATTCTAATTTTTGTATAATTGTATTGATATCTGTGTCATTGTTTCCCACTATGTTTACCTAAGTTTCATTTTTTTAATCTAAGCTTGTGTCCTAAAAAATATACTATGAGTGCATTATGAGAGCCTAACCTCTACGACAAACCCTTGTGAATGGCCCTTATTTTGAGGGGAGTTGTTAAACCTATGCAAGAATTGTGTTCAAAAGAAAAATATTTGTAATATGTGTGTTAACCAGAGCATATAAAATATCTGCATAATAATTCAATATAATGTGTATATATAACATTAGAATGTAAAATTTGAGCATAAGTTTGTAATGTGGGATGTATGTTATGTTTATCATTCACAAGGCTATCAAGATAGATATAATAATGTATGTAACAACAAATTTGAGTAGAAACTAAGTAACTACCTAGGTGTATGAGGCATGATGTCCATCTTGACACCCAAGTAGGAAGGGGAGATGCATGAAGTCCCTCATGGCATATGAAATTGGAGTGTGTAACAAACAAGAGATAAGTGACATGAAAATGACACATAAAAAAAGTATACATACAACATAAATGAAACACATAAAGTAGGCCAAGGGGACACAATACAATGGATGTGAGCACATGCCAATAAATTTAAGAAATCAAGACATAAAAGGGCATGTTCAAATGTCCACATATGCAAACAACAATAAAGTTAACTTAGATCCATATAGAAAGACATGTTCTAATGTCCGCATACATAATCAAGAAAGCACATAAAAGGACATGGGCACATGTCCAAAGCATACATACAGTGAAAAGAAGTGGCAGAGAGCCAAAGAGTAATGGCATATTCAAATGCCCTCAAATAGAAGAAGCACAGAGACACAATCAAATCTAAACTAGGAAAACTAGAAATGAAAGTATGCATGAACATGTAATACAAATCTATGTAAGAGCCAAGAGGTACATATACTGAGTCTAAAGTAGTAACAACAGAAAAAAAATTAATTAAGTGTAACATGATCAATATCAAGATATAACAATGTTAAAGTTATGATGTAAAGTGTAGAAAGATAGAACTTGATAATCAAAATTGTGTATAGGGTGCCCCCAAATGGGTGAATGTGTCAAATAAAAAACATGTGTATCTATGTATATGTCCTCAATGGGTAGATAATAGGAAATCTAGATCGGTGTAGTGGACCTGAGTCCTATAGGCAATCTGCAAGCACTCAAAAAGAACAAGTGAAGCATGTACATATAATAAAAATGACTATATTAAGATAGCTAACATATGTAGTGTTTGGAAAATATAAGAAATATAAACATGGAAACGCATACAATCTATAATTTTATGTTTTATGAGTAAATATTTGAATGTTTTATGTTTTTAAAATATTATATTATTTTTTTATTTTTTGAAAATAAGTTATGTATAAGCAACATGAAAATGAAACTATATACAAGGAGCAAGAAATAAGAAAATTATGTACAAGTAGGGAGGAACAATATTAAACGACGAGTCTCATGGGAGACTCATTATCACTGTGGCTTGTGTCAAAAAAATAAATGGTAATCTATCATGTAGTGTGATTGTTATGATGTAGTTGAATGGTGTTGCAGTATGAATTTGGGTATTGTTCATCATCAAAATCATAAAAATCATAATAACTTGGAGTGGTAGAGGGAATTACCTCATACTATGGAGTTGACCTTTATAAATTATGTTTTGGAATACTGATTGTGATTTTGCCCTTTAAAACTATGCTTATTGTATGCATATGGTGCTCTAGGGGATCTTTTGCTTGAAATCCTCTTGTGAGAATGCTTGTTAGCTTAGCATGATTTTGACATTATAACTTAAGTTATTTCTCTTTTTGTAACATTTCTTATGTATCTATACTTTGTGACTTGATAAATTATATATGTGAATGATTTGCCTTAGGATGTTCAATAAATCCCAAACCTTTTTGACCAAGATTATCAACTACTAAAATAGAAATAGTGATGCCTTCGACCTGCTTGCCCAAACCTTGACCGTGATAATCAAACTGTCACAGATAATTTTGACCAAACCCATAATATTTTAAAAAATGATCCTCATTTTGGACAGGAGGATTTGCATCTTTTACCTGATTTACATGTGCTTATTGTACTATTTCTTCCTCTGATTATGCTTTGTGAACCTTTTATTATTCTGGGATATGCTCTGGTAACCATTATTTTACTATTTCTAATTCTGACCCCTTTTCAATTTGTAGATATACCATTGTATGTTGTGTGGATGATGTGTCACTATGTGAGTCATCTGTATCCATTATCTATTGTATTTTCCTTTTCAATGGTAAACATAAATTGGTGTGGTGCTAATGAATTATATGATATGCACAACAATATTTGGATCTCCTCACTAGGTGTAGAGGAGGTAGGTTGATCAACTTAGCTTTACTAATTTCCCTTAGCATCTCCCTTTGACTCTTATTAGACCGTTGTAATCTTTTTGAATCGCTTATAATAGGTGCATTGTGTTGTATTTTATGATTTGGATGTGAAAGAGTACTCGGAACAAATTTGCTAGGTGTACATGTATATACATGATGGACACTTGCATATTCTGAAGACTTTGTACATGTAATGCAATTTGCCAATAATGTGACCTTTTCACTCAATAATTGATTTTGATTTTGTTAATATGATATTAGCTTGCTCGTATTGATAATTTGATCCCTTAGAGTCTCATAAGTACAAACCCTGGTTACTTTTCATTTTATATTTAGCGTAAAATTTCTTCACTATTTTATTCTTGAAAGAAGTTCCATTTTCTGTGATGATGGTCATTGGGAGGCCGAAGTAGAAAATAATGTTGGTCATGAGAAAATGACATATATCTTCTCCCTTTGTGGATTATAGTGGAATGGCCTCCACCCATTTTGTAAAGTATTAAGTAGTTTTGATGATGAATTTGTGACCTCTTACAGATTCTAGATTTATCTTACTAATCAGATCAAAACCCCATAGTATGAATGGCCATGGGGATACTATGGGTTGTAGTTGGTACAAAGGGACATGGTGTAGGTTGCCATGGCATTGACATTTATCACATAACTTTGAGTATTCTTAGCATTCTTGTTCCATGGTTGGTCAATAGTAACCTTTCCAAGTAATTTGTGTGACATCACTTTACCACTAAAATGATCACCGTATTCATTGTCATGCACCTATTTTATATCCAACTTAATTTTCTTGCCTATCAAAAATTAAAGTGTCCCAAAAAAAATCTTTTGGATAAGTTTTTGCCAATAATGACATATCAGAGGGAGTTTCAATATAATTTATGTTTTCATTTCTTATGAAACTATATGGTGTAATAGATTTATGTAGAAAATTGTATACATCAAAGAATCATTTGGATGCTATTGTGAAGCGTGCAGTAACTAGAACCATTAGAGATATGAGGTCCACATAGGAAATTGATAGAGAATTTAATCATTTGATAATGAATATATCTTGGTCTTCATATATGTCAATGTAGATCAATGATGTTGCATTGGTCATTGCATTGGCATGATAATTATCTTTACATGGAATGTATTCAATAAAGAAGTTTTCAAACTAAGCCTGTAGATGTTGAACCATATTCTTGTAGGGAATGAGGCAGTCTTGTTTGGTTTGGTATATGTCTGTGACCTAATTGATAATTAATTATGAATCCTAATTTTTTTTAATTGATTTGATCTAGAGAGCTTGAGTTGCCTGAAGGCCTAAGATAAGAGCTTTGTCTTATATGATGTTGTTGGTACAAGAAAAATTGAATCGATAGGCGAGGAGTACTGTGTACCAAAGTGGGTCGATGAAAATAATTTTAGATCTAGCACTAGATGCACATCTAAAACCATTAAAGAATATTATCCACATATCAAAAGTGGTATTATATGTTGTGAAGTCATCCCTAAAATCATCATTGATAGGATTTGTGTCCAATAATGGGGCTACCACCAATTGATCTACAATTATTTGACCTTTTACTGATTTTTGTAATATTATTCTGCGGTCAAATTTTGTAAGTAATATAACCCATTTTGTAATATGGCCTAAGAGATGAGTTTTTGACATGACAAGCTTTAAAGGATAAAACTTTGTAATGACTTATGTCTCATTATTAATCATATAGTATCATAGTTTCTGAGTAACAAATACAAGTGCCAAACAAAGTTTTTCCATTGTTGGATAATTTTTTTCTTAGTCAACAAATGTATGACTAATGTAGTAAATGGCCTACTCTTTATATTGACCATTGTGTTGTGCCAAGAGGACACTAAGTGCATCATCTATCACTAAGAGGTAAAGTAAAAGTGGCTTGTCAAGTGTTGGTGGTACCAGGATGAGTGGGTTCAATAGGTATTATTTGAGAGTGTCAAAGTTTTCTTAACATGTGATGTCCCATTAAAATTTTACATCATTATTAAGTAATATGGTGAATTATTGAGTCTTATCTACGAGTTGTGGCACAAAACAACATATTACTCGAATATTTCCTTATAGGGAATGAAGTTGCTTTAAATTGGTAGGAGGAGGCGTGTCCATTATTACTTTGACTTTCTTGGGTTCAACCATGATACCGCATTGAGACATTATAAATCCCAAAATTTTACTTGATTAAACCCTAAAGATGCATTTCTTAGGATTGAGTCGGTCATTATATTTCCTTAGTCTTTTAAAAATATGTCGCAAATCTATGGCATGGTGATGCTATTCTTTTAATTTTACAAGTAAATCATCGACATAATCTTAGACTATTTTATTAATGAGATCATAAAAGACATGTGTCATTATTCATTGGTATGTTGTACCTATATTTTTTAATCCAAAAGGTATGACTGTATAGTAGAAAGTGCCCCATGGTGTGGTAAAAGAACTTTTTCTTTGGTATTCTTTAACAATCTTAATTTAATTGTAACAAATGAAACCATTCATAAAAGAGAACGTTTAGTAGCCTATTATGGAGTTGACTATCATCTCGATGTTTCGTAGAGGAAATTCATCCTTAGGACATGCTTTATTTAAGTCTCTAGAATCACAACAACATCAAATTTGGCCATTAGATTTTATAATAGGGACAATATTAATAACCATTAGGGATGAACAACTAGTCAAATGAAATCGACATCTAGGAGCTATTGGATATCATTTATGTAAGGCAACAACCAATAGTATGATGCAAGGATTAGTATCTATGCCATAATTAAATTTGACTATCTCTTCATTAAGTAATGTGGATTGATCCATAGTGTATAGTGTTATAGGGGTAGTATCAACTATGTTAGGTAAAATATCATATGAATCATCTAAAAACTCACCAAAGTATGCCTAAGCATATGTGGATTGAGGAAACCTATTCTTATGGTAAAAAGAAGGGAGATCCTTGTATGCCCCCATGAATTCTAAGAGAGCCTTATCATTAGTGAGTTCATCAAAAGTAAGCAGATCCAGAAAAGATGTATCCTTGATGAGATCGGGGTAAATAATTGAGTGTAGAAACATGGTTTATCATATCATCTACCCATGGAATAGGTGGATAAAATGTTATCTTCTAACAAGTATGGTGAGAGGACCTGGAATTGGATGTGTTATCTTTATATCCAAGTCCTTATCTACCCTGTTGATTATATGCTTCAATGAGATTAAGGATTCCCTGCTCACATTTGTCAAGGCCCTATCTTGTGTAATGCATTTTTTGTAAGTATCTCAATGCAAAAGGAGAAGTGAACTTATTATACTATGATATAGAAGTATTTGGGGGAGTGATACGTGAGTTTTGAATAGTCAAATAGAGTGGTGTTAAAATAAAATCATTGTGAGGAATATAATTGTGTGAAGGCTCTATATGTTGAAAATATTTGAATGGTTCTTTATCCATAGGACAAGTGTAGATATGACCTCTATAGTTGAACTAAACATGCATGTAAAGTGGATGAAACTACGTGCATATCATGAATCTAGTCTTCCAAGCAAGATGATGTAATTAAGATCATTAGGCATAACTTGACATGTTTTAGGTGGCATTTTAGACCATAATGTAAGGTTTGGTGTAATTTGACCAAAGACTTAGTATGGAATATTATCAAATCCTCAGATGTTCTCATCAAAAGGATCTAAGTCCTTAGCATGTATATCAAGAAGTTGAAGAAAAGAGATATTGTAAATGTTCAATCACAATACATTATCGATAGAAACCCATTTAACACCTACCTCACTAATTCACAATGCAATGTAGAGAGGAAAGTGTAAATATATGAAGTGTTGAGGTGGGAGATCCTCCCTTTTGAATGAAATATGATCTTTGGTCCATTTCATAATATTAATTATGGAAACAAAACAGGCAGGCTCAGATGTTTGAGTCACCTAAGTATCAAAGAGTGCAACATGTAAAATGTCTTTACATGTGTCAAAATGTTATAGGAGATCTAAAATGGAAAGTGTGGTTGAAGAGACACTACTTTAGTCAACAAATATATAGCCATGGATTCTGCTGACCTGCCAAGCTTTGGGACCACATGTAGACATCATAACCTAGACTGTAGGGTCTACTAGGAGTGTAGAGCTGGTAGTAGAGGCGAGATGGTGGCTAGATGTGTGTGGTGAAGAAGTAGGAGGAATAATCAAGACCATTGATGTTACCTTATGTTTAGGAGTGATAGTTAAGAAATCAAAGTGAACCAAAGAGCAAAAAGCATAAAAAAGAGACTTGTTAATTTATGGTAATGAAGTTAGTATCTTATGTAATGTATTCTTTATGTGTTTAAAGATTTCTATCTTAATTGAATTCCATGTAAGAGAAAGATAGCACGCTAAAGAAATAATGAAATATGACATGCATTTTAATAGATATAAAACACCATGTATACACGTATTTATGTCTTTTCTGAGTTGATTTTGAATTAAAGGAAACAATCATGCAAATGAAAGTATTAAAATTTGCAACAAAAAGTGATACACTTCTATCATTATTATTATGATTATATCAAATAAAATAAAAAATTATATAGATCTAAAGACTGAAATATGGGTTTTAGAATGCTGGAAATATAAAGCTTAATGTTATATAGGGTTAGGGTTTGTGCAATATTTGAAGTATGTCAAGTTCACCACATATTTTAAAATTTTAGAACTTAGATGAATATAAATCTTATGTTGTTAAAGAGCTAAGGATATTAAATTAGGGTAAAAATATGTAATAAATACAACCACTATTTTGTTACAAAATTGACTAGTTTTGACCTTTTTAAAAATAATAATAAATAATGTAAATGAGAACTTAGCTGGAAAATGATTGAGTCAAATGATCTATAGGATCTAGGTGTCAAAACCCCTCCTAGATAACATTGCCCTAATTATACAGTAGTATCTTATGGTGTTAGCATCCCTATTTTGGCAGTCATGTCCTCTATATAGGACTCTTTTGAGCTTTTGGGTGCACCTATGTCTATATATGTAAGGTATGTTCCTACATGCATGAGTTCTAAAATGCTATAGATGGCATGTTTTAATTGATTTTATGAGAAAACCTTAATCCTTCATGTTACTAGGGCATCAAGTTGATACAAGCAAAAAAATGAGTTTTTTAGTGGGGTAGGCTAGACATCCTCAACACCCTGTTATGATGAGAGTTGCTTGTATATCAATACATTGAAGAGGGATCAAGTCCGATGTAGTTCTCCCCACCTAAGGGTTGGTTCAAGTGTAAGCGAAGCTCGTATGATGGTTGACTTGAATGCTTTGAATGTGCTTGAGACTGGAGATCTAAGTAATTTAAACTTAGGAATGCTATAGATAATAGTATGTAGAAGTAAGGCAGAATAGGGATTGATAACCTTAATTGTGCACAACTTGTTCAAAGTTTGCATATGTAATTTCCTTCTAATTTCGATCTAGTGGATAATGGGATAAAATTTATGTATTTATATTATTTTGTTGCTTGTGCGGGTGCTAAAATAGGTTTAGACCAACCCTAGGATGTCTAAGATTTAAAAAGATATTTATTTGTGCAAAAAGGAGGGAAAGGATAGTAGCACTAGTATTGGGACATTTGTTACTATCCCTATTATGGTACTATTTTATAAGTGGTAGAACCTAAGTCACAAAGGGCTAGGATGTGAGAATGAGGATTTGGTACTACTTTAGGGATGACTACAAACACTTGTGGCCTACACAAAGGCTGGATAAGTGTGAAAATAGGCTCTAGGATAGGTCTAGGTCTAAGCTAGGGATAGGTGGTCTCAAGTAGCACTCAAGTGTCACTTTTAGGTGATTACACCTACATATCACTCATAGATACCATGAAATGCATGTGTGTATGAAAAATGTTATGTAATCTACCAAACACATGATAAATAACATAAATAAATAATGTGAACTAGCAAAACATGTCATGCATAGGTCCTGATTTTTTTTTTAATATTTTATTTTATTTTGTATTTTTGAAATATTTGAAATTTTGACATACATTGATATAGTCAAGAAAGACCAAGCAACAAGGCTTCAAAAATAGAAGAATGGAAGAGATTTGAACAATTTGTAACATATGTTAAGCCATAATGTTCACAAAATGTGATTGCATGAAAATTGGAAGGAAGTGAAGGTAAGCAGTTTCCCCCCACTTTATATATGAATCTCAATAATGTAGTTTAATAGAATATGTGGCAATAAGAATAAACATGTCACTAGTGGGAAAGAAGCAATATATGCTTGTATAAAATGTAGATCTAAATGTGTGATTGTGTAAGTTCAATATAATCCATAACATGTATAGGTAGTCAATAAATAGGAGTGGGAAATTAGCATGCCACAAAAAATGTCAACTGGGATGAGATTAATGTACATTGGGATGAGTTTATTGTACAAGATGTATCATCGTAGGATAAATTTCATGGATGTGTGTATCAGGGTAAAAAATTAAAAGGTAAGGGCTAAGTGAAAACAAATTTAAGGGATAGAAGAATGATTAATACAATAACATATGTACACATGTGTCAAGATATAATGATAAAAGGATTAAGTGAGCTAGTAAGCATGAATAAGCTATGTACGATAGATTATGTTCACACGAGTCAAATATCCCATCAAGGGGATGTTCATATACATGTTAATCATAATACATGTAGTAATCATCTAATATATTTCCATGTTCATTCTACATTTTAGGCATGTCATTCCAATAATATTTTATATATGTAGTGGGATATACATAACCAACCAGACCATATTATGAAATTGATTTATTATTATTTTGTATTTGAATGTGTCATACCTTATGAGTATTATGCTCATCTATTGTGACTATGTTATATGTCTTTGCTTGAGTATTGGTTGAAGGAATATTTTTGTCTTTTTATTTGTGCTCTGTAGATGCTTCCTTTCTTGAAATGGTAATAATTGCACATTCATACTTAAATGCAACATATTCATGATATTTACCAAGTGTTTTCCCCATTGCTTTCATACATGATATTTGTAATTCAAAGTTGTATTAGTCTAAATTGGCGCTAATGTTAAACACAATAGAATATATTTGTGGACTAAGTGTTATAGGTCACTCAATGGATCTTATAAATAGTCTAGATGAAGCAACCTTATTAAAATTTTATTTATCGTATCCAAGAGATTTTAGGAGTGTCATACTACAAACATTAACTTTGATGGTGTTATCAATTACAACATTGGTACACTGCTTGCCATCCATAAGAGGATTAACAATTAAAAAAAACACTAGATATTAGGAAGACTTTGTAATTTCCCCCGTGGAAACTGTACTTGTGACATTAGCCTTTTTAGGTACTTATTGCTTTTGAACCTCTTTCTTAGTCAAATATGATATGTTAATTCCTCTTTAATAAGTATACTTTATTATTTATCATGCACTTCTTTTTGCAAATTGTCTTTTAGTAATTTATGTTGTTGTAAATTTTCTTATTGTAACCTTTCCTTATCCAATTATTCGTTATGTAACCTTTTATTTTCCATTTTTTCTTCATGCAATTATTCTTCATATAACTATTCCTTGTCCAATTGTTCATTTTTAAGGTTTTCATTTTCCAAATGTTCTTTATGTAATCATTCTTATGTAATTATATCTTAAAAGATGTATCCATAGTTTGAGTAGGTTGTTCATTTATAAAAGGTGTGTTTGAATTTAGTTGTGATTTAATGGATGTATTGAACTTAGGATCACAATTATAAATAATATTTTATATTTTTATCTTGCCTAGCAAGTATCTATATGTTGTCCACACATTGTATAATAAGAAAAATAATATTTGGATCTTTTAAAAGGATGCAAAGGAGTCAAGGTGATCAATTTATTTTGAAACATGATACTTAGAGTTTCATTTGGAGTATTTTTAACCTTATAAACAATTTTCAACCATTATTTTTATTGTAGACACCCAAATTTGGTACAAGCCCATTTTTTATGCCATTTATTGTAGTTTGTACATATATAAATTGTTGACAATAAACATGTCATCTTTTGGTGCATTCTTACTTGGGACTTCTCTATTTTGGTTCATGTGTTTGTTTATTGGTTATTTACCTTATCACTTTGTCATGAGGATCCCAAAATTTGGTCTTTTATCCTTTTAGACAAGTCTCTAATTTTTGGACATGATTGACGTGCGACCCTATTGCCTATAGTGGACTCGCCTAAGCATAATTTTCGTAACTTCTCTCGAGTAATGTTTCATTTAATTTTTAGTTTTATATATTGGGTCTTATACAAAGTCATTTTTTGCATGTTAATATCTCCCTAAATTCAAAACCCAAACTTATATAAATACAATATTACTCTAAGGCATTAAGGTCGATTCTCTCCATTATAATATCTATTCAAATATTTTCATGTTCTATCTATAGATTTTTGGAAGTGTTGAATTCACATTTTCATGCTTATGCCAAGGGTAAAATAGGAGAAAAAGCATTTAAACTTGCATTAATAATTTCACACATACTCGTATGTGAGAGAACTACATTTGAATTTGAGCTCTCTTCAGATTATTTGAAATATGGTGCAATGTTTGGTCACTCAATGGTGATTAACCAAGGTCATCCAAATCAAACCCTTTGGCCCAACATCCCCCATTTAATATCAAATTGGTTTGTGCATAGGAAACTAGGGTTTTTTCATTTCAAGTATTTTAAAAAGTAATATGGATCTGAAAGTGTATCAAACAACCCTAATTAAGATAGGTGTAGGTCGTACATCGATCATATTTTTGTCATAGTCAATCAGGATAATTCTACAGTCAACAAACTTGAGCAGCTTGTGTTCTTGTCCACTTACAATGGTCATGTTTAGGAATATTCTTTGATTCTACCTTTGATCTGTCACTATCAAGATTATGATTATTTATATATTTTCATGTTAGTCACTAAGCACAATCAACTAGGATAATTCTGTGGTTAGTGAACTTCCTACATTGTTATCCACTTACAACGGACCTGTCTAGAAGTAATTTTTGATTATGTCCTTGATCCTAAACTTACACAGTGATCTCTTTTACTATTTTTCATAATATGATATTTGATACAATTAATAAATATCTATGTATGAGTTAAGTAACTTTCTTCCTAATGATTTTCTAAAAATAGTAGGTTTCTATATTTAATAAATTATCAAAATCAAAATTGTTGATTATTGTACATCTTGAGCATTGTGATATATTCTAGTTTCACACCTATTATAACATTAAATTTTATTTTATTTTAAAAATGTATGGTAAAACATATTGGTGAAGCTGTATATTTTATTTTAGCCATTGTTTTTCATTTTTGATCTTTGTTATAGGGTTTCAAAAATCATGATTTATAAACATTAAAGATAATTTCTCTTTGACATCTGGACTTCATATCAAATTCTTGTCTCCTTTACACAAAAATATTTGTTTGTCATTGGTTTTCCTTTTTTTTCCATAGAAAATGTGTTCCTACAATTTTAAAACTCACATGAGTTCTCTTTATAGGCAAAGTGGTCTTTAGTTTTACTCGAGTCATGGTGTGAGGGGTATTGACCTAATTATTAAGCAATTAGACAACACTATATATGAATTTTAGTTTCCATGTACCTTACAATACATCATAAATGTCTAGGTTTTATTTTTTAACAATAGGAAGCCTTTGACCATTTGTTCTTGTAATGCACTAGTAAGCACATAGCCTGGAGAAGTTACTCTCAACTTACCTAAGAGATGGGATATTATGCCTATGATGTGGTGAAATTATATGTAGTAAGTGCCTTCATACCCGTGTTCACTATTTACAACTGGAATTAGTATATATAAGAGCCTAGAAAGCAAACACACCTCGCCTAGTCCCACTTTTTTCATTATTTATTTCTCAGTATGATAGATTGTTTGATAACAATAAGCTTGGTGCTTGTTATATATGTTATATTATGGGTTAAAAAACATATAATGGCTTCTAATTATACAATGCCAAGGGGTTTCCATTTTTTAGATTTATTCTTCTCTAACAATGTTACATCTTATGCTTATAATAATGAATGGACTAATGATCACACTTATACAATTTATTATGCTTCTCACATTAAATAAGAATATGACTGTGATAGATATAACTATGATTATGAAAATCAATATGAATGGTACAAGAGTGAATAATATATTGAAGATGAAAATAAGCTAACTAATATAGAATTTTCAAACCAATTCATCCCTTATATTCCTCTATTCACAAAGCTTAATAAAAAGAGCATACTAATAATGACTATCTTATTTCCCTTAACCTCTAGCAAGGATAAAAATGTGAAGAATCAATTGCTAGGACACCTTATTTAATTTTTGACTTTGTTCTTGCACTACATTGCATTATCGATATAAACTACAAAATCATGGCCCTTGCATAAGCATATCAACTGATATGAGTGAATGTGTTAGAAAAGGTAGATGATGTACATGAATATGAGATCTCAAATTATCATTTGGACATGGTTAATGATTTACAATATTGTGATAATCATTTTACCCCTTTGGAAGTTACAAATAATGTTATGACATCTAATGATACTCCTTTTATTTCTCATAAAAAAGCCAAGGATGCAAATAAATTTTAATTACAAGCAAAAAGTGGAATTATTTTTTCATATTTACAAAGTGATGATCATGAGACATGACACATAAACATTTTTCATGATCCTCTCATACTAGTCAATAGAATAGATGATCAATTATAACACATTAGTGAGCCTTTCCAAAGCATTAATATTCTTACTAGACATATTGTATCCATGATGCATGCTATTGATGACTTCCAAAAGCAAGTTATAGATCATGCTTTAAAAATATCAAAGATAATGTTACCTTAGGACTTTAGACATCCAATTCTCACCATTACCATGTCAAAATTGTGAGTCAAAATGACATCCTGTAATAACACACACATTGGACCAAAAACCCTCGAAACACTCTAATTTGTCTGCACAGATCACATGAAATTTGTGATTCACATCAATATGTCCCTAATTGGGGCATTACCTTGTACACAATTGTCCTCTTCCTCCAATTCATCTACAACCAATTTGTAACCTAGATATTGGTGTTTTTAACCAATCGTTCAAGACAAGTCATTAAATTCCAAAAATTACATAATATTTAATCAGAATCACTTAGTTTAGAAAATCTAAACAAATTCTTAAGTGAAAAATCCATGAAAAATTATTGAATATCTGATTTTGGAAAATGAAAATTCAAATATATAGGCCATGACATCATCAAAAGGTTGTCATGCACCAAGTATTTATGGAGATAAATATCTGAATTAAGGTAAGCCATGCCTTGTTAATGCTCCCTCTTTCCAAAATATTAGTTGCTTTCCCTATAAAATTGAACTCATTTATGGCCATTCATCTCATTAAGAGCCAAGCTTTTTAGTGTAAATATACAATGCAAAATTTATTCTAAAACTTCAGCTATTTCTTCCATTTTCATTCACAAACCAATCTAAATGGCACATGAGGAGATGTTGAAGGAACTTGCCCAAGCACATTACTAAATATTTTGAGCTCCATATCTGAGGAAAAGCATGCTTGTGGACCTATTTTGATGTAGAAGTTCATGAAAAAGGTATAGTTTATCATAGTTTATGCTATTTTGTTTTCTTTTTACTTCATTGACCTTGCATAACTGAGGGAGTAGGCTTAATCTGTTCATTCTTATTATTTTTAATTTATTTTATTCACTAACTAATGGACTGACCTATTTTGCAATCTTGTGGGATAATACACCTCACAAATCTCATTGCAAGCATTCTTGGTCTTCTAATTATAAAATCATATTGTTATTTGACACTTATTTCTCTCTTTTTATTCTAATTCTACCATGTTTAATCCTCTAGCTATCAGTGAAGTCACCTAATGAAACAATAAGGTCACTTTCATAGTTGGTAAGGTCAACCTGTGGATTGACATAATTTTTTAATCACTCTTTGTATTCTCTATGTGTTTTGACAGATTGGTAAACTTGACCTGCATATCATCAAGGTCGATAGATAAATAATGAGATATATTTACTTTATTTTTTCATGTTTTCTTGAAATTGATGAGTTCAAACTATGAAACAATGAAATCAACTTGTAGATCAATGAGGTTGACATGTAAACAATGAGGTCACTCTGTTGTGTTTTCCTTTTTTTTTTAATGACAAACTCAACATACAAATAGTGAAGTTGTTAAAAGGTAAACTATGCTACGATCTGTCATTCATTAAAATTGATGAACTCATCCTATAAAATGGTGAGGTCATATTGCTAATTGGTGAAGTCATCAAAATTGTATTTCTAGTCTACTGCAAAATAAAAAGTTTGATTTGAAATCAATGAAGTCACCCTGCTAAACGACGAGATTGCCTTATGTGATTTTTTTGGAGTTAAAAACAACATAAATCAACTTCCTTGGATAACCAAAACCATTGGCTAAATATTTAATCATTTTTATTGTAGATTTTGATATCTTTAAAGTTATTTTACACAACTAATAGGGCAAACTTCAATCATCTTTTCTATTTGGTGCTTAACAATGAACAATCACTTTTGACTTGGATCCTAAGAGATCATGCATTTCACTTCTTGCTTAGGTGGTTTGTTATTTACATTCTTATGTGTTTATGCTCTCCCCTTGCCCCCTTTAGTGAGGCTAGGTGACCAAAAACACATAAGTTTACTTACTTGTTTGCCTACCTAATTTTTTTTTGAAAGTATGCTCTTCTCTTGCCTATCCACGGGGTCGTGAGAATAAAAAATGAAGAATGTTTTTCCCCTTTTTATTTTTTGACTTCATGGGGTGGAGTTCATCACCTCCCCACTGGTCCTTAGAGGTGCATTAACCTAGGAAGTGACATCCTAACATCATACTAACCCTGTTATCTAACGAGGTATATAAATTAGGGTTATGCCAATGTTATCTTAGCTAGAAATGTTCCTCAAAGCCTTATTATGCCATGAATAATTCATTGATACACTTATGACTGAAGTGGTCACAAAGGGACTATACCCTTTTGTGAATGGCCTACCAATCTTACATCTAATTGATGGATTGTTATAAAACATCCACATACTACAAGGTATATCAGGACCATCTAGTTTTCCAATTAGAAACTTATAAAAGAAACCACATTTACCATGGATAACTAATTGATGGAGGGCTACAGAGGTTAACATCTCTCAAAGATTGACTTTTAGTACAAACCTTTGACAAAAGGGTGGAATTAAAATTCCACCAATAATTTATGTAATTACTTAATGAACCATTAAGATTTTAATCCTCTTAAATTCTAGTATGTCGAAAGGATTAAGTGGCTATCCCATAACCTGTGTCAGTTTCTAGGTTACATTCATAATTAATTGGGTATTTTTGTCAAAACCATTGTTTTATTCACAACTACATTCGAAATAAATACACCAAGTTCTAGAAATAAATGATTTAAAACATGTCCTTAAACATTCACACACTAAGGTGTTATGCTACCTAAACTATTCCAAACCATCCTTAGTCATTTTATGTGTTACATATTTAAATTGAAGCAAAGCCTTGTCTCATTTGGTACCATTATACTACCCATTCCATTATAGGTTACACTAGCATCTCCTTGTGTCAAAATTAGAAATATAAAATTCTAATTCCAGGGTTTAATTCAAGTCCAAAACTATTTGATCTCATTTCAAATTTAAAAGAAATCATGTCAAAAACTAAGGTCCAAACCATTCTCTAGTTCAAAAACCATTCAAAGGCATGCCTAGGTACATGTGCAATGGGGCCTCTTACGACACTAGCTTTGAGGAAGAATTTTACAATCCCTCAGGATACCTTTAAAATTATGAATATAGTGAGGATGATGAGGACCACCGAATAGTGTTTGAAGATCTCCCACCCATTGTTGGAACCAGTCAAGGTCAATTCGAACAATAAACATTGAAGATAAGGATGGACAACTTCTAAGACTATTATAATTTGGAGCTAAGCTCCCACCTAACTTCCGCATAGACCAATTGTGTAGCCTTGTTTGCATAGAAAAATTACCTCAATAAGTATTTGTTACCCAAATTTAGCCCCTTATTCAAATTACAAAACCAGACATTTCATAATCTAGTAAAGGGGAGGGACAACTTGTTGACCCATCCCAACATGAACAAATAATTGCTTCTACAATACAAAAAATTAGACAATGATATGTTGATCAATTGGTTGTTGATTTAAATAATTCTTTAGCAATAATGTTAATTAAGAATACCACCTTCATAGATAAAAATCAATTACTCAAGCAACCACAACAACCCATAGACAATGTTACATCTAATGTAGACCAATTGCCTCCATCTAAATATGTCATTCCAATGAATGTTACACAACAAGTTCTACTTGACATGAAACATACCTTTTTAAACCAAAAAGAGATCCTTTACAATGTCAAAAAAGTGCTAAATAGTACACATCAAGTGCCAAACAATGCACAAGTGCCCAATAATTTACAACAAGTTGTTAACAATCCACCACCATAACAAGAATTGAGAAGTTCCTAAAACACATTGCCTACTTCTTCTAATTTGTAAAAACAATGCCTTCTTATGAACCAACAATAAATTCCTCTAAACCAACAATAGATTCTGCTAAACTAATAAAATATCCCCTAAAATTTGCAACAACATATTCCTTGGAGTCAACAATAGCTTCTTCTGAACCAATAATACCTCACCTATTCCAATTCGAATCTAAACCAACAACAATTTTCACAACAAACTCATAATTTTAGTTATAGGGTGCATATCCTTAATAGAAACACACAAAGGGGATCCATCCCAACTCACACTAACTAAGACCAACAATCCATGAATGCCTAGTAGAATAACTTGCTTTCATTTTAAATTTTCCTAATGGCCAAGACTGAAATATGATGAAGGAATTAATATCAGGATTGCAAATAGGTAATCAAACACCTAAGAAGTGAAAATTTTATGAGATATACATGTATCCTTTTGATCTAAATTTTCTCTGAGTGATTTTCCCACCTCATTTCAAACTACCCAAGTTTGAAAAATACAAGGGGAAAGGTGATCCACAAAAAAATTTACAACCATTCTTTGTCACACGCCAAGAAATAGCCACAACAACATTTTTCTACTTGATTTGCTTTCATATTGTTTGAGTGGACAGGTAATGGATTAGTTCCTTAAATTACCAAAAGGATAAGTAACCACATTTGATGACTTATCATAAAAGTATGTCAATCACTTCTCCTACAACATAGAACATGACATGTCAGTAGTTTATTTGTGTAATGCCAAGTAGCGAGGAGGAGATATCTTTGTGGCATATATATAAAGGTGGAGACCCCTTGTTAGCTGCTTCTCACATAATTTACCAGACAAATAGTTAGTAGGTATCTTTTCAAAAAACCTAAATTCCTAGGTTGCCCATAATATGAGACTCAATTATGCAAACACATTTGAATAAATAATCGAGAAAGGGGTGCAAATTAAAAAGGCACTTATTGATAAAGGTATTGTAAAAATATATTGTCAAGCTAAAAGATCAACTTAGAATTAAATGATAGTTCAATCAAGCACAACTAAAAATCTGAAGACATTCATTAAGAACAATAACATGGTAGGTAATGGGGTCACATAAGTACGACACGTACAGACAGTGTAGCCACCACCTATCCAAAATACACCACCTAATTTACCATTTAAATTGTAAAGAGCTCCATCACAATGAAGATGATACCAAGATAGAGTTTTTAATAACTTCAAGAAGCCCATTGAGTTTGTGTTCCAAAAGATAGTAGTGGCTAATATCATTGTTTATCCTATTCTAAAACCCTTTCTAGAAGGTTAACCCAAGCTAACATAGTATCGAGATAATGATTATTGTGATTACCATCATGTGGTTGACCATGTCATTTATAGATGCATGAAATTGAGGCATATAATTAAATCTTTCTTGAAAATAGGGAAATTGAAATGGAAAAAATATCTCCTAATATGCACCAAGATATAGGCATTTATAAAAAC
Source organism: Torreya grandis (assembly GCA_037957365.1). Lineage (NCBI taxonomy): Eukaryota > Viridiplantae > Streptophyta > Pinopsida > Cupressales > Taxaceae > Torreya > Torreya grandis. Next base: position 405,928 of record JARHVA010000408.1, read on the forward strand.
ACATTTCCAAAACACAACAATCAACAACAAAAGAGCGATCAGAACAAAGGACAAGTCCACAATTAGAACCAAGGATAGGGTCAAAATTAGTATCAAGGGCAAAAAAAAAATCAAAACCATGTCTATAATAATCAATATCATGATACCCAAACTAACAAATTGGGTTATCGAAGTGACCCTTATGCTTACGGTAATACTGTGGGATGTGTTACGAGTAACTATGTTGCCATTATCAAAGTCACTCCTTGTAGGCTAGCCAACACATATCAAAATGTTATCCCTTATATTATATGACTACCTCATTTAACCATAGGTGATTCTAGAGTGAGTTGGAGTAATTCCCTTTCACCTCAACCATCATGAACTACTATTCCTAGACCTCCACTAATTTATTCTAATTTTGATAACTCTTTCGTGGCTCAAAATTGCATAGTAGTAGCTAGACGCCCAAAAGTTACTCTGTAAGGCCCTTTACTTTCTTCCAATACCAATAAAAATCTTTTTTAAGACTCTACACCACCAAAATTCAAACTAACTTTCCATTTTACTGAGAAACCACATAATATTGGTGAATAATTAAGTAAAATGCTTGTGCATATTTATATCCTAGATCTTTTGCGTATCTTTGAAGTTCATAACAATATTAAATGAATTTATCCAATAGTCTAAGGTACCTAATGACATTAATTTATCTATTTATAAGTATTGGTGGTTCATTTATCCTTAGGTCAAGTACTGACATTCAATCAAAGAGACATGTCATCCCTTGGCTAGTCCATAATAATCCCTTGTACATTGAAGCCATCATTGCTCATCACAAAGTCAATTGAGTTCTCATAGATAATGGTTCAGGGTTAAACATATAATCACTGAAGTTGTTCTAAAATTTTGGATACATAACAATAAACATATAACCGAATACTATTACAATCAAAGCTTATGTGATGTAGGTACATCAACATAGGAGACTCTATTTTGTTAATATTGGTCTGAAGTACGATTTGAAGTTCATAAAAAGTTTTTTTTACTTATTTTTTGTCTTAAATAGGTAAATTTTAGGTTTTCAATGTCTATCTAGTTTCTTAAGGAGGTGTCCAAATCAGTAGGTTTTCAAATCTCTGCTCTTTAGAACTTCTTTGTCACTTTCCTGCCGAAAACATAGAATTCAAAAATTTGAATATGTAATATCCTTTTTGAGATTGTTTCTCATCAATGGAAAAAACTTAATGTCATTATATTGTTATTAAAGGTATAATATATTCCTATAAAATATCCCTAACAATTTTAAAGTATTAACTCATGTTTAAATCATGTATGGTCAAGTGTAGAAGAGTTAAGAGTTAATTGGCTAAAGTTGGCAAAGTTGAGATATAAGTGGAACTCAATGTTATTTGAGTAAAAGTTGATATAATGAATAAATACATGTAAATAAATGGATATGTGTGTGGATGATAAGAGAGGATAAGGGGAGACAAGGAAAAAACTCCAAGAAACTAAAGAAAATGAGAGTTCTGAAAACCAGGGTTTTAAGAGGTTGTGTAATGTTTTGCAAAAAAATTAATGGAAATGGTATTTTATTGAGTTCCTTACTAAAATTTTCAATCCTATATCACATGTAATCTTGTTATTTTGTTATTTTATAACCATATTTTTTATTCCTAAGGGTACTTTAGCATGTTACAGGCTTAAAGAACAAAACAAGGTTCTTGTAGTCAACAAAATCTATAGGTATAGTCAAGACATAAGCTATTTTATCCAATTTTAGAGATTGATAGGCTTGAAATTAAATGAAATAATATATATTGATTAGGAATAAAAATTTTCAAGTTTAATAATTATAAAATTATTTATAAAATTCAAATTAGGCCTTTTTGAATGCTCTCGACCTTACTCAGAAAACTAGGGTTTTTGCAGCACTAAAACTTCAATATCTCAAAAATGAATTGTGTACATTGGTTGAAATTTTTTTGATACATTAATATTAATGTTTATGAAGTTTTTAAATTTATTTCAAGGTTTTAAAATGTATGTGTCTCAAGTTATAATCAAAATTCAAACATGTAGTCTTAAAGACAAGACTAAAACCCCTATTTGCAGCACTAAAATCACCATTACAAGAAACCAAATACTCCAGATGACTTTAAAATTTTTAGATAGGTTTATTAGGATGTAAAAGAAATGTTACAAGTGGTTTCAAAATTATTTTACTTTTTAATAAAAAATTAACCTAAAAACACAGTCAATAAGCCTAATTCCTAGCCCTATAAAACCATGTTTTAACATATTTTGAATTTTTAAGCTATATTAAAGGAAAAGATCAATATTAAGGGTCAAGATAACACTAAATAAGTGTGATAAAGGTTTATACAACAAGAATATTCCTTGTTTGTTCTCTTTTGTACTCAATTAGGCTTGTAGGCCTATTATTCTGATTGAACAATACTACAAGTTTACTCCCTTTTTATCCAACTCCCTCAATATGACAATGCATAGAGAGAATATTCGAGAACCATTTGTTTGCCTATCATTTTTATGCACATCACCCATGACACCCTTTTACATGTCATTTACATAGAGCTTCCCTATAATATATTTTTGGGTCATCCTTGTATCCATGAAGTACGAGTAGTCCCTTCCACCAATGCATTTAATTCCCTCATTCAAGATTAGAGGTCACTATCCCTAGCGATCTATAGCCATACCATTATTACAAGAATCTAGAAGTCGAGTAAAGGAAATACTATTATTTTCATATCACTAAATATTTAGGCAAAAAGAGTAAGGGAAAATTTCCTAAATCTCCAAAACATAATTATATTGACCCCAGTGACCTCACATCCACTTCCTATAATCTACCCCCTAAGTCAATTCCACCCATTTTACCTTTGATGATGTTCGTATTGCCACATATTACATTCAAGATGAAATTTACCTAGGCAAATTTCCCAAATCCCTTAAGTCCTATGGAAGGTCAAAATTGGTCCCTGACAGGCCCAACATGACCCTAGTGACCTCACATCCACTTCTTAGAATCTACCCCCTAAGTCAATTCCACCCATTTTACCTTTGATGATGTTCATATTGCCACATATTACATTCAAGATGAATTTTACCTAGGCAAATTTCCCAAATCCCTTAAGTACTATGGAAGGTCAAAATTGGTCCCTGACAGGCCCAACATGACATGGTAAAAGAAGTCCACTTATTGTCGATTCATATTTTTAAAAGACACTTCACCAACCAAGATCGACATACTAGTTCTAAGGGAGATTGTTTGTATGGTGATGGCTTTGCTACTTGTTATCAAAATTATAATCACCCCATTCCCAATAGAATTATGGACAATTAGGACTATAAGGGAAAAGGTATGGGGGCAAAAGCACAAGGAATTATTGAACCTGTAGCCATGACAACACATATAGGAAATTGAGGTCATATATTCACACTGCTTAGAGGTCACCCCATATTATTTGAGAGTGATACTACTTTTTTGAATAATGAATAGATTAATGACAGTGATGTAACATCCTATTATAGTGCCCATGATGAGCTAGTCAACACCAATCTATTCAATACCAACACCATTTTTATCGTTACAACCCATTATCCTCTTTCCCTCCACCATCCTAGCCTAATTGATTGGTACCAACAAGATTATATCACTACCATTAGATGAGTTTCAAAGCAAAGAGTCCATTATTGACTTCATGGGTCTTAGAGATGGGTTACCAGCTAGTGATCACAAGCAAGGATTTGACTTCACATTGGACCCTACTACCTACTTTGGAGAGTAAGCAAACTTCATTGGTCACAAACAAAGTAAAACATCAAGATCCTCTAGTGAAAACCTCTTTGAGGTGCCTTTGTATCAAGACAAAAGTAAATATAAAGACAAGTCCATGGGTGAAAACCTATTTCAAGCACCCTTGGATGATGAAGTTTGCTAACCTCCTTAGGAACCTTAGTGTCCTCCAAGTCCAAGCATTACAATCAGGTCAGATATCAATGAGGAAGAACATAGGATCTTTGCATAATTGGTACAGGACTTTCTAGAGTAATTTATTGATTGGACATTAACAAACATGGTTGATTCTATTTCTTCTTACGTGGGTGATCCATGTGACTCATAAGCGATAAAAGAAGATTAGTTTCTTTACTTGACTATTATTCTTGAATATGGTTTTACACTCCTTGTAGAAGATACCACATAAGCAAACATTGCCACTTAGAATGACCCTACGATAATTTACTTAGGCATGTCATTCACTACTGAGGAACGTGAGTTCATTATTACTATATTGAAGGACTTGATTGATATCTCCACCTAGTCTTATTTAGACATGTTGAGTTTATACCCATATTTAGTAGTGCATTGGCTCATTGTATTTACAAATACCAAGCTAGTGATATAAAAACTATGGAAAATACATCTGCACATTGATATCTTGGTTAAGAAAGAGCTAGAAAAACTATTAAAACAAGTTTTATTAAACCATTGGACTACTCATAATGGATCTCAAAAATTGTACCAATGAACAAGAAGCCTTAGGGAATTTTTTTGTGTAATGACTTCAAAGATATTAACAAGGCATGCCCTAGGGATGACTTCCCTTTTCCAAACATTGACATGATAGTAGACTCAACAATAAGATACGAGATGTTGTCCCTTGTGGATGGTTTCTCAGGATATAAAAAAATAAATATTTCACCCAAAGACCAACACAAAATAATATTCACCACCCTATGGGGGACATTTTGTTATCAAGTCATGTTATTTGGCTTTAATATTAGATTAAACAAAACACAGAGAGAAAATGAGATTGAGAATAGCAGAGCACTTATTCAACATGTTTAACCAAGCATGAAGGCCTATTAAATAGGCAAACAAATGAAATACCCATGAATCATGAGACGGGTATAAGAAAACTAACCTACGTCGGCTTGCATGAAATAGCAAAGATCGAACAAACAACTAACCTCTTAACCAAAGTGGTTAAGGAAACTAACCAACATAAATTACCTTAGTAAATAACCTAAGGTAAATACAATAATATGCTAACACCCTCCCTTAATGACTAAACTAGAAACAAGACCAAGTTTATCTTTGAATTTTATGAACTTGTATGTACTAAGTGGTTTGGTCATTATATCAGTTGGCTGCTCTGCGGTGAGGTAGTAGAAGAGACTGATGTCTTCATTTGTAACCAACTGTTGGATGTAATGATGGTGAACCTCAATGTGTTTGGTCCTAGCATGAAATATTGGATTCTTCACCATCTTCAAAACACTTTGGTTGTCACAAAAAATTAGAGTAGATTTTGATGACTCAAACTGAAGATCCTCCAAAATTTACTTTATCCACATGGTCTCACAACCTGCACTGACCACAGCTTTATACTCTAATTCTATTGAAGATAATGCCACTGTAGTTTGTAGTTTGCTCTGCCATGAGAAAACTCCTGAACCAAAAGTGAAAACATACCCTGTTGTAGATTTTCTTGAATCAACTAAACCTGCCCAATCAAAATCAGAATATCCTAAAAGTTCAAAATCTACAGACTTCTTATACAGTATGCCAAAGTTAAGAGTACCTTTGACATATCTTAATACTCATTTTGCAGCTAACCAATGGAATTCCTGTGGTTTAGACATGAAGCGAGATAGAAAACTCACTACAAAACAAATATCCGATTTGGTGGTAGTGAGGTAAATGAGACTACCCACTAGCTGCTGATACACTGTTTCATTGACCAGAGGTGAATCAGTGTCTATTGAAATTTTATCTCCTGCTTCCATAGGTGTGTGAGTTGGATTACAATCCATCATTCTAAACATTTCTAGCAATGAATTGGCATACTTATTCTGTGACATGAATACAATATTACCACTTTGCAAAAACTCAACACCTGAACAGTATTTTAGTAGTCCTAAGTCTGTCATGTCAAAAGTACAACAAACATTAGCTTTCATTTGATGAATGAGACTAGTAGTACTCCCAGTGATGGATATATCATCAACATATATAATAAGAATCAAGATATCATCACCAGACACCTTTACATAGAGAGCTGGTTCCGAGTTACACATTTTGAAACCTGACTCCCTAAGATATGACTCTATTTTTGTATACCAGGCTCGAGGAGCCTGCTTAAGTCCATACAAGGACTTGATCACCCTACAAACAAGATGTTCCTTACCAGGAACTTGAAAACCCTGTGGCTGAACCATGTAGACTTCCTCCCCCAGATCTCCATTGAAGAAAGCACTCTTTACATCCATTTGGTGCACCTGCCATCCAAACTGAGCAGCAATAGCAATAATCAAATGAAAAGTTACCATCTTGGTTGTTAGAGCAAAAGTCTCCTCATAATCAACCCCTTCCTCTTGTGCATAACCTTTTGTAACAAGTCTGGCTTTGTGTTTGTCCAAGGAACCATCTGCTTTGTATTTTACCTTATAAATCCACTTACAACCAATGGATTTCTTTCCTGGTGGTAGTTCCATCAACTTCCAAGTCTTATTTTTCATCAAGGAATCATATTCCAATTGCATAGTTGATTCCCACTTAGACTTCCCTTTAGCCTCTAAAAAAGAATTAGGCTCAAATACTTGTGAAACAACAGTTGTTAGAGCAAGATTGACATGCTCACCTTTATTACCAAACTACTTTCCTAATCTTAGTCTTCTACCTTCCACACCTTGTGGCAAGTCTCCTTCTTTTAGTGCTTCAGTTGTGGCACTTTGGCTTCTTTGGTTGTTCTGCTGGAACCTCACAATGACCTGTATCAATTCCCTCCCTAGAATGTGATTCCACTGATGAACAAGAATCCTGCTCACTTTTCACATTATAACTAATAATTGAATCATTAGATAACAATGACTCAATATTTGAAACTTGACCAGTTGTTGTGAAGTATGGCATTTGTTCATTTACTATGACATCTCTATTTACCACAACATTGTTAGTAGAAACATCAAGTAATTTGTAGGCCTTTGACTGATCACTGTATCTAACAAACATGTATGTTTTGCTTTTTGCATCCAAATTTCTTCTCTTTTGACTAGGAATAACTACAAAAGCTACATAGCCAAAATTCTAAAATCACTTACATTTGGAGTTTGACTTGACCAAGCCTCCTCTGGAGTCATATTCTCTAAAGCTTTTGTAGGACTTCTATTGAGGATGTATACTATTGTATTCACTACTTCTGCCCAATACCTGTATGGGACATTTCTACTTTGGACCATACAGCAAGCCATGTCCATCACCGTCCTATTACGCATTTCCAAAACTCCATTTTGCTGCGGAGTGTAAGGTGTAGTGTATTGTCTGTGTATGCCTTCAGTGGCACAAAACTCTTTCAACTGTTTTGAGATGAACTCACCCCCAGTATCCGTTCTAAGAGATTTCACTGGCCGTCCTGCCTATTTTTCAACCATAGCTTTCCAAGTAAGAAAGTTATAAAAATAATCAGATTTCTTCACTAGAAAGTATACCCACTTTTTCCTAGAGAAATCATCAACTAGTAACAGGAAATAATGGGCACCAGAAGGGGTAGGTGTCTGCATTGGACCATGCAAATCCGTATGTACCAGATCCAATACTCCCTTTACTCTCAAAGCTTTACCAACATCAAATGAATGTCTAACTTGCTTCCCCAATTGGCATCCAGTACATACATGATGACTATGTCAAATGGAAGGAATCCCCTTAACCATCTTAGTCTTACTCAATGTAGTCAAATACTGAAAATTCAAATGCCCATACGTTTCATGCCATAGTGAACTTGTGCTATCAACCGCTACAAGTGCACTTTCCTTTACTTTGATTGGATATGCAAGCTTATACAAGCCTTTCTCACCAATCCCAAAAACAATAATCTTATTATCTTTAGTGGTGACTAAACATTGTTGTTCTTGAAATTTTACAACAAAATTAGATTTTGAGGTGATCTCACTGATTGAAAGAAGATTTTTTTTCATATTCGGTACATACCTAACATTCTTGAATGTATTATTTACTGTACCATCAAAACTTATATGAACATTACCAAATCCTTTCACAAAATATGTTGTACCATCTCTCAAAGATACAAATTCATTACTACTATTATCTTCAACAAAATCCACATACCAGTCCTTATGGCATGTATAATGGTGAGATGTCCCTGAATCAAAGTACCAAGCTCGATCCACCGCAAAATTACCACTGGAAGCCATGAAAGCAAAATCTGGTGATTCCTCGCCTTCACCTTCAGCTACATTCACATGATGAGCTTTCTTTTTGGGGTTAGCCATATCCTATTGTCTTTTCCTGCAATCTTTCTTAAGGTGACTAGGTTTCTTACAGTAAAAACATTTCCATTTAGATCTCTTATTACCACTTTTGAAGATTCTGATGGATAGCTATTTTTACCAGACTGCTTACCCTTTTCCTTGATAAAGAATGCACTCTCTCTGGAAGTGGATGTAGACAACATTTCCTGCTCCTGTCGTCTCTCCTTTTACAATAGCAATGTAGACAATGTTTCAAAATCCAAAGTCTACATCTTAGCAATCATGTGCAAGGACTCCACAAATGATTCAAATGATGGTGGAAGATTTTGCATAACAAGAGCAATCAAATCTTGCTCATCAACAAGTTTCTGTACTGCTTCCAACTGGTCACTGATGTCCTTGATCTGTAAAAAAAACTCAAAAATAGAGCCACCTTCCTGCATCTTAGTGGAAAACAACAAATTCTTCAAATACAACACTCTATCAGCTTCAGGAGCCTGATATTTTGAAGATAAAGTTTTCCATAAATTTGATGCTATAGTTGCATTTCTGACCTCTAAGATTAGATTATCTGCTACTGACAATTTTAACAACATGAGAGCCTCACGATGACATTTATCATAGTCATTGGTAGCAGTGGCAGGCCTTTGCTCTTTACCGAGCACTATTTGATCAATATTCATATATTCACATATTGTCAAAACCTTGTGACTCCACAAACTAAAGTTCTTGCCAGTCAATTTTTGAGAATTTGGTACTAACAGGTGTTGAATACTAGCCATTTTACGTAGTTTTTCATGAAAATGATGAAATCAAAAAAACTATAATGATTTTTTTTTAAATTCCTTCTACACACTGATTCTATATTGACACTGAACAACCCTATCTGTTTTCAGCAACAAACTCAATACCGTTTGCAAGATCACAAAAAAATTCTACCACTGAAACAATTAAATCGAGAAAACTACAATTCCGATTAAAAAAATTCTTTCTCCGTTGACATCCAGATAAAAAACCTAGAAAATAGTGAAATTTTTAGCTTCCCAGACGCTTTCATGATTATTAGTCAGCAGTAGGTCCCCAATAACCCTTATTGGCTAAAGTTTTGATTTATTTTAATTAAAAAAATAATAATAATTGAAATATAAAAAAAATTTAGGCTAAAAATTATATAAAAAAATTCAGCCAATCAGAAAATTGGCCTACCTTTGAAACTTCAGGGGAAGATTCTGAGCCCGTTTCTCAACCAAATTGCAAATTGTTTTCACTAGTGTCTTAGTTTTGATTTAACTCGCGATTTAGGCTTTTGTTTTGCTGAAAAAGATGAAGAAATGACTTTTTTTTATTTTGTCGAATCCGTACGGTGCCCTTGCAAGAGAAATTCAATAGAGGCTTTTGAGCCTCTAAAACAACGTGTTTTCGCTTCTTTTTGGTCTTATTTAGCCTTATGATGCTTCTTGGCAATTTTCAGACCTTCTAGTTGAGTTTTCTGAATTTCGTGATGCTTTCTCTCTCCTCAACTATCCACTGGGCACCTAAAGCTCCTCCTTGGCAAGACACTGACCTCTCTCTGGCTTCCACAAACCTCCACTCAGATTCTACAAACCATAGGCTCTGATACCATATTAGATTAAACAAAACACAGAGAGAAAATGAGATTGAGAATAACATAGCACTTATTCAACATGTTCAACCAAGCATGAAGGCCTATTAAATAGGCAAACAAATGAAATACCCGTGAAGCATGAGACGGGTATAAGAAAACTAACCTACGTCGGCTTGCATGAAATAGCAAAGACCGAACAAACAACTAACCTCTTAACCAAAGTGGTTAAGGCAACTAACCAACATAAATTACCTTAGTAAATAACCTAAGGTAAATACAATAATATGCTAACATTTAAAAATTCTAGGGCAACCTATCAATGTGTCATGTCATGGTGCATGATATTTTTGAGGACTATGTTGATGACATCCTAAATCAAAATCATGTGCAAGACATTTTAAAGTTCTTGGATAATCTTTGAGAGACTTCATGAATATAAGGTGCACCTCAACCCTAATAAGTGCATCTTTGGCATCACTTCGAGAAAATTACTATGATTTATTATGTCATGTTGAGGCATTAAAACTGATCCTATAAAGGTCAAAGCTATTATGGAAATACCTCCTCCTTCCACTTTAAAATAGCTCTGCATCTTACAGGGACAAGTTTAGTCCATTCATCGATTCATTTCATAACTGGAAAATAGGTGGAATTCTTTTACTCACCTTTTGAAGAAAGGTGTAACATTTCAGTGGGGTACAAGTTGTCACTAGACCTTTTAATAATTGAAGACATACTTAGTTAACTTGCCAATATTGATACCACTTACACTAAACAGACCATTACTACTTTACATATCTGTAATAAAGCATGCTTTGGGGGAACTTTTGGCTCAAAATGATGAGCAAGGTAAAGAACATGCAATTTATTATCTGAGCAAGACACTTGTAACATATGAGTAAACTACATGGTAATTGAAAAAGTACATTTAGAAATGGTGTTCGCTTCCTAGAAGTTACATCACTACATGTTAAATACTAAGACCATTGTTATAGCCAAGATCATCTGCTCAAATATTTGTTATGCAAGGCAACTCTAACAGGTCACATGGCCAAATGGGTAATGTTGCTGAGTGAATTTGATGTTGAATATCATAACCAAAAAGCCATTAAGGGGCAAGTTCTTGTAGATCAGCTTGTTGAGGACCATATAATAGATATACAACCACCCATCTTTAATTTCCCAAATGAGTCAATTCTAACTCTTGAAGCATTAGCTATTGAGTCCAAACAATTGAAATTATACTTCAATGGCTCATTTGCATCTTGTGGATCTAGGGTTGATATCTTGTTCATCACACCACAAGGGTATCTCATTCCCAAGATGTTCCATATTAGATTTAATTGCACTAACAACATGACCGAGTATGAATCACTCATTGTAGGACTTTATCTCGCCATACAGTGGAATATTCAATAGTTAATGGTATACGAGGATTGTTAGTTGATCATTAATTAGGCTATGGACCAATACTAAATTAGAGATGAGAATATTATATCTTACAAAATTATGGTTGATAAAATCAATCCTTAATTTGATATTATTTAATTCGAATAAATACCCAAGGCTAATAATAGATCAACTGATGTCATGGCAACTATTCTGTCTATGATAGTAGTGGGTAGCAATGTCAAGGAGTATCAGTTTCTTGTTAAGAACCTGCTTCAACCAACTCATGTATACCCAAATTCTGAGATGGTATGTGATATTATTGGTCTTGATCTCCCTTGTTACCAAGACTTATAGACCTACCTCCATGATCAAATTCTTCCTATAGACCTATCAAGAGCCCAACATAAAGCCTTCATTCATAAAGCTACCCAATATACCTTACTTGATAATATGCTCTATCGTAGGGGTTATGATGGGATGTTAATTTATTGTTTAACTTGAAGAGAATCTAAATCAATGGTGAAGGATGTACACAAAGTAACTTATGGGGACCACACTAGTGGCCCGGTCCTTTCCAAGAAACTCCTCTAAACCATGTATTATTGGCCAACAATGGATATGAACATTTGCCAACATGTTAAGAAGTGCAACACTTGTCAAAAACACAATGATTTGATTCATGGTCCTTCCTTCCCACTCCAACCAATTACTACACCATGGTCATTTTCTACTTGGGGACTCAATCTCATAGGGAAAATTGATCCCACTTCTTCTGATGGCCACAAGCATATCCTAACTGCTATGAAATATTCTATTAAGTGGATCGGGGCCATTACTCTCACTCATGTAATTGGTAACTAGATTTCCAATTTCATCTACTATCACCTCATTTGCCACTGTGGAATTCCATCCATCATTATATCTGATAATGGTGGCCCATTAAAAAATAAAGATATCAAAGCCCTCTATACCAAATTTTGAATCATTCATAAAAGAGACACAACTTCTTATCTATAAGGTAGTGACCAAGATGAGTCATCAAATAAAACCATTATTAAAATCATGAAAAGGATTGTAAATGATGTTGACCATGATTGGCTTCTTTAATTATTTCCAGCCTTGTGAGCTAATCGTACTAATACCCGCATGCATATAGGGTCCACACCATTTTATTTAGTGTTTAGATCTGAAGCCATTATCCCTATCAAGATCGAGTTTCCCTCTTTACACATTTCTCTATAGAATATCATTGATGATAAGTAATATAGAAGATCCAAATTACAAGATCTAGACCTCTTGGATGAGAAATGACAAGCAAAATGGGACCATTTACGAGCCCATCAAAATAGGTTATGTTGCAGCTACAACCAACGTATTCTCCCCAAATAATTTAAAATTGGTGATTTAGTCCTCAAATAAAATCAAAATAACACCAATGTTGAGCGCAAGAAGAATGGTAAATTTGAGACCACTTGGCTTGGTCCCTTTATTGTTACTACAAATTATGGTTCTAGGGCACACAGGCTAGCTACCCCAAATGGACAAGATCTCAAGGAACCTTTGAACATCATGCATCTCAAATGTTATAATTCTTAAATAATTTAAACCATTATCTATGAGAGCCTTCACTTGGGGGCACTTGATTCACCTTCATCCATTTCTTGCACCATTCCTTGAATCATTCTTATTCTTCATCCTATTAATCATTCTTATTCTTCATCCTATTTATTATTACCATCGTAATCTTGATTACGACCAACAGGTGTTACAGTTAGATTCAATGATTATTATTCTAAAGGCACTTCAAATTGAGCAACACCAATAGCTTTTTTGTATATAAGTGTCTTAACATATGACACATGGGTGTTACCCATTTGATAGTCTTTGAGATTTACCTCTAATTACTATGTTCTATACCAGTTCCCTCTCATGTGTTCTTCTAATTCCAATCTTCTTAATGTGTGGTATTTCCCTTAGCCTCAAATTCTATTATTGGTTTATGGTTAATTACCATTACAACTATTTTAGCTAATGTTTGAATCTCTACCCAAGGAATATTGTCATTTGTTAGATGGTTCATTGTACATTTGAACATATTACCTTGCTTTCTTTATTCCAAAAAACATAAAAAACATTGAAAAGACTCAAAAAAACCCCTAAAAATCATAAAATCATGGAAATTGGCTTATAATTTCCATGAGAGATGTAAAGCCCCAAAATTTTATCAAAAAAAATCTCTTGTCTAATCCGATTCATTTCAGATCTTCATATTATTCATTATCCTCCTATTTCTAGGATAACTACAGTAGCATGAGGTCCACACGGACTATATAGGCAGTGCTTGAATGTATGGGGCATCCTAGGTCAGCTCAGCCACTTATCATTCCCAATCTTCAATCTCCACTTCCATGACCAATCTTATTTTTATTTACCATTGCCTTTACGCTCTCATTTTTTTATGAGCAACCATTGCCTTCATGCTCTCACTGTTTTATGAGCACTTCCATTCCCTCACTATTGTTTTATTATGCCTTTCCTATTATTCCTCAATAATCAAATATCTATTTGTCATCACTTTTCTTCTATCCCAAATCCTAGGATAACTGCATTTAACCTGAAGTCCACAGGACTATGTAGGCAACATCCACTTGCATTGGGGCATTTGGAGTTAGCTAAACCACCCCTTCCATTTCTTCTCCCCCCCCGTCTTTCTTTGCAACTGGTCCATTATCCCCTTAGCCTGGGGTGGTGGGGGAAAATATCCAAAGTGTAACACCTCATTCATTACACACACATGATTATTAAATTGATTGATTGGGTTCTTTATTTTATTGCATTGTGTTTTTTATTTGTTTCACTTATTTGTTCATTTACCTTTTTGTCTAGGTATTATTTATTTTACTTGTTTATTGTTTGTTCTTGTTTGGTTCATTTTGTTTCCACTTAAGTCTCGATGATTCGCATCCTAATTTTTAGTTGGTTACATTTTGAATTCAAATTATTTTTATTGTTTGTTTGTGTTTGATACATTATGTTTTACACTTAGGTCTTGATATTTCATATCTTGCTTTTAATCTATTTACATTTTGTATATTGAATTATTTTGTCTTTTATTCAAATGTGTTATGTTTTCAACTTAGATTTTTATGTTTTATATCATTATCTTAAGTTGTAAATATTTGGATTTGAATTGGTCTTTGTGCAACTGACATACAAAGTTATCATAGGTTATCTATATTTACGATGCATAATCTCATTTGTAAAATTAAAAACCAAGTGCTTCAATCTTATGTAGCAAAGTGGCACTGAAAAAAATCTCCCCATAAATAATCTACCTGTCCAATGCATAATCACATTCACATTTCACAAACAAATCACATAACACAATTTGAAGCCGAAATGTCTATCTCTATGTTAACTAAGGACGTGTATTGCCTAGGGTAAGCATATAACATCTAGTCATACTACATGTACATCTAAAACATAAACACAAGTACAAAATGAACTAGCAAAGAACATAGCATAATCGTGTCAAACTCATATACATCAATATCCATATTTTGATCAAATAATCTACATCTAACATCCGAGTAGTACAAAAACAGAGAGTATCATAATAAAAATAAAATCAAGAGTATATGTACAATATCTATGATCATAAATGAATGTTATATATATATATATAGACACACACACACACACACATGTATATAAGTTGTATACATAACAATAATATATACATCTCATACACAACAAAAATGTAGAGCTACAAACAAAAATCTCAACTCTGACTAGCTCTGTCCTTAAGGGGACTCTGATCAAAACTTTGGCCTATGCCTGGTGTTGGTGGTCATGGTGGTGGTGGATCCATCATTCTCTGTTGTGGTGTTGGCTAAGCCACTGATTGCTTAGATGTTGTAGTATGCAATGATCTAGAGGTCTAGCTAGTCGGCTAACTCTTTGTATACTCTCGGTAGGATGGTACCATGCCCTATACTGGCACTGTCGACTCATATAAGTTGTGATAGTAGGCTATCTCATCCGTAGACCATAGAGCATCATCCTTGGCATATATTACATCAACTAGTGATCGAGTTAACCCCTGATTTGACATAATTTGTGATGTCTTAGTTATCTCCTCATGAAGCCTCTAAACTTCCCTCTCCACCCTTTCTTGCTCATTAACAATTGTAGCTATCTTGGCATCCCTTAATGTAAGCTTCCTATAGATGGCTATCATATAGGCCATCTAACCTCTCAATACCACAATATTTATATTCTAGGTGGCAATGATGTTATGTAATCTAGTAGTCTCTCCTCAGGTTGATGTCAACTCAGCCCATAATGTAGCTACATCCTAATCTAGACCAATTATCTTAGCTAATCTCACTGTGATATCATGTTTTAGCCTATCTATTAAAGCCCAACCATCTATTGACCTAGTAGTACCAGAGGTCTTAGCCTCCCTTGTACCTATACCCATGTCATTATCTAGAGGGCCCTACCTCTCATGTTGAGTCACCACCTATTAGCTCGACCATCAATGTGTCCAATAGAGGACCCTATCTCCCATCTCCATCTCCATCTCCATCTCCATCTCCATCCTGGTTATCCTCTACATTTGATTTGGAGTATATAACCAAGGGAGTGAACTAAACAATTAAGATATGTACAACCTGATGTGTCACCTTACATATCCTCACCATTTTGTGATTATGCCTTTCCTATTCTTCCTCTATAATCAAATATTTACTTGTCACTTTTATTTTGTCCCAAATCCTGGGAGAACTACATTTGTCCTGAAATCCATAGTACTACGTAGGCAACATCCACTTGCATTAGGGCATTTGGAGTTAGCTCGACCACCCCTTCCTCTTTTTCTTCCCCCACCTTTCTTTACAACTATTCAATTAACCCCTTAGCCTAGGGGTACAATATGCAAAGTGTAACACCTTATTCATTATACATGCATGATTGTTAAATTGCTTGATTGTGTTATTTATTTTATTGTGTTGTGTTTTTGGTTTGTTTCACTTCTTTGTTCATTTACATTTTTGTCTAGGTATTGTTCATTTTACTTGTTTGTTTTTTATTCTTGTTTGGTTCATTTTATTTCCACTCAAGTCTCGATGATTCGTATCTTGATTTTTAGTTGGTTACATTTTGAATTTAAATTGTTTTTATTGTTTGTTTGTGTTTGATACATTGTGTTTACACTTAAGTATTGATATTTCATATCTTATCTTTAAGTTGTTTACATTTTGTACATTGAATTGTTTTATTATTTTGTCTTTTTTT